>PVLD010000441.1:17740-248966 GCA_004027595.1 Dinomys branickii | reverse complement strand
GTGTGAAATTTGAAAATGTCACATAAGGTAGCCTGATGGAAAATATGTCGGAAAATAAAAACTAGAATTACATCTTAGTGCTGATATTTATCATCATTATTATTATTATTATTATTTTTATTATTAAAGTATATTCACATATGTGCTCATTTCCTTAAACTTCTTATCATTTTCATCTCATGTTTCATTTTCTTGTCATGAGTTACCCAATGTATAATACTCCAACTTTATAGAGGTGCAAAGTTTTGGAAAATTTCAACACTTCTAACTTTCAAAACATTATAAAATAAACGGCAACCAAAATGAATAGAAGGTAATAGAACTGACCATGTGGATTAAAAGATGAGCTTGTTTTATACCAAAAGAACATTTCAGTACTGGCGACGTTTAACTCCAAGGAACCCAGACCACCAAAAGCAGTGACTATTTCCAAGATGCTTCTTGACTTCAACAAACCACCCTGGTAAAGCCACAGTGGAAGCCCTTCGTGACTTTATGTTCTTTGAACTGTATCTCTGACATTCATACGCCTTGGTATGTGATGGAATAACCCACAGGATAGACGCCATCTGTGAGTGTCCAGCACATATCAAGAAATGGTTATCCTAGAAACATGTGTTCTCATCTTTACTCCTTTAA
This sequence comes from Dinomys branickii, assembly GCA_004027595.1. Taxonomy (NCBI): domain Eukaryota; kingdom Metazoa; phylum Chordata; class Mammalia; order Rodentia; family Dinomyidae; genus Dinomys; species Dinomys branickii. Next base: position 248,327 of record PVLD010000441.1, on the reverse strand, counting down.
CGTTTGTGAAAGGAAGCGGAGAGCAGTGACTCCATTTTGTGATCCGTACTCCATCTTGTGCTGGGGAAACTGCTCTGTAAACTTGCTGGCAGGGAAGGAGTATCGGAAGAATTGTTTCTTAGTGATAATGAAAGAGTTTGAGGTGGTTGCACTGAATCAGTGAGTTATAGAACTAAATTTATCTTCCAGGCATAAATGTTCGACTAACAACCTGTAGAACCTATTTAATGTTACCTTTTACTCTTAAAAACATGCTATGAACCTCGCTCCGACAGGAAATATTCTATTCTTCATTGAAATGTATGCTCCCTGAATTGCAATTTTAATATTACACATGCCTTTTTTCTTACCAAATCATTTCAGCTTCTTTATTTTTTTTTTCATTTCAGCTTCTTTAGATGACATTTTCAAAATACTCAATTACCAAATAAGCTACAGTTCCTTAGTAAATATATTGCTTGACAAAGTATTATATACACACATATGGAAAAGTGTCAGTATATAGAAATATATATATATATATATTTTTTCTTGTCTTTCAAAGATGTTCTATACAAAATATCTGATATTTCAGTTAGTATTTCAAGTTCTTGGAGGCAGGCTATATCAGATTTGTAAAGGTAAGGGTATTTCAAGTGTCAAGATATCCTTTAATATTCTCTTCTGATTTAGCCTGAATATTTTCATCTTTTCTTGTTACTATTTTATTAAACATTTTACATTAATTATTAGTCACCAAAAAATATTTTAAGAGCCACTGATCATTTTAACATTTTACTTATCATTTAAAATAGTTAAATAGTAGATTTAAAAATTCTTATTCTGCAACTTAGTGTTGATGGAAAATATTTCCGTGTTTTAGATGCTTGTATATTATGTTGTAACTATGCTTTGGAACTTTATTCTCAATGGTAGTATTTCTTTTGGGAAAATTTTTTTATTATACTGTTTAGATTTAACACTTTATCTATTAATTCCTCAATTGATCCTAATGTTCTTTGTTCTGGAATAGTGTATTTAATTTAAGTTTTATGTTTTCCTATATATATCAAATTTTATGATATCAAAATGTTCAAAAATTTCCTCACTTCTATTTTCTACGGAAAAAAGCTGTTCCTAATAATATCATGGAAAAAATCTAAATATTAAAAATAGGAAGATGAATAGATCAATGTAAAAGTGTCTAAATATTAGAAGAAAGTACTCTCACATCTACTTTAAAGAAGAAACAATTTTATAAAAGGAGAAATTACATTAATAAATGTGGTTAAATTACTTTTCTATTTTTAAAAAGCGGTTTTAATGCATTGTTCTTCTTTAATATATTGATTTTTTTTTAATTCTAGAAAGTTATTTTCTACTATATGACTGGATAGTCATTGTGTGTAAAGACCAACAAATTGATCTTGCAGTGTTTGCTCAAGTCAGGGAGACCTATGAAAGAGGGATTCACAGATGAAAGTACAGTATCTTATTAATAGCCAGGTTGTATTTGCTTTGTAAAATGAAAAAATCATAATTCCCAATACAAAGATTTTGTAGTTATCACTAAAATATTACCAATTTAGAACATAGCTTGAGGGTGAATAGCTTTTTACCCCCTTAGAGAAAGAAGTCAAATGCTACATGTTAGCACTATGATCTGTGTAAAGAAAGCATTAGTCAAGGAGGGATGGCACAAATGCCTAAAGTGTTTTCTTGGTTGAAAATAACAATACAGTGGGAAATACACTAAACCATATGTAGCTTGTGTAGTGCAACATCTTGCAAAATCAGCTACTCTTTCCATGCACAAATGTGCTACCGCTGATTTTACAAAATAGGCAGCAATGTTTGTCCAAGTACCTGATTCAGCAGCTGGCCCACATTTTTTACTATGAAAAATGAGGATTAATTGGTGAGAATGTTGACCTTCCTTCTAAAGAATCATAATTTTAAAATGTAGCATCTTTGTTAAAATTAGTAACTGACTATTGTTAGACTTACATGTTGTATTTTTAAGCAAAAGAATGGATAGAAAAGGTAACATAAAGGTGGTTTTAACAAAAAAGAAACCACGAATCATATGGTTAGTGTCTTATTACTTTTTAGAGCTGCTGTTTACTGATTTTATTTTCAGTTATGAATTGCAAAATAATTTTGACCAAATACAGTGTTTTCTTTGAAAGCTCTTTGACCATCTTTCTTTACATTGCTGGAAACCAGATATTTTCTATGCAAGATGTTTTGAAAAACAGACAAAAATTATTCTATAAGCAAACTATTGAAGTATTTCAAATCCAACGGTTACATGCTGGGAACTGAAAAGATGACAGAGATTAATTAAGTGTGAATCTCATTTTCAAGGAAATATTGGTAATCGAGAGAATAGGACACATTCAAAACACTAAATATTTCTACAGATAATTTACACTGTCACTTTGCTGAACTCATTGAATTTTGTGGCCCTTGAATTTTGTACATATGAAATAGCCTAAGTATTTTCATAGTTAGTATAATCCATGATTCAAATTTTGCAATAGATTATATTACTTCATTAACTTTTGATCATGTAATTATATTCTTTCCTGATTATTACACTTAGAACACTGTCTCTTCATTTTCCAAAAATAAAGATATTTAAGCTTTCTTTCATTAGCATAAATACCTTACATGTACATAAGTATTCCTGCTCCCATTTTCTTAATATATTTTATATCATGATTTGCTTATGTAAATATTATTTAAATTAATTAGACTGCATAAACACTACAGAGAACAGAATTAAATTATGATTACTTTTTTTTCCTACAAAGTTTGGTATTCCTTAAAAATTGCAAATTATCCCTTGTTTCTAGGAAATTTGATTAATTTAATCAAAAACTTCTGCGCTATGAAAAAACTGTTGAGAGAATGAAAAGACACACTACAAACTGGGAGAAAATATTTTCTAAACACATATCTGATAAAGGACTGGCATCCAATATATAAAAAAACTCTGAAAACTGAAAAAACAAACAACCAAATTAAAAAGTGGATAAAATTTCTGGACAGATACTTTACAAAGGAAGATAAACAGATGGCAAACACAAATGAAAAGATGCTCAGCCTAACTGCCATTAGGGAGTGGTGAGTTAAAACAAGAGATGCCGCTGCATATCTAACTAGAATGATTAAAATGCAAAATAATGACAATGCCAAATGCTGCTAAGGATGTAGAGCAACAGGAAAGCTCTCTCAGTCATTAGTGGTGCAAATGCAAAATGATACAGCCTCTTCAAGGAACCAGTGTGACACTTTTTTGCACAACTAAATATACTCTTTTTATTTTAAAGAGAATAAAAATGATACAGAATTTCAAAAGATGATAGGAACTTATATGGCATATTGTTATCTTAAAAGTAGCTGCTCAGATTACCAGATATAGCATGAAATACTGATCAAACAATATAACTTAACTGTTCCTTTCAATGAACTAATAGAATTTAGTAGCACAATTATCTTAGCTATCTTTGTATACATGTTTTCCTTTCTTCTTTTCCCCTGTCCGCTATACCAGTTGTTCCTTCCTTTTGAACACTTTTGAGGAAAAATATTCCTATAATTTCTTTCATTATACCCTAATAATGATATGATATTATTTTCTTCAACTTGAAAAAATGTAGCTGACCACATTCTCAGGAAACTTGGTTAATTTAAACAAAATTTTAAATTCTCAGCCTGAATTGACAGTTTAGTTGGGCATAGAACTTAAATTAGAAATACTTTTTCCTAAAAAGTTTCAGAATACTGCTTCCCTTTCTTTCTGAAAGTTTATGGAATTTTATACTTTGTTTGGTATTCCATGTTCAGATTTCACATTGATGGATCTGATGGATAGCTATGAATCTATTTTATCATGATGCTGAGCATGCATGAGTTAAATTCTATTTGTTATTTAGTTTGACAAAAATTGTTTGAATTTGTTATTTTAAAATTCTCTGTTCTGAATTTCCTCAGTACTCCCTCCAGGAAAATTTTGTTCTTCAGATAGTGGACGCCCGGATGTGTCAACATTTACATCTCTTGTCTCTCTTCAGTTTCTTATAACATGTTATTTGCCAAACCTCCTCCTACTGCATATACTTAACATCAAAAATGCTCTTGAAAATTTTGTTTTCTTTTATAACAGTCTATTCTTTTTTCAAAGCTATGTTAACTTTTGTTAGTCTCCAAACATACTAGTACAATCATGTGTTACACATTTATTCGATATGACTTATTTTTCTCTTCAGGTGATTTCTGTTCCTTCTTACATGCTTGTTTTAGATTTTTTTGCCTTTATCTTTTTGCTCTATATTCTCAAAGTCTAGAAACTCAAACTTCAATTATATCTAAAAATGCTGAAAGGGAGGACAGATGAAAGCTCTGGTGCTTTTGTGTTTATTACCTGTAGGCCCCTCCCTAGCTTGACCTGGCTGGGAGTTTCACTGGGCAGGCCCCAGCCTCAGTGTTTTGCCTCTCGGGATTGCCAGATTCACCGGAAAAGCTCTTCCAGGGTCCTACCTGTAAGTTTTCTCTGCTGCCAGCATTCTGGGTTGAGAAAAAAAAAAGACTAGAATCTCAAGTTGATCAGGTAGACATTTATTTCCTATATTTTACCTCCTTCCTCAGTCACCCACTTTTTCCACTGTATAGTATTTTATGTATTTCTGTTTTCATTTTTTGCTCTCTGTGGAGATGAAGTCCCTGGTCCTGAGCTACAGGGGTATTCAGGGTCATCTCTAATTATGGGACGAGGTCTGCTGGCGCAGCTGTTCCTATACAGCCTTTAACTGACCTACCATATACCAACTTCAGCACCCTGGCTGTAGCCAGTGCCTGACTTTTGGTGGCTTTGTGGTATAAATCAGGCCCCTCCCAGCTTGCTCCACTGCTGATACAGGACCAACCCTTCTCAGGCCTGCTGGGTCAGTTATCAGTTCCCCACATCTGTGTAGGATTACGCATAGAATACACAAAAAGTTGACTTTTTATTTCAGTTGTAAATATCTGTGGTTAATTCTCCATTTTAACCAGGATTGTTTTTACACAACTTACAAGGAGATTTAACTTCCGAAGCGTTCCAGTGGGAAGCCTTTCCTCTCGTACTCTGCCTTCATCCCAACTGTGCTCTGTCTCCCGGAGAATGGACAGCACCCAGCTCTAGGCTCTCACTTCCCAAATCACACAACAGCCATTCTGTGAGGTGCTTCTCCCTAATCACTGAAAGAAACCTTCCTGTTTTTTCACTCTTGTGTCTCTTTTCTTAGCCAATGCTTAATCTATTATAATCCTCCACTATGTCTATTGGACACATAGTTGAATGAGTGACATTTTAATAAATTGACTAAAAAAAGAATAAGGGTGGGATTCAGTCATAGTTTGGTGCTTCCAAGTCAGTAACTAAGACAATCTGTATGCAGCCTTATTCCTGGGTGGTTTCACAGTAGACAGATGAAAACAGTGGATAAATGAGAGCAAGTGGTATCTAATATATCTAATAAAAGTAAACGTGAGCCAGAGCATTCTCTGGATTGTTACATAAGCCTGTAAATTTTATATCTATATAGAGTCTATATATTTTTCTGTTTCCTCCATCTAAGCAGAAAAAAAGAATAGCCGCTAAAATACCACGTGTATTTCATAGTTCACTATTCTTTATCAACATTAATATTTTATTTGTTTAACTGAAGTTTCAGGACCAATGTTCAGAGCCTCTAACATATCATTGCTTGGAGGTTAAAAATTATGTTCACTTCATAACCTTGAAGTAATGTGCTTGCTCTGTGTTTTATATGCAACCTACATGAGCAGTATCTACCTGCTGAACATCCAGGAAAGGAAACTCCCCTAAGAAAAATATTTTATAAATATCTGACCACGCTAAACTTGATCTTTTATGTTGAAACTTCACAGGGAGCTCCTTTTGGTTGTAGAGGTGTCAGGAAATTCATAGTCAAGGCTTTTAGATTGTTCATTTCATTTATACCAGTTCATCACTTTTAGGTCTTCATGTACCCAAAGCTTTCCACTTTGGGTATCAATTCTGGAAGGCATCCTAACCTGCTACAAAGAGGTGAAGGAATGAGGTGGTATAGGCCTTTCTCTATCAGGACAACACCTTTTGAAGCTATATAACTCAGGAGGAATGCAGTCAGGCTGCTAGTGAAAGATCTCTGCCCAGGCTGTGAATTTTACAATCATCTGCAGTAGTACCAGAGAGCGGACACAGATTTAGGAATGTGCAGCCTGCACTGATCAGGAAGGAGTGCTTCATGTGGAAACTCCTGGTAACAAAAGATTTAAGGATCATCATGGAATAACCAGATATGCTTGAGATAAATTATATTGACATTTGCTATGTGGCATTTCAACAAATGTGAATTCTTCAACAAGATGGCATTGTTATCTATCTGTCCAAGGAGGAGTTCAGGTCTTGGTCTTATACTTGCGGAATCTAGTGTTCCCCTTTTGTTTACTTTGGCTATTTCTTGATCTTATCTGACATCTGTTCAGTGCCCGTATGTCAGGTTTAAACATAAAGGGCTGTGAAGCTGTTTACTCCAATCATCTCTGTGCTGTGGGCAGAGGCCCCTCTGACTCCTTTTTCCTTCTCTGATCTGGCCAGACAGTGCATTCACGGTGCTCTTTCTCATTCGCCCTCTTCCCAGGCCTTGGTATTCTATCAGTGTTCACACTGGCTTTCACTTTACTTTTAACAAACCGTGTAATTTCAGATCACAATGCACAGTTTTTGAAGGATGCCTAATAATAGCATTGAGCAAGAAAACACTGGCACTGTGCCAGACTTTATGGAAAGTACTTTACAGATACAACCTGAATAAGCTCCCTCTAAAAGAAATGCTCCTGTCTGCACAGGTTATTTCTCATTTTATCAATGAGAAAAGAAAACTGAGATTCAACAAGGTGTGGCACCTTCCTACTGCTGCACTGCTGGAGAGTTCTGTAGCTGGGATCTGACCCTGAGCCTACCCAGTTTCCAAGTACTGGCTCTGAGATACTTACCAGAAAACAACTGAGGAAGATACCTATAATTATCTATCTGAAAAGATAGCCTTTTTGCATTCCAAATGCAAAAATAACATTTATTTATAGTAAATGTTATAAATAACATAACATTTCTTGTTATTTGTAAGCAAAACCACTTACATATATATTTATTTATGTTTCTACAGGTACCTTATGCCATATTGAATATTAAAGTATTAGACACGTAGAATAACTACGCACTTTTCTCTTGTGATTATGAACATCTTAGCATATTATTATTTTGAAAAATAAATAATTTTAATGCTACTTACTTACCATGCAGAAGTACCACATTTTAGCCATACTCTGACTGCTGTTTACCTTTTTTATTACATTGTTGAAACCGCTATTGTGGGGATTGCACTGTTGATCTCTAAGACACATCTCAGCCTGAACTCCTGGGAGCCCCCTCGGCTGGGCTGGTCCTCACACCTTTTTTGTCTCATGTGCTCAGGCTTCACTACTGTTAACTTCACTGGCCTCGTCTCTCTCTCTCTGGTGGGATTCATCCACTGTAGGCTCTGACTATGGTCAATCTTAATAAACATATAAAGAATAAGACTAGCTTCACAGCATAGTGACATTACAAGGACTTTCTCCAGAGAGCGAGCACAATTCTCTCACTCCACCCTCTCCTATTTCTCAGTCTCATTTCGGTTAAGCGGTTGCAGCCAGTGGGACTTGGGACTGTCCTGGATGTGAGTGTTACCATGTATGAGGTTCTTACTAAGGGATGTGGAAGATGGACTTCAACACTCCAGCAATCTTTGTGTGGCCCCTGAAGTTGCTTCCTGCTGCTCCTTGGAATGGAACTTCCCAAGAAAAGATTCTCCATATATATTCTTATGAAAATGTGGATCACAAACTCATACCAGAAATTATTTGGAAGTATTGAAAAGATTTGAATCATATCTAAGGACTAAGTACTTTGTGGTCTGTAAGATACTGTTACTTTTAAAAATTATTTTAAAGATTTTAAACATAACTTTGCTAATTAAGGCTAATGGGAGGAAAAATATTGTATCTTCTTAAGATTTGTGCTTACTTATGGCTATGTAAAAATCATGTCTCATATTATTTTTCAGTAGCCTTACCAAAATTAGGCCAGGCTGGTTTCCCAGGGAACATATATGGGAGTTAATGCAAAACACAACACTAAAGACTTATGCGTAGTTATTTATTCTCATTTGTGTGTGTGTGTGTGTGTGTTCTGGGAATTGAACTCAGGAACTAACCCTTGCCAAGCAGGCATTTGTGCCACTGAGCTACATCCTTGGCACTTTTATTCTCATTTTTATGAGTCTTGCAGAGCTTGAGAAATTTTAATATGGTGACATTTTTGTAAGTGGCCTGTTTGTAATTTTTCAAACAGAATTGTGTAATATTTTCCGACTCAAAGGAACCAAGAGTCTTTAATTCTGATATCTTTCTAGGTTCTCTTCATACTATATGGAACTGTTTTATTCCTTATTAAGAAAGTTTGCTTCTGGGCATGGTGGCATACACTTATAATCCTAGTACTTGGGAGGCTGAGGCAGAAGAACTGCCACAAGTTGGAGACCAGCCTGGGCTACAAAGTGACTTCAAGGCCAGCCTGAACTACATAGTGAAACCACATCTCAAAAGGACAAAAAAAAAAAAAAAAAAAATTTGCCTCCATACCACGTGCAGTGAAGGAAGATAATGTTTGTATCCCAATTTTAAAAAGTCTCTCACTTCTTTTCTGTGTAAATGCACTTTGAAGATTATACTATGCCTAGTTGTGGGCTCCTATTCTTCCAGTTTATAACTTCATTAATTTATTATTAGAAATAATTCCTGCCAAACTATTTTCTAGTAGAAGTAGAACTACCATGCATAGATTTGCTGACTAAGATATCATTATTAATAATAATAATACTATTAATGATACTTTCTTATCACCAAGTGCTACTCTAATAGCTTTATATACTTACATTTCATTCTTCTAAAGGCCTTACAAAAATGATGGTATGACTTGCTCTTACAGATAAGAACATGGAGTGAGGAAGGATAACTAAATATTCACTGTTGCCTTCTTTGTAAGAAGCAGCACTATGATGTAACTCTAAATTTTATATCTTTGAGTTTGTGCTCTCTTACAACTCTCTCTAGACTGCCTTAAATTATTACCTGAAAAATTAAATGCAATATTAGCCCAGTTCTTTCACTTCAATACATGGTTTTCTATTAAAATGAGTCAACATGAAATGCAAATGCCAGTTCATGCTTAGAATCCATCCAAACAGCCAATTAATTACTGAGCTTCTATTATGGGGCAAAGAATATGTTGGTTACTTATAATAGGGAGAGCAGGAAGTTGTGATCTCTAGGCACATGGTGCTGCCATCTAAGTAGTTTCTGCCATCCAGGACCATACAATCTGTGATCACAGGAGTAAAGAAGTGCAGTATCTCCACTGCAACTACTTCTGCTTCCTCCTTTCCCAACATGTTCCTTTGAGCTAGTGCTCCCAAAGCCATTCTAACCCATTGATTCTATCTCCTGGATTAAATAAATTAAAACTAATTAAAACTTTAAAAAGCATTTGCACAAAGCGCAACCCTACCTCATTAAGGCTATGACTTGCATTTTCTGGAGTGAGATTTCAGCTATGGTATTTTAAAAGTACTCCTAAATGAATCTCATATGCTGCAGTAGCTGAGGAGCCTCTCTGAATGTCCTTGGTGCGATACTGTGTTGCTTATAATTTCCCATGATGAATCTATAAAAGTTCTGTGACTGCAGTGGAAATCTATTTGATGCAGCTGGTCCATTTCTGTTGCCTAGAATTTTTTCTCAGTTCCTGAACCATTGTTGACATTTCCTTTTCTGATTTTTCTTCCTGAATTCCAGCTCTGTGTTGTTGCTTCTGACTGGGGTGCTTTCTAATTCATTTCAGAACCCATCTTTGCTGAGTGTGGATAGGATTTTGACTTTCAACACCAGCTTGTGGTTCTTATCTGGACTGCCTATGGTCCCTGATCTGCACCTTACTGTCACTGTACCCAAACTCCAGCCTTAAAAATGCCATATTGTCTGACTTAGTAAGTGAGCAGGAACCAGGTCAGTGACAAAATGACCTGAGTTTGGTTAAGATATATTGTCTTAGCAAACTCAAGTATATTATACAGATTTATTAGCCCCATGCAGCATTAGTCTCAATGTGCATGTTATATTAGCTCCCTAGATCTTTCTCATCTTATAGCTGAAAGTTTGTGCCCTTTGCAAACAATGTTCTGAACACACCATCGCACTAAGGTGACTGTGACAGGTGCTGTTACCTGAGTTGAATGTGGTAATAATTTTACAATGCATACATCTGTCAAATCACTGCTTTTACAACCTAAGTATGTACAATTTTATTAGTCAATTATACATCAACAAAGCTAAAAAAGAAAAGCTAAATACAAGATGTGAAGCAACAAAACAAAAAAATTAAGCAAACAAAGGAAAACATCTGACGTTTACACAGATGATCAACTTTTGAAGTTTTTTGCAAAACTACACAAGGTGAGACTAGCTTTCTTCTTTCCTGTCCACTCCTCTGCTATGTTTCTCTTTAGCAGTTTCCTTTTCTTTCTGAAGCCCACCTTGCGATTGACGTCAGTGCGGTTACTTGCACTTTATCAGCCCATTTGGGTGGATTTCTAGGCTAAAAACAAGGCAAGGCAGGGGCTGGGAGCACCGTCCATTTAAGTAGAAGCATGTGATCCTGATGTGACCTTCACCTACCCATGCATTGCTCTCCTTTATCTTCGCCTCACCTCAGTTTTGCTCATCCCTCACTTACCTAAAATCTACAGCATTAAAGATATTACTATCTCTAATCACATGGAGTTCTTATTGGAGAAGGGACACAATATTCCACTGTTGAAGACAGAATCCTCCCGATGTAGTTTTGCCTTCCATGGTTTCAGTTACTTGCAGTCAACTCTAGTTCAAAAATATTCAGTGGAAAATCAAGCAGTTCTTAAGTTTGACGTTACAGGCCAACCAGAGTGGCACGATGAAACCTTATCCCAGTCCACTCGGTCTTGCCTGGGATGCAAATCATCCCTCCCTCCAGTGTATTCACGCTGTACATGACCTGCCTGCCAGTTACATGACTGCCATCTTGACCATCAGATTGACTGTCATGTTTGTAGTGCTTGTTTACTTAATAATATCTGCAAAACACAAAAGTTTAAATATTGGCTATTAGTATAGGCCAGAAAAATGCTGTAAAGCATTTGCTTTAACTGAGAAGATAAAATACGATAAGATGTTTTAAGAGAGAAATACCATATTCACAAAATGGTCTTTTTAACAGTATTGTATAATAGTTCTACTTTATGTTAGTTATTTTTATTGATCTCTTATGTTACCTACTTGGTAATTTAACTTTTGTCATAGATATGTATGCATAGACATCTATTATGTATTTATGCACATGCATAGTATGATCCAAAAATATAGTGTATAAAACAAAGGCAATTGCCTTTAATTCCCCTCGAAGTATCCCCGTCTTGGTTACTTTTTCTCATTGTTGAGACAAAATACCCAATGCCCAAAATGAAGGAAGGAAAGGTTTATTTAGCTTATAGTTTGTGGAGGTTTTAGTCCATATTTTGCTGGTTCTGAGACAGAGTGGCACATGGCAGAGGGCAAAGTGTTCAGGGCAGCAGAGAACAGCAAAAACAACCAGCAAAAGGGAGGAATGGCTGCAAGCAGCCTCCTTTTCTCCCCTACATTGTAAACAGCCTACCCCCACCCAGGGGGCGTGTAGCTCTCACACAATCTCCATGCCTTCCTTTTCCACAGGCTCAGGATGTATACAAAGTAAGCACTTTGGCTTCCTGCTGAATCCCTCAGTTAAACCTCCAGATTCCCCGAGTTGACACAATGTATCAACCATAACATTCTACCCCTTATCAACTTGAGAATCAGACATATTTCCTTAAACCATTTTTCAGATACAAGGACATGCTTATATTAGAACCATAATATTTTGCCCCCATATAAATGAAAATTAAACATTTCCAGCATTTAAAGGCACAAAATAAACATTACCATTCCAAAAGGTACCAACAGGGGAATATAGAGCATTGGGACCAAAGCAGTTTTAAAATCCAGCAGGGCTAACATTTTGTCCTGTAATTTTACATCTAGCATCTGAAGCAACTTGTGGCACGTTGTGAGCTCTAAAGGGCTTTTATGAATCCACCCCTATGGCACTTTTGGTGGTTACAGCTTCCACAGCTTCTCTCTTAGGCTTGCTTTGCTCCCTCTTTGCAGCTTTCCTTAGATGATCCACAGTCCTGTCTTTTTTAAACTTTTGAAGTCTCCAGGGCACCTTTTGCTTCGCACTCACAGCCTCACATATTACCCTCTCGGGGCACACTGCCTAGCCTCCCAGGCCTTTTGAAATCTGGGTTGAAGCCACTTTAACCTCAGAACTCTTGCATTTTCCTTGCATCTAAAGCCAGGGCCACATGGATGAAGCCAAGGTCTGCTGCCACCTGGAGCAGTAGCCAAACTTTCCTCTCTCTGGGCCTTAGGGTTCGAGTGCCTGGATCACTGGGCACACTGAATCCAATTCTGAGGAACAAATTTTTTATGCTGCCTGCATTCTGGACCCTGGTGCAGCTGCCGCTGCCATTCTGGAACATGGCACTCTTTGGCTTCCTTCTCAGCAATAGAGAGCTCCTCAGCCTTATCTTTGTAATCCACAGTTTTACTGGAGCTGCCTTTCTGGCCAAACTCACAACGTTTTAAATCATCCTGTTGGGCTCTTTGCTCTTGATTGTCAATATAAATCTGGGTAAAAGCCCCCAGCATTAGCCATGCCACTGCCCCAACATTTGACTGCCTTGAAATTTTTTTTTGCCAGATTAATCAGTTTGCTGCTGCCCTTAATCTCAGTCTTAGGCAAAGTCTCTTGACACGAGCAAAATGTAGACAAACTTTCTCCCAAGCCATAACACACATCATCTGGAGTCCAACAACCAATGCAGTACTTCTTCCCAACAGAAACCTCCTGAACCTGGTCTTTACCAGCAGGATTTTTATCAGCATTCTAGTCTTCTGAGCTCTGACCAGACATCTCCAAACCTTTCCAAACTCTTCCCACAGGCAATTTCCAAAGGCTCTTGTACCACATGATCAGGTATAGTCACAGAAATGACCCCATTCCTGGTACCAAATTGTCTTGGTTACTTTTTTCTCATTGCTGAGACAAAATACCCAGTGCCCAAAATGAAGGAAGGAAAGGTTTATTTAGCTTATAGTTTGTGGAGGTTTTAGTCCATATTTTGCTGGTTCTGAGACAGAGTGGCACATGGCAGAGGGCAAACTGTTCAGGGCAGCAGAGAACAGCAAAAACAACCAGCAAAAGGGAGGAATGACTGCAAGCAGCCTCCTTTTCTCCCCTACATTGTAAACAGCCTACCCCCACCCAGGAGGCCTGTAGTTCTCACACAATCTCCATGCCTTCCTTTTCCACAGGCTCAGGATGTATACAAAGTAAACACTTTGGCTTCTTGCTGAATCGCTCAGTTAAACCTCCAAATTCCCCAAGTTGACACAATGTATCAACCATAATACCCCCCCCCTTTGTTTTGAACATACTAATTCCATTATTCTTGCTACTTTCTCACCCAGTTCTGGAAGCCCTCTTTAGTGACTGTCATCATGTCACCATTGTGCCTGCCTCAATGTCCTCAATCAATTCAAAACTTTTAGTTTCACAATCATTTTAACTATGAGAAAGACTCTGCAATGTTTTATGAGCCTGTCTGCCTTCCCTTTGTGTGGAAAGGAATGCACTGTATTTTTTATCACACATTGTAAAGACACTCAAGAAAGAGTTCTTTCAGAGCCACTTCACAGTGGCAAGAACGGAGGGATAAGTGTGTTTTAGGTGGGCTAAATCTTTGGAAGTGCCTAATGGCAATGTGTCTTTATTATAATAATATATTTTTAGTTTAAACATTCATTGCAAATTCTTTTAAAAGCGGTTAACAGTACTTCATTGCAAATTTTGATGTCCCCTGTATATCTGTTATATATAAGTGATACATTTCAAGAAATCTATGAGGAAGTCTGAAAGCACAAATAGTACTGAATCCTACTATGCCATGTTTTTCCCTGTATGTACATATGCACATAGTTAGTGCATTTTCTCTCTTAGCTAAGCTCTTATCAAGCACTATCATTGTAACTTTTATATGTTGGTGTATGACAGCAACACTAGCAGTTTTTTATTTTTCACAATTTCAGACCTATATTTGTTTTCACCATAATCATAGCAACCTCAGCATATGAATCTTCTTTGTTTTAATTCAGACAAGAACCTTCACTTACATGAAGCACTTTATAGCTTCTCTTTGGAATATCTGAATTTCTAGCATCTCAGTTCTTGCACTTTGGATCATTACTAAGTGAAAAAAGGATCACCTGCATACAAGCACCCTGCAACTGCATTTGATCTGAAAATCAAAGCAGGTACTGACTAACAGGCAGGTAACTCATACTGTGTAGATACGCTGGTCACAGGGATGAGTCAAGTCGTGCTACTCAGAAGAGCAAGCAATTGGAAATTTATGAATTGTTTATTTCTGGATTTTCTCTCAATATTTTTGGACTCTGGTTGACTGAAACCAGGGAAAGCAGAACTGCAACTTGGAGAAAGTTATTGTGTTACAATTTTGCTGCTTATCTATCTCTGCCATAAACCTCTAATTCATATTGGCTATGTGCAGAATGTTGTTTGTGGGCAGTAAGCATAGGACATTAACAAGGAAGGAAATCTAGCCTATAAACTTTTATAAAGAATAACAATGAGCAACTACTTTGAAGATAACAATATGCAATGTGCTAACTATTGTTACTCTTGTACAGTCTTGCTTTGAAATTTAATACTATTGTATTTATTGTTTATTTTTCTTTAAAGTAAAAAAGAATAAAAAATTATTACAAATGTCAAATTTACCAATTTTTGAGGTATTTCATGTGAATTTTATATTAGCACTTTTGAGAACTTTTATTAGATGTGGAATATTTTGTGGTCACATACCATTGTACAGGTTCGAGGTTAAATGCTTACAGCAGTGGTGGCAAAACTACGGGTCTCTGAAAGGTTCAGCATCACTGACTTACAAGCTCATAGAGAATGTGGTTCAGCCACTGGTAGGGTGTCTCAGGGTCTGGAACCCTGATGGAGTTACAAGGAGCCCCTGATGGCTATTCTTCCTCTCCAGGAAAGTGATTTGCACTTGATTCTAGGGTTCCATCCCTGCAATAAGTGGGTTGTGTCCTAGATTTGCCTCAGTGCCATATTGTGTTAAATAACATTTCATCTGTTGAGTCAAAACTTTCAGAGAAAAGAGATCAGCTTGATTCCACTTGTCTGGTACCAAATACCAAAGTGAAGTACATTCTACTGCTCCAGGTAGGCTGCATGTCAGCAGAAAGACTGGCTCTGTCCACATGGTGGCACGCACCTAGGGGCAGGTCTATTTGGAGAATGCTGAGAGTCAGGAAACCCTTGGCGGGGCTTGGACCTGGACAGTAATGTATGTGTCTAACATCTTGTTATATAGCTTGTATGTTGTACTTTGTGTTCAATGCATTGTTGATCTTACTATGGTATTAAATCGTTCAGGAAACTTGCTAAAAATAAAATTAGAAGGCAACCAAATAGTACACCCTCTCGTGGTCGGGAAAGGAATTAAATGAGGATAAAAAATACTAATAGATAAGAATATTACAGCAAAATTTCAAATGAATTGTTCCTGCTCCTAGATTGCCATGTAGGGTATTAAACTGAACATAGTTAAATTGGGAGATATATGGAACATTAGCACGTGGTAAAAGACAAAAGTTATTTGAGGAGTTGTTTATGTAATTCACTAAAGAGACTGGGACTTACACTGAAGGCAAGAGAGTTGAAGGACTTCAAGCAAGGAAATGATGAGCATATATTGCTTTCAGAAGATCGGAGTGGTTTTATTTTTGTTAGAATTAATCAGGAGTCAGTGAGAACTCAGATGACCTTTAAAGTTGCAATTAAAAAAGGAAGAAATACAAAAGACCTTGCATACTAGATTGGCTACAGAAACCCAAGGAGAGGGAGGTAGTCAAATAATACAAAATGTCTCAGACAAATGAGGTTATCAACTACAGGGCCGAATACAGAGAAGGCTGCTTTGGGCAAGATTAGACCAACGCGTATGTACTAAAATCTTCTTTACGATCTATGAAGGACAAATCCACAGTGAAATACCTGGTAGCACATGGAACTTAAACTACTTGGGACAGTGACATATGAAAGTGACAGGAGCATAGTGAAGAAGGTCTTCTCAAAATTGTGAAGTGGGCAGAAGGTGGCAGATAAATGGTGCTGTGGTCTCACAAGGTAATGCATTCAGGTGAAAGAGATAAAAACTATAATTTTAGCATGGCGAGTCCTCTCATAAAGCTGTCACATCTGCTGTATAAATTTGTGGTTTCAATATGCAAGGGGTTAATTATACCGAGTCATTGTCACCACCTAAGCGAAGAATGTGGAGATTATTGCAGACTGTTTCCTGAAGGCCTTTACCTAACATGACACTGAGTAAAACATCAAACAAATACATTCAGGATTATAGCCATATAATCTGAGGAACTACTTCATACTAGCATGTGTAAAATTATAAGAGCTGTAGAAGATTTAAATTACTTTTAGAAAGCTACTCCAGATATCTGCTTAAAAAGAAAAATTGTTTAAAGGCTAGTTCCCCTGATGGAATAAAGATTGAAAAATTTCATAGCCCCAGTTAGTGGAAAGGTTGCTATTTGGGGACCAGACAAAAACAGCACGCTTCTGTTTCAGCATGTCATGGTCTGGAATCTATGAGGGATACGCAGAGAGGAAGAGAAGCCGGGGGTAAGGTTGAGCATTTGATTTGAAAGCCAAAGGCTCTGTCAGAAATTTTGAAGTAAAAAACTGAATTACATCTTCCAGGTAGAGAACGGCATCTGCCAAGTCATAATGTCACAAAGAGGCCTGGTAGGTTTGCTGATCAGTAAATTATTATTTGTGAGGGATTATGGGAGAAGAGAAGAAATATTGAACAGTGACCAAGACTCAGAAGGTAAAGTGAACCATTCTGAACAGGACAGGTTTCGGTGCTGTAACAAGTACTCCCAGCGCTTGGTAACTTGAAACATGGCTTTACTGTCTTTGTTGTTCTCTCCGCATGTCTACCCCATTAGCTCAGAACTGTGCTCCTCACATCCCTTTCTCAAGGGCCTGAGCGAACAAATCCTCTACGGTCAGAGCTATTAGACACTGTGATAGGGAAGGAAGAACACGGCAGGTTGCACTCTGATCATTTCAAGACACCAGGGATAAAGGAAATGCATTTTTAATGTTCATAGTTCACTGACCACACCTAATCTCAGTGGAGCAAAGACACCTAATCCTACCATGGCCCTGAAGGAAAACAGAAAACTTGGTAAACAGAGCTATTGACTACCACATGAGCTTCGCCAGAACTATTTCCTAATCTTATGAGTAATCAGTGGATCTATGCATGGAAAAAGGGAAACATCTTTCAGCCAGCAGAGCAGGGAGAAGCTATCCCAGTTATTCTCAGTTTTACCTTTCCTCAGAAACACCTGGAATATTTGTCTAACAACAGCCTGCTAGGCCTAGGCCCACAGCTAGAATCTCTTATCTTGCGGCCTGAGAGTTTTCTTTCTCTAACAAGTATATTGTCAGTGCTGTTCTCTTGGGGGCCACGTTTTAATTACTGCTATTCTGGCAGAACCAGATGCCAGAGTAATTCCCAAATTCTGGGGGTACCACGGTGAGTGGCACTGCCACGGTAGCAAAGTGGTGAAAGAAGTGATGCCAGAACACAGATCTTCCTGTAGGCTGAACGGACAGAGTCTGGCAATGTTGGGTATGAGATGTGAGGATGATTTGAAAACGACAACACTGCATCTACTTTGGGTATATAATTGCTTCATTAACCAAAATACCCACTACAGAGGAAAGAGAAGTACAAGATTACATAAGGTGAGAGAAGGAAAAGGAGGAAGCGGGGTCCCTTCTATGACACTGTAGCTTTTAAGTATTCATGTGTCTAAAAGGACGCCTATTTGACCTATCAGATAGGCCTTGGAAATGTGGTCCTAGGTGTCAGAGGAGTGTTAATCCCTTATGGTAGAGTCTGAAAGCCATTAAGGTGTGGTAATGTAGAAATCATTTGATAAAGTGAGGGGTTTGGTTGAGAGGCAAAGATCCAAGAGCAGAATCCTAAAATGTCCCAGTACTTAGATAAAGAGGCTGTTGAAAAGTCAAAAGGACAATAAAAATGATTGAAAGGTACAAGGAAGTAATAGAGGAGAAAGATTTCAAAGTCATGCAGCAATCAATGGTGCCAAATAGGTTAGAGTTCAAACACGATAAGGACTTGAGACAGTCCTGCAATAACTGTATACTTCATTATGCAGCCAGGCCTGAAATCAGCCAGCGGACAGGTTAGATACCACCTCCAGCAGCTGCGGCATGCCTTTCACCTTCATTCTTGGATTGATTAGGGAAAGCTTCTCAGTGCCTAGATTTATCCTTTTAAACTTGAGGCCACCCCCCAGGAATTCATTTTTGTGCCATCACAGGAGGCTGAAGAAGATCCCCTTATATGAGCCTATATCGTTGGCGAAGAGAGTGAAGAGAAAATGGGATACGTGAGACCTTGACTTGATAATACCTTCAAGGCTGCTAGAAACTGCAGTAGGAAGCATGTTACCCCTGTGCCCCTGGCGGTGCCTGTGCAGGTGGAGCCACCGTGCAGCCCTCCGCTTGTCCATGATTCTGAATGATCCCTCATCATCTTATTACATGTGTTTATCTCTGCTTCAGTTCTGGAGACCTGTTGGCATCCTAAACCTTTAACTAATCTGATTTTTGCTTGACTCAGATCTCTATTATCTTTGAGTCTGTATTTCCCAGCTGTATCTTTGTAGGACTACCACCTGGCTTGACTAGTCAGTGTGGCTGTTCAGTTCAAATTCAGAGTATTGCTAAAGTCATCTCAGGTCATCTGCATACTACATACAATCTGTGTGCCACTCTGACACCTTCCCCAGGATGATCCAGAATAGTCTTAACCTCTGCCTCTTCCTTATCCTGACTGAACTATGCTCTCTGTTATGCCCAACCTGTGAAGGCTACCAAATACAGAAGTACAATCATGTCCTATAGTTTATTGGTGAAAAAGGACAAAATAGACCTAGCTGGATCAAGCTAAGTCTCAGTGACCACACATAAGAGTGATTGTTTCTCTTTTCCTCTGTGTTGGTTGAAACTATGTAGTTGTTGTGAAATTGTCAGAGACCTTTTCCTTTTCAACCAAAATGACACAAAAGTAAGAGAATACTCAATGAATAGAAAAGATTAAGAAATAACAGAAGTTAGTCTCAAGATTTTGTTCCGTATCTTAGTGTCCCTTCGGTATCTATCTCTGTATTTTCTTGTACCTGCCCTAGGTGAGAAAGATGGGTATAATTGTCTGATGTTATTCTTCCGCCACATTTTCATTTATAAACACTCAGTAACCACTGTATGAAAGAGGATATAAAACCACATTCTAAGCTCCAATTTATCCCTGGGCAGCGTGTTAGAGGCTGCATGTGAGCAGCACCTGCTCCATGAATAACTCACTGACTCATAAGAACAGAAAAAGTTCATCAAAATAGTTGACTGCTTTCTGATGCAGATGGCATCTGTCATTTCAATAACTTAAGCTATTTAAATTGAGTAGTCAAAATATCTGACAGTTTTTTTTCAGACAAATACAGAAAAGAAATCTGGAATAACATCTAGGGTATCAGAAGTTGTTTTTAGGCCTCTAAGATTTCCTTTTAGTTAGGCAATAAACCATTGTGTCTGTCCCCCTCTTCTTATGAATTCCATCTGCTTAGTGTCATTGCTGGAACTTGCAAGGAAACACACTTGATTAGCACTAAGAAGGTCTAATGTCTGAGACGCTGAATGCAAAGCTTCTGGTAAAAATAAACTTCAAGGTCTCAGAATACTCTTATCAGATCAACCTTATGGTCCCAGAGTAGGTTGCTTAAATCTTCTTGGCTAAGCTTGAGAGTGCAAAGCTTAATACTCACAGGCTTACAATCTTTTTGAATGTGATTATAATTTAGCACCAGGTTTGCATCCTGGATAAAGGTTCCCCTTGAACACAAATTATGTTACATGCTTGTGTGCTAGTGATCAAAACACTCAGGATTATGGCACTTGCTGTTCTTAAACCTCCAAAATGGTGTTAAAATGCTTCATCCAATCAGCTAAGCTGTAAATTAAATTTTTGTAGATTGAAGACATAGTTTTATTTCATACGCCAGAAACTCATTTCAACCTTAGCATTTCTGTTAGCACATTCCATCTAGCAGCATAACTCAAGAGGTTTAATGAAAGTTTAAAAACAATCTGTTGCAGAATTTGTGCCTAATTTATTTTTAATTGCAAATTGTACAACACATTATTGCCTGTGAAAATAGAAACCTAATTTCCTTCCTCTTTTTTTCTTTTTTTCTTTCATTCTTTTTTTCCTCTAACTATAATGCAACCACAAAGAGAAAACAATCTTTTAACATGCTGTGTTTTGGGATTTTATTTCTTTATTCTTAGATCCTTGGTGTGCAGTCTTTGGAAAATATAGTTCATGTCACTTAGCATTATCCTTCACACACATGTGCATGTTTTACAATGACTGGTAGCGATTCTATAAGGAGATTCCACTTCTACAAGTATTGCAAATGTATAGGACACACTGTAGTCACAGCCTTTCTGTATTCTATGTGCAATTCTGCACTTTCCATCTGATTGTTGATTTGCCGTTAATGTTCGTATTTACACTGAGCATAACTTCAGATGGAGAAGCCTCATTTATTGATTGTGAGGTAAAACCGACACTAGATAACTTTAATTATAAGGACAGCTGAAAAGTTTGTAAAAAAATTAGACATTCTGTCTCATATTTTTATGATAGTAGGACAAAGTATTTATTAGCATGAAGTGGCTTTTTAAGATGACCTTTAAGTATTTTAATTGGTCTTTTCTGGAATGCACTGAATGAAAATCAAACAAAAATGCTCATTCTGGTTTTTGGAAAGTTTGTTACACTCTGCTGCATCTGGTACGCTTACTTTGACTTTGGGTGGGAATCTGAAATGAAGCTTAATGTGAGTCTATCAAATGAGTCTAGGAAAATGTCAAAATAGAAGAGAAAGAAACAAAGGTCTTCTGTGGGGAATTTGCATTCCCTTCTGAAATATTTGGCACTTTACATCAGAAAGTGAATTGTATTATTTATTCTCAATTTCTTTATTTTCTATTCCTCCCTTGTCCTTAGAGTATGGCCATCACCCGCACTCCCTGCAGCCTCTCCCTCTCCTTGCGGAGCATTGTGTCAGCTGAGTGAACTGCCTTCCTAGCTGGTGACAGGTGCAGGGCTGCCTCTTGACACCAGAGTGTGAATGAATGTTATGACCATGTCCCCTTTCCCAGTAAACAGTTCTCTGAGTCTCTCACTTTCCAGCAATGGCTAGATCAGTGCAATATCTTCTTTCACATTTGCTACTTTGAGCTGCTACTTTAGACCACATCAGCACCTGACAGGAATATTTGGACTGAGTCTTTTGCCCTTCTATGAGATACTAGAGTTCAAGTTTGGGTAGGATGTGGTTTTGGTGTAGGGGGATAATTTTAATCTACAATATTTTAAGCACTTAAAATCAAACTGGAAAAGGTCAGGAAAATGACTTAGAAATAACCATTAAGCGCAAATATAGCAAGCTTTTTCATGCTGAGAGTTTTGACTGTTTTAAAATAGTATACTCTGAAAACATCTGATGAGTTTACAAGTTACCACATAAAATTGTTTCTCTGAGTAATTTGCATGTTCTTATTTTAAATTTTTAGAAGACACAAATGTATAATATAATGATGTTTTTCTTTTCGTGTTCCACATACTCATAGAGAGAAATAAATATTCTTTCATTTCTCAAGATATTTGCTGGTTTGCAGCTTTGACATATTGGATCTGACCATAGCAAAACATCAATAAATGCCCTGACTAGTATCTACTCACATATAAATCATGGTAGCAAAAGCCAATTAGTGTTACCAGGACATAGATTGTACCTGTTTTTTATAAATTCATGTCAGAAATTTATCACACATTACAGTATCAGAAAGAACGTACCTTTCTCCATATCTTCCTGCCTGCCTGCTGTCATTTCCAAAGATGTACAGCTGTAGATAAAGGCACTGAGCAATTTGGGGAGCCCCTTCCGAAGGGAGTATTACTGTGAGCATGAAGGTAGATTTAAATTTCATCTGCTTCCACCTTTTCCACCTAGATCTGTGCTAATCTCCATTACTTACTTTAAAACAGGACACTTTTTCCTGATTATGCACAATCTCAGTGTGACTTTGTCATATTTCAGTGCGTACACACACTCATTCCCATCCACACTCAGACGGTGTACTGACCCTTGCTGAGACGGAACCTCCACCGGTGTCTTTATCAGGTTTGAAGTTTCAGCAATCTGCGGATGGATACTATCTCTCCCTTCAAATCAAAATCTTCAAAGTGTGATAGAGGTACATAAAATGAGGCACATTAGCACATTAATTTCTTACTCTATGATTCTGCAACTTTAACTAAGTCCTAAAACCCTACTCAAGTAAATTAACATAGTAGTCACCTTTGAAAAAATATTTTCCTTAATTCATGTGTCGAATTTTGTGAGATATTTCATCTCAAGCACGACACTCCAGGATTGTGTATTCTGGAAGTGTTTGAAAGAAATACAGTAATTTAAAATAAAAATAAATTTTTACATATACAAAATTTGAATATATGTAAATTTAATTTTTATAGAGTGATATAATAAGTTCATCATATTTCTCTCTTCTCTTGACCAATTGTTAAACTATTTTAGAGCTCGTAAAATTCTTACAATGTAAATGAACTTAAAAATAAAACTATAATTCAGAAAAAACATTATGAAGGCCAAATATAAACCAGTCCTTTAAAACATAAAAATAGCACACATGTATCATGCAATAGAGAAAATGTTACTGTTTACCTCTCTCACTAAAATAAATTAAGTGAAACAAAACAGTTTGGGCTCCCCCAAATATAAGGTATGATTTAAACACAGTTCGTGACTGAAAGCTGCCTTTTTGAGTATGGATAGTTTTGCCTGAAGTCCTAATGTCAAAATATCATAGTGTATGTATTTAGGGTATGGATTTAATTTTGTTTTTGCTGTTTCCTTGTTTAGTTTTGAAGAGAAAACCAGGTGTACACTGAAAGGAGAAGCCACCCCAAAGTGGAATAACATTTCAAAAGCTTCACAGGACAAAAAATAAATAACTAGCAGCAGAACTGTGTTAGGCGGTGAGGTGAACCTGTATTCTGATGAGATCAGGTGTGTTCAGGGTGTTAAGACTGTAGAAAGTAAGCCTGTATTCTGAATCCCGCACAATTAAGTTTGTCTGCTGATGCAATTTTGAGGCAATGAAAGATTTCCATTCTCTTATGCCAAAGTTGGAATCTCCTACAGTGGAACATTAGATCCAGAAGATACCTTGGAGACCACTAGGCTAACATCCCAATTTTACAGATGAAGAAACTGACACTTAGGAAAATTAGATGACTGGGCCAAGGTCATAAACCTAAATGGGGCAAAGCCAGATCTGCTGACTTCTGGTTCAGTTGTCGTCCCACTTTCTCTTCTGCGACAACTGAGCTGACTCCCAGGAATGACTCTCTCACAGTCCTACTCACTGAACCATGGGGGTCTCAAAAGTTAGAACCCTAAGGTATCACAGTTAAAACTGGGGTACACCTTGGGTTTGCAATAGACACGGGAAGAAATAGACTTGAAGATTTAATTCAACGAAGGTGAAATGTGTTTGAGTACTTGAACTGTATTAGAGTTAAAATATTTGTGCTTTGGACAAAGATCAAAGAAGACAATTTGAAAATAACCATGAAAATAAACATGTCTGCCCACTGAGCAACAAATCAAAATGACCTGCTGTGAAAGAACAGAACAACTCTAAGAATATGATGTGTATTCTCGAGGTTTGCATCGTGTGTAACCATTCAGCCATGGTCTACTCTGCAATCTGCATTCTGAAAAATACGAGAAATGTGCATAGGAATCAGATAAGGATGAAAATTATTTCAATTGCAGTGCTAGATACAAAACCATGGCTCGGAACTGACTATTTTACTACATCCTCCCTCAAAGCTAGACCATTAGATCTGCAGATGAGAATAGTTACAAATGCAGAGCCACATAGGACAATTTGGAACCTGCTTATGGGGCTTGTAGTTCTCGCACTGATCACTCAAAGTGGGGAAATGTCTTCCAACCTAAGAGCAGACGGGCTCATACATCTGAGCTTAATAAGTGAATGAGAAAAAAGACACAGTTTCTTCCCTAATATTTAGAAGAGGCTGACTATTCATTTTGAGATCTCAAGAAAAAAATAACAGAAGAGGGTAATATATCCCCTCCCCTGGATTGTGAACTGATTATGAGCAGGGAACATTTGCCAATCAACAAATATGCATTGAATGTCTAACATAGATCTACTCTACCTGATGCCTAGTATCCAAGGATGAATCATTCAAATGTATTCTATCATCTAATTTCAATGCAAGTTCATGAATAACCAATTGCAAGGGTGGATCCCCACTGTGCTGTGAATATCATGCATGTGAAGGGTAAGAAGCTCTGTGTTTATTCTACATGAAGTACTGACTTTGATCATCCTATCTGTACTTAAGTTTTGAAATCACCATATACTACATAGCCTTGGTTGAAGGATATGGCTATTTTATGCTTTAGTATCGTTGTTTATAGAATGTCCCTCATAATTAAACCTTGTATATAGGTTGTTCGAAGGATAGAAATAATTTCTAAGACATGGTAAATGTTCTGCAAATTATAATCGTTATTATCTCTAAATAAGTGAACATATGATATCTTTTTTGCATTTATGAGCAAAATAAAAAATATATCCCACCAAAAGAGCCCCCTGAAGCCTTAGAGAAGAAGGCAATTTTTAAATGTATAGTCTGGCTAGACAGCAAGGATTCAAAGTCTTCCACAAGAAGATGTAACCAACCTGAAAATGGAAGGAATACCCAGTGGACTCAGGCAAGACAAGAAAAGCTGCACAAGATTTAGGGAAGGCAATAATGAATTTTAGTAGTGAGCAGAAAAGAGGTGACATGGGCAGCACATACACCATACAAATACGTGCTGGGACTCATATTTCTCTTTCAGGTTATCGGGCCTGTCTATCTGAAGGAACTATCTTTCATCAAAATACGTGACATGAAAGAGCTACATAACACCTGAGTAGCTCTATTATTTTAACTCACTGAGAAAAGGCCTGAATATTCTCATTGCCTGCTGTGATTTTTTCCAGTTATCCTTTGCTAAAACTTAGGAGAACATTTTTTATTTACCTGTAAAACTTTAGTAGGCAGTGCAGACCAATTTTAATTAAATGCCTTTGTGCAGAATATAATCTCTCATCTTTTTCTTTATGTATAAAATGAATGAAACAATCCTCTCCGTTCTATGAGGATATGCGATGTATACAGACATATAACTTGAACTACTCAGGGAACATGGAAATGATTTCTCCATTATAAACCTTCTACAGCAAAATGTTAAGGCAAATGAAGAAAGGAGAAGGCAACTAATGCAGAAGTGTTTCCTGAAGAGCTTATTTTCTGTGTTAAATACTATATTTGCTGACAATTAAAATGAAAGTACTCCAAGTGTAGTTTCAGAATCATTGACTGTTTATCTTCAGTTAGGTCCTGCACAGAAACAAATCAAATAATGACAATGAGTTGATTGATTTCCCTTTTAGATTTTTTAACCCAGTTAAATATAGGTATGTAGTTTCTGTAATTGCATATTTACTATTTCACTTTTGCAGCTTTTACAGTGACAAAAATTCAACCCCCTGTCATGAGTTTGATATGTTAAACTGTCCTAAACACTGGCAATGCTGTGATAGATGAACGTAACCAACAAACACTTCATATGTTGTCACACAAGGCTAATTTAGACTGCTGTAAATTAGTGGTTCATGGAGTAGACACCCGTGTGGGTAAAGGAAGATGTGTGAAACTGCCTGGTGATGGTCTCACTCTGTGACGTGACACTGTTTTGTTAGTGTCGCTTAAGATCTGCAGCAGTTTCGCCTTGCTTTTGCATCTGCAGTTATTATTTAACTATGTCAGTGGGCCAAGAACAGGGCTGTGATCAACATTCTGTTTTTGAATAGCATCTCTTCTAAAAATATTGTGTAGGAATGAGCATTACAAATAGCGTTTGTCAGAAGAAAAGCAGAGAAATTTTGGTATACCAAAGAAGTTCCATTCCTTCGCAAAAAATAGTTGTATGTTGTAGTTAAGGATTTGTCCCAAGATCTGGTAAATACCCTTCAGATATACAACTGCTCTCAAATGAGAGCTATTGACAGAGATCTCTCTCTAGTCCTACGCAGTACAGCCATTATAAAATCTGTACACGTGGTCTGTACAAATTATTATCTAAAAATATTAGGAGAGAGAAACATTGAGTAACTTTCAAATAAATTATACTTCAGTATTCAATTTGTTCTATCTTTTCAAGCAGAATTAGTTTTGAGAAATATTTTAGTTCATTTATTATTGGAAAGACCTTACTAGCTTATTCAAGCAAGAAAATTACCCCAAAAGCTTGCAAGATTTATAATGCTTGAGGAAAAAAAGAAGGCAATTCAAAACCTAATGAGACATTTTAGGCCTCATTTACATCCCTAACCTGACCCATTTTCTGCAAAATGTTTTTGTTGGTAATTTACATACTAAAAGCTAGTTATTTATCCATCCCTAACCAAAAAGTTGATGAGATTACTAATACCACAGTGATGTTAACATCACCCTAAAAGCTAAATACAACCATTTATAGAAGGTTGACTATTGAGTCATTTATTTAGCTATAATCTTTATTACATGCTGGCAATACACACAGTCTGAGAGGGTGGTATGAACACTCAAATATCTTTATGTCACACTCACTTTATTGGCAGGAACTCTTCTAGGAAAGCACAGTTAGGAAACGAAGTGTGCTAAGGTGCTCTGTAAGTGTGCATATATGTACACAGCCAGGAAATAGATAATGTGAAGGAATGCATTATCTGAAACCAGTTCAGCAATCATAGACTGAAGGCCCTAAAACTGCATAAATTTAGAGCTGCTCATTATATTTATGTAGCTATTTTTAATATATGCTGTCATTATTTTCTGAAAAAATAGATGACAGAGAAGATTTGAAGTGCACAGTGGGAGAACAAAATAATCTTGCTACTTTGGGGAATATTTATGCTGTTTTCATGACAGAAGTAAAACAAAGAATGATAGTTACCAAAGAGGTGGAGAGATTGAGGGCAGAGTGAAGTAGGGAAAGCTTGGATACCAGGAGCAGATTTGGAGATAATAGGAATAACCTCTAGTGTCTGGTATGAGAAAGATTTTGGAATGTATTCATCACAAAATATGATAAATGAGGAGTTATATATATATATATATATATATATATATATATATACACACACACACACTATTTACTCAAACTTGTTCATTATACATTGTTTACTTGTATAAAAAAAACTTACTGTACCCCAAAAACATGTTTAATTATATCAGCTGAAAACATGTATCCATAAATATGTCCTTATATAATAAATGTCTTTGTTTATACTCCAAATATATTTTATAGATGTTTCTATTTCTTTTTTTATTTTAAAGAGAAAAACTAATACCAAAACAACAACAACAAAGACAAAAACAAGACAACTGAGAAACAATATAGGATTTCAAAATAATACCATAGGAATTAACAGCGTTGTTATATTACATATTGTTGACTTCAGTGAAGTTGCTCAGATTACCAGATATAAGAATGCAAGATTAAGCAGTTAAAGAGAATAAAAATTATGAAAAAAAAAACATTGGCAATGCTACAGAGCATCACTAAACAAAATGGTAGGAATTCAACAAAGGTTATTATATTGCATATTGTTGTCTTCAAATTAGTTGTTCTGATTACCAGATATAATCATGCAAAATTTTTAAGAAAATAAAATTCAAGCATTAACTGATCCTTTCAGTATACAAATAGACATCAACAGTAAAATTATCCCAGCTATCCTTGTATATACATACATATTTTTCCCTTCTTTCTTTCTTTTCTCTTTTCCCTCATCCCAGTTGTTCCTTCTCTTCAATCAGTTTCTTTCCTTTTCACAGTTTCTATTATACCTTTTGGGTTTTATTTAATCTTTCAGATACTTAAACTAGGGAGATAATATGATGGTTACACATGCATGTCTGAATCATTTCACATATGCGTATGGTATCAAATTGCCTCTATTTGCATATAAAAGCCACAAGCTTGTCTTTTTATAGCTGAGTAATACTCCATTGTATAAAAATACCATACCTTTTTTATCCATTCCTCTGTTGATGGGCATTTGGGTTGCTTCCAAGTCTTACCTATGACAAATCATGCTGCCTCAAACAAGGGTGCACATGTATCACTGTGGTATGTTGTTTTCGATTTTTCTGGAAAAACACCCAGACACAGAATACTTGAGTTAAGTGGGACCTCTAATCCTACTTTTGTGAGGAATCTCCACACTGATTTCCACAGTGGTTGCACCAGTCTACACTCTGACCAGTAATGGAGAAGAGTTCCTTTTCCTCCACAGCCCCTGCAACATTTGTTACTGGTTGATTTCTTAATGATAGCCATTCTTTCTGGGGTAGGATAGCATCTCAATGTTGTTTTAATCTTCACCTCTCACATGACCAATGATGCTGAACATTTTTAAAAATGTATTTATTCACCATTTGTATTTCTTCATCTGAGAAGTGTGTATTCATCTCACATGCCCAGTTTTTAATTGGGCCTTGATTTTTAAAATTCTTTATATGTTCTAGATAGAAGTCTTTGACTGATGGAGACTTGGCTAATTTTTTCCCCCAATTCATGGGTTTTCTTTTCATCCTGTTCTTGATTTCTTCAGATGTGCAAACTTTTCAGTAAGATGAGATCCCAGTTGCTGATTCTTTGAAGTATTTCTCATGCAGTTTGCTTTTGTTCATGAACTCTCTGCCTATCCCTATATTTTCAAGATTTTTAGCTTCTTTCTCTTCTAATAAATTTACTGTTTCTGTTTTAAAATGTAGACCTTTCATCCACTTTCACTTCAGTTTAGTGCATGGTGATAGACACTGGTCTAGTTTTAGTCTTTGGCGTGTGGAAAGCTAGTTTTTCCAGCACCACTTATTAAAGAGGATATCTTTC
The DNA here is from genome assembly GCA_004027595.1 of Dinomys branickii. Lineage (NCBI taxonomy): Eukaryota > Metazoa > Chordata > Mammalia > Rodentia > Dinomyidae > Dinomys > Dinomys branickii. Next base: position 218,816 of record PVLD010000441.1, on the reverse strand, counting down.
CTCCAGTGAACATCCCTTTGTCAAAGATAAGGTGGCTGAGTGTGTTTGTAGTTGTGTCTGCATCTCCTAATCTGTTGCATTGATCTTCAGGTCTGTTTTTCTCCCAGTACCATGCCGATTTTATCACAGTAGCTTTGTAGTATAATTTCAAGTCAAGAATTGCAATGCCTCCTGCCTTTCCTTTGTTTTCCAGGATTGCTTTTGATATTCTAGGCCTCTTCTGGTTCCAGATGCATTTTAGGAATGTTTTCTCTAGTTCTGTGAAGTATACTAATGGTATTTTCATTGGGATTGCATTGAATCTGTATAACAATTTTGGTTTTATGGCCATTTTCACAATGTTGGTTCTTCCTATCGATGAGCAAGGAATATCTTTCCATTTTTTGAATGCTGTTTTTTTAGTACTGTAATTTTCACTGCATAGATCTTGTACTTCCTTTGTTGGATTGATTCCTTGGTATTTCATTTTTTATAACCTATTGTGAAAGGGTTAGTTTCCCTAATTTCTCTCTCAGTGTGCTTTCTTTTTGTGTGTAGAGGAATGCTATTGATTTTAGTGTTGACGTTGTATTCAGCTATGCTACTGAATTTGGTATTAAATATATAAGCCTTCTTTGGGGTCTGCTATGTAGAATAGCATGTTATCTGCAAAAAATGATAATTTCACCTCTCCCTCTCCTATCCATATTTCATTTCTCTTACTTGTCTAATTGTGCTGGATAGTAGTTCTAGAACTATAGTGAATAGAAGTGGTTGTAGTGGACAGCCTTGTCTTGTTCCTGATTTTAAAGTGAAAGATTTCAGTTTTTGTCCATTTAGTTTGATGTTGGCTATTAGCTGGTCATAGATGGCTTTCATCAGAGTGAGATAAAGATGTATTCCTATCTCTATAGGGTTTTTATCATGAATGAGTGCTGGAATTTATAAAACCTTTTCCTGCACCTATTGAGATGATCGTGTGACTTCTGTCTTTGGCTCTATTGTTATGCTGTCTTACATTTATTGATTTGCGCATGTTGAACCATCCCTGCATTCCTGGGTTGAATCCCCCTTGGTCATCATTTATAATCTTGATGGTTTCCTGCAATCTGTTTGTTAGTATTTTATTGAAAATTTTTGCATCTGTGTTCATTAAAGAGATTGGCTTGTAGTTCTCTTTTTTGGTTGGGTCTTACTCTGGTTTTGCTATCAGGGTAATACTTGCCTCCAGGAATGAGTTAGGAAGAATTCTACCACTTTCAATTTCATTAAAGAGTTGGAGAAGAATTGGCATTAAATCTTCTCTAATTTTTTTGTACAATTCAGGTGTGAATCCATCAGGACATGGGCTTTTCTTTCTTGGTAAGTTTTTTCTTACACTTTCAGTTGCATTGGCTAGCACTGTATTACATGGGATTTTTATATCTTCTTGATTCAGCCTTGGTAATTCATATGTATCTAGGAATCTCTCCACTTCCTCTGTGTTTTCCACCCTGCGAGAGTAAAAGTCTTTGAACTAGGTATTGATGATCTTCTGAATTTCCACAGAATCTGTAGTGATTTCATTCTTTTTATTCCTTATTGCATGAATTTGAGTTTCCTCTTTCCTTTTCTGATGAGCTTGGCTAGGGGTTTGTCATTTTATTTACTCTTTTAAAGAATGAATTATTTGATTAATTAATTCTTTGTATTAGTCTCCTAGTCTCCATTGCATTGATTTCTGCTCTGATCTTGATAATTTCCTCCCTTCTATGGGCTTTGGGCCTGACTTGCTCTTCCTTTTCTAGAAGCTTGAGGTGCAGCGTAAGGTTACTTATTTGTGCTCACTCTGTTTTCTGATGTGAGAAGTCACTGCTAGAAATTTCCCTCTGAGGACTGCTTTCACTGCATCCCACAGGTTCCTGTAAGTTGTATCTGCATTTTTGTTTCATTGCACATATTGTCTAATTTGTCCTTTAAGTTCATCTCTGACCTACTAGTTATTCAGGAGGGTGTTGTTTCATTTCCATGTGTTTATGGAGTTTTTGCAATTTCTTTTGTCAATAATTTCTAATTTCACTGCAGTATAGTTCAATAATATGCATGGAATAATTTCAGTTCCTTTGTATTCCTTTACTTAATCATGTTATCTGGGTTAGTATACGGTCTATTTTAGAGATCATCCCATGTGCAACTGAGAAGAATGTGTATTTTGATGTTGTTGGGTGGAACAGTCTTTAATGGTCTACTAAGTCTACTTGTTCACAAGTTTTGTTTAGTTTTGCTATTTCATTGCTGATTTGCTGTCTAATTGATCTATCTCTTTGTGACAGTGGGGTGTTAAAATCTCCTGTTATGATTGTTTTACTGCTTATTTGATTTTTCATGTCAGTTAAAATTTGTCTTATATAGTTGGGTGTTCCTGTATTACATGTACAGATTTTATGATTGTTACCTTTTCTTCTTGAAGTTTTCCCCTCACAAGTATGTAGTGACCTTCTTTATTTCTTTTGATCATTTTTGGTTTGAAGTTCACGTTGTCTGCAAACAGAATAGCTACTTCTGCTTTTGCGGGGGTTCCTGTTGCATGGAATGTTGTTTTCCATCCTTTAATATGCAGTATGTGAATTTCTTTGTAAGTGTGTTTCCTGTATACAGCATATTGTTGAATTTTGTTTGTGGTTCACTCTGCCAGTCTGCATCTTTTGATTGGTGAATTGAGGCGATTTACATTAAGGGCTATAATTGATATGTCTTGGTTTATCTTTGTTGCATTATTTTTACACTGTTTGTTTCCTACTTTTCCCCTCTGTTTAACAGCTTGCTCTGCTTTGCTGGTCCTTTCTATTGTTGCTCTTGAAATTGTCATCATACTTATCTCTTTCTAGAATGTCTTTTAGTACTCTTTGTAGGGTTGGCTTGGCACTTATGCATTTGTTCTGTTATTCTTTGTTGGGAAAATATTCTATTTCTCAATTAATTTTGAACGATAGTTTTGCAGGGTTCATCAATCTGGGCTGGAAATTGTTTTCTTTCAACACCTGAAATACTTCACTCCAAGGATTTCTTGACTTGATGATTTGTGGTGAGAAATCTGCCATGATCCTGATGGACTTTGCTTTATAGATGATCTGTTTCTTTTCTGGAACAGCTTTTAATGTTCTTTTCTTTTGTTGAATTTCTGGGATCTTGATGATTATATTTCTTGGTGTACATTTGTTTTTGTTACAGCTGTATTGGAGTTCTATACGCCTCACTTAACTCTATGTTTGATTCCTTTTCCATTTGGGGGAAATTTTCTGCTATTACTTCTTCAAATTGTCTTTTTATATCATGTGTGTTGACTCCTGTTGTTTCATTGACACTTATTAATCTTACATTTGTTTTCTTTGAATCATCTTGCAGCTGTGAATTATTTCCCCATAATTGTTGTTTCCTCATAATTATTATTTTTAAGAGATTTTTCCTCTTAAGATCATTAGATGCAATGCTGTCTTCAAGGTCTGAAAGTCTATCTTTAGCTTCTTTCAAGTGGTTTTAGCAGCTTTCTATGGAACTTTTAATTTCCTGCTTATCACCTTGAATCTGTTACATGCATCCTAATCCTTTGCTATATTGTTCAGTCAAGGTTTCCATCATTTATCAATGTTCTTTTATTTTTTATCTATGTCTTCCTTAGATGTGCTGTGCAATTCTTTCATTATTATTGTCATTTATTTTTTTACCTGAGAGATTATTTCTGATATTTCTTCTATAGCCTGATGGAGTGGTTCCTTTACTACAGTTACTGTCATTTCAAAAATTTCAGGTGTGTGACTTCCAAGCTCTTCTACATCAATGTCTCTTGGACTTGTTCTGGGTCAGGTGGAGGTTTGAGATTCCATTTTACTCCTTCATTTTGTCATTTTTGAAGATCCTGTGTTTCTCTGGGGCTCAGTGTCACTCCTGTAACAATAGGGGAGCAAGGCTTGGCAATGCTCCCAAAGCTCCCTGAGGCTCAGCATGGTTTTTGTAATGGTTGGGCGGTGGAGTGGTTCTCCGAGACTCCCAAAGCTGTTCAGGGCTCAGGTGGCTCCTGCTCCAGTGGGGAGCATGGTTTGGTCCCTGAGCTCCCTTCTATTTCTATATATGTACATTTTATTATTTTTATTATTATCTATTATATGTAGTCACCGTCTGTTAATAATTGTTATTTTGGTAGCTTGCTCAAAAAAAAGCAGTGGATTTATAATATTGACTAGTATTCTTTATAACTCAACTGTCTGTAGAATATAAACTGTTGTTGGAGATATACTTGAGCACATGTTCTGAGTTCTATGCTAAGAAATTAAGATTGCCCTGGGGTGTAATTTCCTTACCTTCTAGCATAAAGACCCTCTAAAAATGGCATTTATTAAATTGCAATGGGATCCAAATACAGATAAACGGACCAGTATCTCTGGCTCCTTTTTCAGGGAATTTTTAACTGGACTGTTTCATGAGTCCCTATATTAAGTTCTGTATCTTTGAGGCAGGGTTCATCCTGCATTTAGTCTGTTCCCCATTTCCTGTAAATCTTCCTTCATAGATTAGCCTGGCATTGCACTGTAAGAAAGCCCTCTATAAAACAAAGAGGTCCCAAACTGTAGGTAGCCTTAATGACAGCTCTAGAATGAGGCTGGCTCTTTTGAGACAGCTGCAGGTCAATGCCCTTAGTGGGAAAATGAGGCACTGTTCTTTTATTTAACTTTAGTTTACTCAATAATGAGTTTTAGAATGTATTTGTTTCCAGATACTCCACCACTCTATTCTTCCCATTACAAGAGGTTTTACAAGAGGACACACAATTGATTATATGCAGAGAAAACACTCATTGATAAATGTAATCTGCAAAGTAAATTGCATTCACCAAGACCCATTATCTATGACATATTTAAATCTTGTTTTTTGTTCCCTATTTGGGGCTGTTAAGAACTATTGGCACTGGGCTGGAGGTACAGCTCAGTGGGCTAAGTGCTTGCCGCTAAGCACTAAGGCCCTGAGTTTGATCCCCGGTCCTGGAAAAAAAAAAAAAAAAAAGAACTATTGGCACTGCAGCTATAATCTTCATGGCTATACTAGCACATAAATTATGGCCTCCATAAAAAATAGCTCATAATGAAAACTACATAAAAGATTTTATTCTTCAAATCTTTGTGTTCATGAAAAATTAGGTTTATATTGTTTCTACATGGCATATCAGACTCCCCAAAATATTATTCTGAAATCGAATGTTCAGTGTTCCATTTAACTATTTGAAATATCTTAGAGCATGTCTTTAATGCTGGACTTTATCAATCAAACTCAGTAAATACTCTATTTTCTGTGATAACATTAACTTTCTGCAATTTTCCCAAGTACATATTGATAAATGATATGTACTATCACATTTTCTTACAACATGCTAACATTGTATCACCCAGCAAAACAAATTTCTCATAAAAAATGGATATTATGTTATTTAATCTTTGAAGATTGTATCATTCAACAACTACAATTCTTATACTCATGCCACAGACATTTCATGATAATCTTGAACTCATTATTTCCCAAAAACATATGTTTAAGATTACATATCTATTAATCCATTTTAAATCATTTATTCTAGAACTGTTCTATGAATACTTTCATTTATTATATTTAGTAATAAATTAAAAGTATTCATCCTTAACATTGCTGTGCTTACAGAGGTGAAGGAAAAGTGAAGTCAACATATATTGGGATTAAGTTCAGTGTAATAAAAATCAAGACAGTACTGTAATAACATTGATAGAGCAAAAGTAGGAGTTATGACTGCACGGAGAGAAAGGCGGCATGCGCTGGTCACATTCACATCAAAACAGAAAAGAAAACAGGAGCCAGCCATTTAGAAACTAACGGGAAGAACATGCCAAGCAGAGAACACAAAGGTTCTTAAAATACAGTGTGCTCTGAGAATTGAGAGAAGGCCATTCTGAGTATATGCTAGGATACAAGATGGGTTGGAGAGGTGAACAGGAGATACGTGGCTGTGACTGCTGCAACAGATGTTGGCCGGAAGTGCTCCCCTGGGTTGACTTTATACACCAACTCTGACCACCTCATCTACCTCCTTGCCTTGTCCGACTCTTGGATGGTGCTTGACTCTGAGTAACCTTATGACTCACAGCGTAGAAATAAAGGACACTGGTTTTCTGAGACAAGCTCCCAGGCAAAAGAAAAAGGGCAAATCTGGTATAAACAACTCCAGTTTTTGTTTTTGCAAACTTGTCAATTGGTAAGATAAGTCATTATATATTCTCCATGCCAAAAGAAGCGAAAGGGGAGAAAGTCTTTTGATATCTGTATTAATGGGGTAACTAGGGGCTGGGGATATAGTTCAGTGGAATAAGCGCTTGCCTAGCAAGCGCAGGGTCCTGAGTTCGATCCCCGGTACCACAAAAAAAATAAATAAATAAATAAAAGGGGTAACTATCAAAGAGAAATACCAGTAGTGAAGAAGTGTATCCCCAAAACTTGTACTTTCTCCTTCACTTCTGTCAAAACAATAATGTATTATATCATTTTATAAAGGAATCATCCTTTACACAATTGTTGGTATTTTTAAAACTTTTATCAAATTCACAGTGTGTTATGAAGTAAACAGGCTAGATATACCGAAGTACACTATAACTTGAATATCCCACCAAAATTAAATCCAATACCAACAAGAAGAAAACCAATCTTGGTGAATGTGTTGCTTAACTATCGGCAACCAAATGTTTTTAATGATTTATTTGCATCTGTAGTGAATATTGTATGCATCCAAGTGAACAGTTATATCGAAATCCACTACATGTTCCTCTTTTCTAACACAAAGTCTTTAGAGCTTATGTAATGATGAGTGCGTAAACAGAGTTATCCTTCTCTCTCCAGACAAAGAGATCCTGCCTGAGAAGTACACGCTAGGCTAGGTGGCCACTGATCTTCACTTTGGCAGGGCCACTGAGCCTCCATACGGCACACCACGTTCAGCAGACTACTCTGGAGCTCAGCCACAGGCACCAGTGAGGCCACAGCAGAGGTGAGTGTCCACCTGCAGCCAGGAATTTGAATAGCTGAGTCTTCCCTGTTTTTTCCTTTTCCTTTTTTTTTTTTTTTTTTTTTTGCTCTCAGGAATCACACTCAGGACTTTGCACTTGCCAGGTAGGTGCGTGTGCCACTGAGCTATATCCCCAGCCACCTAGCTGAGTATTACAGACAAACTTTTTCAGATTTTCTAGTAATCAATCTTGTCATTATTTCAGACAGAAGTGTGAAACTCTTGCACAACAACCTTTTCTATTTCTACTCTTCCTGTACTCTGTTGATCACTCCACTAATTCTGTGAATCGGGGATAACTCCCTTTCTCTCTTTGTGCATGTAAATATGCTACAAATCAACTCAGAGAGACAGAGAGAGTGAGAAGGCTATTTTGTACATCCTTATATTTATCACCGTATTTCTTTTAATATCAGTTAGAAATAGCTATTCCGAAGTTTTCAGCTGCCAAGAACCTTTGAAACACAGTAATTATTTATGATTTTATATAGAAAAGGTAGAAAATGCAAAACAGCTTTGGTTCATAAAGCAAAGATGAACGTTGCCAGGGGGAAAAAAGCTATAAGTGTGTGCTGAACTATGTGAATGAAAACCTGCTGTATGCTAGTGAGATTGCTACATGGAAATCAAGGGTATTTGCTGTGTTAATGAATGAGGCCTCTCTGACTACTGAAAAGCAAGTTTTTATTTCAGGAGAAATGACATGTAATACCAGTTGGTATTATTAGAATATCTTGGACAAAATGGTTATACATTTGTTGTAAAAGTTGTATAAAGCTGCACTATTTTTTTTTCCTGTGGTAATTTAAAGGTGTTTTGCTTTGAAGTTTCTAAGGTTTTTCAAACATAATTGTAATTTTATTAACCACTTTATAAACAAGAATTATAAAAAATTGAGAAGCATAACAATTTATGATTTGCTGCACCATATATCTTCTGCGTGTTCACCTATTTTAGGGCCTCTGACTATATTTAGAGAGAACTAGTTTCAGTATGTGATACTGGCAGAGACTGAAAGCAGAAATTCTATAGAACGTCTAAATGTCACAGGTGTTATAGGAATGGAAATGTACTTTTCTATAAATTTTATAGGTATCATATATGGCTAGAGTCTTACACCATATTGTTACACTTTATTTTCTGAATTTGGCACCTATCACCTTTTCCAAATTACTAGAAACTAAAAATGCTCTCATAAAACTCAGAACATGATTGCTTTTACAAATAAAGAAAAAGTAGCTTTTTGCTATCAGTAAAGATATATGCTGTGTATCACTTTTTCAATATTGCTGGTGGGTTGAGCTGAACTAGACATACATTCTACGAAATCCTGAGACAAAGCTCCTGTCCATCAATATAACATAGATTTGACTTTGGAGATTACTAATCAGAGCAAACTAGTTAGTTCAGAAAGTAAGGATGAGAGAAATAGATAATAAGAATTGTTATAAGAAAAATATGGTTCAATCAAAGTAGAGTTTAAGGTTAGAAAAAAGTTATTAATGATGGGGTTTATTTTGTTGGATTTTGGTCACAAAATCAAAGTTTTCACCCTTTCACTGGGCAAAATTGATTAAGATTTTTAGTAAATAAAATTAAGGAATAATTTTCTCTCAAAGCAAACTGAGATGGTACATTTTTAGTTAAATGTATTATATAAAAATGTAATGGCAATTGTCTCTTTCATCACCAAATCTTTTTAAGTCATTTTGGTCATCATTGATCTACTAACTAATATGTTAGTGGCTATATTTAATTAGTGTCCTCATCAACTTTGAAAATACTACATTAATGTGTGAAAAAATGTGACTCTTCTTTGAAAGAACAATCTTAGCCCTTAAAGATATGAGTATTCAAAGTGTGTACCAGCTTCTGTTCTGTCTGATAATGTCACCATATCAACACAAATATATAATTTTTATAAATACTATAATTAATATATACAATAGTGTGTTTTAGAGTTAGCAACTTGGGTTATTGCAAACTTTCTGAGTAATTCTGCAGAAATAAAACAACACTTGAAGGGAGACAACTGCTTTCTTTCTAAGATAGAAAGATTTAAAACCAAAAATAATAGCTGCTCTTTTACCCTTAATCATTTTCTCAAGATCATGATAACTTGCTATGGGAAAAAGAGAGGTGTGGAGAAATTCAGAATTCTTTTCGTGTTAGGAATTTGAGCATCCAAATCAGAATGTGACCCGATTTGTTCAGATTTCACCAGTTTCTCACATTCTTCTATTCTATTATCTTTTAAATTTCCATTCATGTTTTGACAACCTTCCCACAGTAGAAAGCATAGAGAACATCACATTTCATGTCTGGAATCTCCATTCCTAAGCCTAGATGCATCCATCTAGAATTAATATTTCCATAATATGAGGTGTCACTAAGAAAAATGAAAATCTCACTTTAAATATGCCACTGTAACAATTTTCATTTATAAGCTGTAATTAGCATGAATAATGGCAACAAAGGAAACACAAAGAAAACTAATTTTAGTCTTTAAAGAAGTTTAATATAAGCAGCATTCTTCCACTTTGCAAATATTTATGCACCAGAAATTATGTTGCTTGGCCCTGGGGATCATGGAACTCATAGTGAACCTGTACTGTGAATCACTGACACTGGTTCTGAGTAATGTAAAACACAAAGCAAAAAACTTTTACCTCACCTAACTTTTACATACAAACGTGAGTGTGATACCTAAGCAGACATAAATCTTGTTTTATAGATGTAAGAAAAAGTAAGGAATTTAGGCAGCAGAAAAAACATGGACAAAATTCTGAGATGGAAAACTGCTTGGAAGGCTTGTGGAACCAAATGAGACCCCGTTTCCCTGCAGCATAAACACCACATAGAGAAGAGACTCAAACAAGATCTTACTGGTTCAACAACTACAGAAAAAGTCACACAGATTCTTCTTGGCCTCGTGCTAGTAATTTGATCTTTTCATCTAAGTGCAATTAGAAATCATGGGGACCATTAGGCAGGGGAGTAATGAGGTCAGATTTCCATTAAAGATCCTCACTGTAGATACGTGGAGAATCGAGCAACATGGGATGAGAGGGGATAACCAGACCAATGTGGGAAATTTCATACCAGTTCACTCAGAAAGCGATGAGTGTATAAAGGTATGAGGAGGAGACAGGATATGATTCCGCTGTTGGTTCAGAAACAAAATGGACAGGAGAGATTGAAGATGGGAAACAGAGGGGCCAACAGTGACTCATGATGGTAGCTGTTGATTTCTTTAGTTAGGTTCAGTTTGAAACGGCTTCAAAATATCTAAAATAGCTATCTCCTGAAAACCCAACTTGCAGTTCATAACTTAGAATTCTGAGCCATAGCTCTAAATTTGGAATCATTAGCTTTTAGGTGTTAACAGAACCTATGATGGTGACTGAGATTCCTTGAGGAGAAAACACAGAAAATTCTTTTAAAAGTCCTAAAGAGGGAGCACCAGGAAGAACTCCAAACTGTGTTAGCAGTGTTATAGGTTAGTAAAAGAGAAAATGCACAAAAAGCTGAGAAGGAATAAATATAGATAGGAGAAAAGCATTGGAGGCTGAAGTTAGCCTAGACCCCAAGGGAAAATATTTTTCAACAAAGTACTTAAAGTTTAGTAAGATAAAGATACAAAGGACAGCTTGAATTAAACAAGGCCATCACTGTCATCTTTCCAACAATGCTGAGAGACAAGCGGGACAAAGTGCACATTGAAGAAAGTTGTTCTATCAATGACAGAGGAAGAAAAATGATTCACACATACAAGCAACTCTTTCTATATTTAGCTGAGAAATCGAAGCAACAAATAGGAAATGTGTCTGGGAGAGATGTAAAATAAGCAGGTCATTTAAAACATAATAGTATAGAGTACTGAGAATTGAGAAAACAGGCAGAGATGGGATCCAGCAATCCAGTGCAGAGTTTGGTTCTCAGAAGTAGCACAAGTATCTCTATTACATCAGAAGGGAAGCGGGAAAGGGTGCACTAATATAAAAAGACTTCCTTGGTTGGATAAAAGGAGGGTGAAGTATGTGCTGTATAAAAGATAGTGTTGAGAGTAATGGGAAAGATGGAACAATAGAGTTGAGCTGAGTAAGGAATGTCCCCGGTAATCATTGCCTTGAGTACAACTAAAGAGATGCACTGCACGGCATGGCTGAGAGGCTATCAGTAAGGCGGATGGCAATGAATAGTCAGAGTGCTACTTGAGTTCCTCCAGAAGCCCTCCTGGAGGAACACTCTCACACTTGCATTAATCTTTGATGGAAAATTTTCAATTAAGTGCACAATGAGTGAAAGGACATAAGACAAAAGGATGCTGACAGGAGAGTGAGGGAGTAAGGACACTGACTGTGGCAGCACAGGTAGCAAAGAGAAAGTGCCTGATGTGAACATGCTGATAGAATCAGAGGAGATTTAGTGAGAGCAGCAGCACTTCGCCTAGGTAGAAAAGATGCTTGGGCTGAGACATCAGGACACGCTGATTGCAAAGTGGAGTTGCTTTAGTGACCCTGGCAGGGGTTAACTGTGGTGGAAAGTGGAATGCAAAAACATCACCAAAAATATGGCTATCAAGAAACCAAGAGGCCAAATCGTGGCATCTGAGTAAGGCAGTGGTTGTGTGCAATGAGTTTATGGCCAGATCTTAAATTGATGAAGGGCCCGGAAGTAGTTAACAGAAAAGAGAAAAGCTAAAGTGAGGCATAACCGTCTAGCATGAGACCTAAAAATTTCACTCCCTATAAGACAACAAAGAAGAAGGCTCTGCATGTAAGTAGCAAGGAGCACTGTTTTTCTTCTCATTCTAGATGTGTTTGTTTATGTTGCACCGTTTGAGAGGAAATGACTGAGTCTGCATTTCAACTAAGTACTCCCATTAGTACTAGAGGAGTGCCTAAGTTTACTTCGGCATTTAAATTTTCCAGAGTCAAGTCTTTCACCAGCTGCTCTTGGCCAGCACGCAGTATTCCAAGGCTTAGAAGAAACACACGAGACTTTTTTAGCATAGTGAGCAGGTGCTCCCAGGTTTAAGATGTGGCTCTACTACTGCAGTACTATGAAGCAGGTGGTCACTGAGAGGTTAACCTGAGCATCAGATGACTTGTCTGTAAAATGGGAATAAATGTAAAAAGTTCCTTTATGAAGCTGTGAAGGCAAATGTAAATCACATGTAAAACCAGGTTGACATTACCTCTCACATATGAGGCATTTAATAATAGACGGGGAGGAAATTATCATCATTATTCACTTGCCATGCATTTCATCTGCTAATACTTTAAGCTCAAATAGTTCTAAAGGTCTTGCACTTGTAGATTATACTCTCTTCTTCCTCTGTGACATCACATACCTTCAAGTTGCCCCTGTTCTATGTCCAACTGGCGTATTCATTTTAGTCACATTCACACATTTTCGAACTCAAAACTATTCTCTGTTCAACTTTTACATGGTTAACACAGAACTTCATCTAACAATATCTTCAGTCCCTGAATCAGACCCTGGCCTGAAGGAGTGCTAAACAATATTTACTTTTAAATAATTCAAAAATGGAAATTTACATTACCAGCATGTATTTTTTTCTCTAAAGTTACTCTTCATAAAAAGTCAGTGTCAGCAAGAGCATATTCATCTGGACTGCACAAGCACAGAAGAGATTCTTTTCTTCATCCACTTTAAATTCTGTTTTCCAGCATAGTTGGCTAAGAAAATAGAAAATTATAAATCACAATAGTCAGTCTTAGAAATGATGAAAGTTCTAACATCCCCATATGATGCCTGCTGAGAAGAGGTCTTAATCTGGCAATATTTCAAATATGATAAAAAGATATTTGAGTAGCATTTGGCAAGGGTTTATAAAAATTTAAATCCCACAGAAACACATTTAGAAGACCTAGTATTTCAAAGTTTACAATTGGATTATTATTTAAACAAATCACTTTGAAGATGTCATAATCAATAAGAAACTAACCACATAAGGCAACATTTCAGTCTTTTAAAATTAAGATTAAATTAAATACTATCTAGGTGGTTGCTTGTAATGTAGTTAATATTGGTATTAATCTGGACAAAGCATTATGAGCTTTAGAGAGATATATTTATTTTTGTAAAATGTATTTATTGTAATTTTAAGAACTCTAGGCACAGTGTGTTTAACTTTTATATTAATGTGTCTTTGAAAAAAAATGAGATAACTCATATTATGGAATGGGAACACTCCTAACAATAACAATCAAATATACCATTGGTGGGAATTATTATTCTTATATTATGGTAGAAAAGTAAAAGGCAGAAAAATATCACTGAATGCATTTCTTTACCAAGAAGTATTTCAGAGGCTATCTGTGGCATATTATTGAATTATCATTCACTATTTTTCTCAATTTTCATATTATGAAAGGACTGTGAAAGTTTGACTTAGAAAAAATAGAGTTGTTAGATGACACCTGAGACTGAATTCTGTCAGATGCCGAAGTGAGTATTCTGATCACTGACTGATGAAACTTCAGTTCATTTGTGGATTGTCTAGTAAGCAACTGAGCCATTAACCTGTTCACTGTAAATTCTTAACCATTTTATTCCAATGTTGACATAACATAGATTAGGCAGTTAAGAGTTTAAAACCAAGCAAACGACAATTTATGAGAGCTCAGAAAATTCAGACTGATAATACAAATTTTGTCAAAATCTGTCATGTTCTTTTGAGAGTTTTTAGACAGACAAAGTAGGAGGCAAGGTTTTAAGCTAATATATCACAGATTCGATCAGAATAAACATGATCAAGATGAAATGCAAGTTGATGGAACAGATAGGTCATACCAGTGCTAATATTTTTTTTCCTTTTTTTTTTTTTTTTTTTGCGGTACCAGGGATCGAACTCAGGACCTTGCGCTTGCTGGCAGGTGCTTATGCCACTGCACTATATTCCCAGCCCCAGTGCTAAAATTATGTACTGTGAAATAATGGTATTGGAAACTGATGGTTGTAGGGTTATATAAATTATGTGTTTTGAGTGAGATTTAAAATGTGTAACACAGATGGTTCAAAAGTTTCTGTTAAACTGGGGGTAATGGCACATGCCTATAATCGCTGCACTGGAGAGGCTGAGGCAGGAGATGTATGCAAATTGGAGGCTAGCCTGGGGAATCATGGGAAGTTTGAAAATAATAAGACTTCATGCTACTTCTTGTATTGGGATAATTTGTGGTTTGAATGTTGAGAAAAGGAACTCTTTTACATCTACTACACAACATCTATGCAGAAGTATTCTTCTAAAGGAGGTCAGAGTACTAAATAAGTTAATTGTTGGTGAAAGAAAGTTTAACAAAACCATGACTTAAATCTAATAAAAGGACCTTATTTTCAAGTCAATAGTTTACAGATTTTAAATATTTAATATTGTGATTTTTCTAGTAGAAAAATATGATTTAAAAATACTGAAACTAGTATTTCAAAATGCTTTCTATTCATTTTTAATTTTTTACTATTTGATAGCTTATAAAATTGTCAGCGCCAAAGGACTATATAGGAGCTATAACTTGGTGACATAATAATCTCTTCAGTGAGCAGCTTATTATGAAAGGTACAAATGGAAAGAAGGCCATGGAAACAGAGGCATCAATATGTTTTCCTCAAGTTCAAAATTATTAGTTTAGAAGTTTGAGCCCACTTCATTATTCTGCTTCCTTCTTGGTCGTCAATTTATTGTTTAGGGCTCTCTCATTAAACCCTGTCCCTTCAGGGGAAGTTCAAGAGAATAGTGTATTATTGATATTACAGAAACAGTTGTAGCTAATCAATACACTTGAACCACACACAGAGTATATCTTTAAGGACATAATTCATCAAAAACTGGCTCACCGGCGCTCCTCATGCTATTTCCATTGATTTTGCTCTCTGCAGGAAGATGTGGTAGATACTATATATGTGACATAAGAGTTACATTCAAAATAAAAGAGTCAGTTGCTCAGAAGAAATACCCAGTTACAAAGAAAAATTATCAAGAGTATGGATTCCCAGAGAGAATAAAATTGAATTGAATTTATTACTCTCAAATTTTAATGCAATGTATAGATGATATAACTGAATGACTTAATAACATTTTAAAAGTTTGCCGACAAGAAAATCAGACACTGTCTTGACTCATTGTATGAAAATGGTACAAAACAACTTTTCATAGATTTCTATTTCTACTGAATAACTCACCTTGAAATTTAAAATTAAATATATCTATACATTGGAAGATGCTCTGAACATCCCGCCAATTTTTTAAAACAAAATCATGATGCTGAGCATGGTGTTCCATGCTCTTAATCCCAGCACTTAGGAGGCTGAGGCAGGAGGATTGCTGTAAACTTCAGGTCAACCTCAGCTACTAAGTAAGTTCAAGGCCAGTTTGCACTATGTAGCAAGACCCTGTCCCAAAAAAGAAAAAAAGAAAAAGAAAGAAGGAAAGCTGTTCATGTTGCAGAGTATCCTAAAATAATCACATTGAATAGCAAATAATTGCTTTGTAAGAAACACTAATTTCTATCTGGCATACCTGTGTCCTTATACACAATGATAGCTTACAAACAGATATAACATATTCTTTTCAATACTCACAGAGTCTGAGATAAGGGTAAAGGAGAGAGGTGTACCTTAAAATTTTGAAGGACAGAATTTTACTGCTCACCAGGGGTGGGACAAAAACATTGATAAGTGAAAAGCTCCCCGTTAAGCCAAAGATTTTGTTTGCTGAAATCCAGATACTTTAGATTGTACTTTGTATGTTAAACCACATTTCTAATGAATAGTCCATATTCCAGTGTTATCATTAAAAGTGCTACACATCAGCTTTGTAAACTATGTGGTAGAAATGTCACCTTGCATTTTTATTTTTTCAAGTCTATTGGTGAGAAAACAAGAAATGCATATGTATTTACATGTGACAATCAGCTCAAATAAGCACTGGATATACAAATAGCTTCTTCATGTGTTTTCTCTCTCCCAGTCCCAGCTTAACTGGGAACTTTAGGACTTCCCAGATTTCCTACCACCCACCATCCCAGTGCCCGGGAATGTTGGGTACTCTAGTACAGCAGTCTCCCAGCCCAATGTCCCCTCCTTGTGTGCATAGGGGGCTCGTTTCTTTATATGATAAGCATTAGTATGTAGAAGGGGTAGATTTGATTTATTCATACTAATTCGCACAGACTTGTCTGACGCAGCACATGTTTTGGATAAAGATGATAGGAATATTTGCATACAAGTGTTTACATGGAAGTATACTTTTATTGCTTTTTGTTAAGTACCAAAAAAGATGAATTTCTATGACATATGCAAAGTGTACATTCACTTTTAAGAAACTAGCAAGTTGTTTTCTAAAATTGCTAGCACATTTTTATTTCCATGAGCATTACATGAGATTTCATTGCTACCACATTTTCACTTGCCAGGCTTTTTTAACGTTACTCTTGGAGTTGTGCAGCGGTATTCACACTGTGGTTTTAATGTGCAGCCCCTATGACTACTGACAATTGTCCTTTTTTCATGTTCATATTGTTTGGGGGATATCTTTTTAAATAGTCTATTCAAATATGTTACCTATAACATAGTATAATTATTTGTCTACTTACTAAGTTCCTTATATTTTCTAGATCTTTTATCAAGTATATGTTTTGCAAATTTTTTTCCTCAATGCATGACTTGTCTTTTTATTTTCTTAACAGTATCTCATGAAGAGCCCTAGCTTTGATCAGATCTTTTGGTTTGTGTGTGGTCTTGTAGTCAGGCTAGCCTTGAACTCACTATGTAGTGCAGGCTGACCTCTAACTTACAGCAACCCTCCTGCCTCAGCCTCTGGAGTGCTGGGATTATAGGTGTCTGCCTCTAGCCCCAGCTACAAGTTTTAAGTTTTGATTACATGGAGTTTATCAACATTTTTCTTCTGTGATTTGGGCTCTTTTTATCCAATCTAAGAAATCTGTATCTAATCCACAAGTATTTTGCACTGTATTTCTTTCAGACATTATGTAATTTTGGTTTTTACATTCAGATTTCTGATTCAAGTTACTTTTTGCCAATGGTATGAAACAACAGGCATTTTCTTTTCCATATAGATATCCAATTATTCATCATCACGTGTGAAAAGGCACATCCTTATCTTACTTTATTACCAAGACACTATGGCAAAATTCACCTCACTGTAGAGAATGAGTGTGGACTCTATTCTGTTCTGCTTATTGTTATTTTTATGCAGACATCACACATTGTTTTAATTTCTAGATCTTCATAGTGATCCTTAAAATCACATACACACTTTATTATTCATTTGAAAATTGTTTTGGCTATTGTAGTTCCCTTATATTGCCATTTAAATTTTAAAATTTGATTTTTAACTTCAAAACCTGTTAGATTCATTATACTACCCCCTAAAACAAAACCTATTAGAATTTTGATTGAAATTCCATGGAAAATTTGTCAATGTGGGTTAAGTTGGTACCTTACCAATGCTGAGTCTCCATATGGTAATTCCTTTTATGTGTCTTCATTCAACAGTGCTTTACATTTTCAGTATAATAATATTACACATATTTTATTCAATTTATTTCTACCTATTTTCTGAAGTTTCATGTTGTTTTCACAGTACCATGTTATACATTTGCTACCAAAGTTTTGCTAAGACATATACAATTGATATTTATGTGTGTATCCTGTATTCTATGATATTAACAAGCATATATTAATTCTATGATTAATTTTGTAGATTTCAGACATAACGGGATGATCTTATCACCTGTGAATACAGCTGCACTTCATATTTCCAAGCCAAACTTGCAATACCAATCTAAAAGCTATGCAGGGTAGACCAGATGACTTGTTCTAAACTGAAGGAGGAAGCGTTCAGTCTTGCTCCACTAGGATGATGGTATCTGTAGGCTTGCTGTCTGCACATAGTAGAGTATTTCATTTTGTTTGCTTTTTTCTTGTCTTTTTTTTTTTTTTTTTTTTGAGACAGGATCTCGCTATGCAGTTCAGGCTGGCATTGAACTCACTTTGTAGCCCAGGCTGGTCTCTAACTCGCAAAAATCCTCCTGCCTCAGCTTCCCAAGTGCTAGGATTACAGGCATATGCCATCATGCTTGGCCTGAGTATTTCATTTTGTACAGTCTGTTCATATCTACATTTAATTGGAGTTTCCTTTTCTTTATATTTTTCTACTTAATAAGAGATGTAGTTATATGCAATATAATTATTGATATGTTTATGTAAAATCTTCCAATTTACTATTTTTTTCTATTTACCCAGATAGTCATTATATCATCTCACATTTTTTTCTGTCTCATTTTAGATTACTTGAGTACTTCTGGTATTCACTCTATCTCTCTTAGTGGCTTCTCAGTGATATTTTATTTTTTAGGGTTCTTCATGGCTTACAACCTTTACTTTCAGTGACCACATACTACTCTCAACAATATTCTGTCATTTTAGACACCGTATAAGAAACTTGCAATGTTACACCCACCCCTTCTTTTTCTTTGTGGTGGTGTTACACATTTTAATTTTACACATGTTGCAAAGCCCATAATAGATTACTACTCCATGTTGTCTTAATAAATCAGTTATCTGTAAAATTATGACAGAGTAAAGCTTATTTTCTATTAACCTATATATCATTTCTAGATTCTTCTATGTATATCTAAATTTCTGTGTTTCACTACTTGCCTTTTGCATAATAAACATACCTTAAGAGTGTTTTATTTTTTATTTTTTTATTTTTATTTTTTAGCACAGATCAGCTAGAAATGAATTCCTTCATTTTTTCTTTTATATATATTTTGAAAATTTTAAATTTGTGTATGTTTGACTAAAGTGTTTCTGAGATAGCAATCAACAAAGCATTTTGTGCCTAGGCTTTCTCTCAAAAGCAGAGAGCTCCCACTTAGAAATGATCATCTCATCTGTGTCTTTAAAACTTCTTACCTCTGAAATTACAGCGACATGGCAAAAAAGGTGAAATAATATAAAGCCAAAGCCAAGTAAATGAATAATTACAGAATTATGAAAATAAAGCCAGGGACATAGCTCAGCAGCATCAGTGCCCGCCTGGCCAGGGAAAGGTACTGAGCTCGATTTCCTTTAATAAAAACAAAAAAAAATTATGAAAATATATAGAATCAGTTATGCAAATGCTATTTTTCTTTTTCTGCAGAAATCTTGGTTCTGTAAAGTGCATACTTTAGAAACTGAAGATTTTAGTCTTACGTTTAAAAATGGCCCATAGGACTAATATATGTAAAAAGGTCTCAGAATAGTACTGCAGCTCCTCTTCCTCTACCACTTCATCACGGTACTTACCGCAAGCACCGAAAAGTGGAAAAGAAGTTGCTGGTATGCACATCATACCCGATCATGTCACATCATACCTTCATATCATACATACCACCCAGGGAAGGAATGTGTGCTGTGACAGGGTGGTTTTACATTCTGTAAAGAAATCTCACCCCTCGTATTTCCTTGGAAAATTACTTTTTCCCTTCTAACATGCCTTTTTTGCATGCTTTGTTTAAAACATCTTGGTTGACTCAATCTTTGCTTGCAGGGGATGAATCAGATGCAGCCTACATGCCACATTTTACCCTAAGACACACTTGGGATCCGTGACATCCACATAAGCATGTGGGTGTGCAGTGCTCACGCGAAGATGCCCGAATTTCACGGTATTTAAGGGCCACGTTGTTATTAGGAGACTATGCCACCATGTGAATGTGTCATGCTGTGTTCGCCACCTACACACGTTAAGAACTAATGGTGTGTGTGCAATTTATTTCTTTAGAATCCATTATTATAGTACAGGAAATTCTTGGGAAGGCAGAAGGAAGAACACATCACAGTTGACGGTAATAACTATTTAGACTATTTAAAGTCACACAGCTTGTTCTTTATTAGAGAACAAGCCCTCTATAATTATAGAGTTTATGCATTTAGATGGCTTTCTGATTTCATACTTGAGACAAAACATGTTACTCCACATTTCAAAATTGATGGCTATGAACATAATTGCTTAAAATATCAAATACTGCCCCTAAAATATTTACAGGTAAAGTAAAATATTCTCTTACAGTTTACAGTGATGTTTTGCTTGCAAAATTATTTAACGTTAGCAAACTACTCCTCTTCATTATATTATTTAAAAATATCTCTAATTCATATAGTAGTTCCTCTGTGGTACCTTCACATTGATGCCATTTTGGGGGAGAAATTATATATTTTCCTTTTCTTGAAGTTTATTTAGTTTCGAATAAATATATATACAGAATTTTCCTCTGGTCTATATTACGTGAAAACTGAGAAATTATTCTTCTCCTCATGAAAAGTAAAAACTGGTTCACATTTTTACTACTATCAGGTTATATCATTTTACTGAGACATGTGTCTTAGATTGCAGCCATATTTCATACACATCTATTATACCAATGATATCATTGTAATAGATAAAAAAAAACTTAGTAGGGTATGAAAAACAAGAGGGCAAAAAATTCCCATGTGTAGGATGCTCTTTCCATGAAAGTATAAATTAGGTGTGGATAAGGAAGGGGTAAGGGAAATTGGCATAAAAGCAATGCTTACAATGGCATTGTAAATCTAGAGCCTGGATCAAAAGAAATAGACTAGTATAGAAAGACAGAGGCAAACAGTAGGCTACTCACTGGCCTTACTGCATATTTTGAAAATGTTTGTGATGCAAGTGATTTTATGTTAAAGAACTTAAGTTAGTGACATCTGCGTCTTTGGATGACAATTATTTACTTTTGTACATTTTTCATCATGTTGAAGACATAGGTTTGATCCTACATTACATACTTTAAAGATTTTTCTGGGTAAAAGATATGAGACCTTTATAACCAATGCTGTCAGCCTGTTTGCAATGATAGCACCATCACCGCACTGTGTGAAAATAGGATGCAAAAGGCAAAGTAGTTCCTCAGCCTTGTGATTTTATTCCTTTCGTTCATTTTTTTTAAACTGGCTCCATTTGTAACAAATATGCTTAACTTTTCAAGTTTTTATTTTATACAATAAAGGAAAAACATAAAGTATCCTCAGATAGAAGCCAAACAATTGAAGTCACAACTGATCCTGCGCGTTTGGCCATCTTCAGTAGAGTGCGCTCTTAAACTTTCCAGTTCTGTAGCTTCCCTTAGCAAACGCATTTGTGTAATATGGCACATTAGTGCTGGAATTTTTTCCCTAGTAGTATGCCTGGGATCTGTAGCAGACAAATGAAGCCTGAGCTATGTTTCTCACTCTACTCCGCTGCCAACTCCCTGATGTAGATGCCCATCTTTTTTTCACTCCAACCTAAATTTCAGCTTTTTGTGTTTCCTTTTTGCCAGCATTTTGCCTTTGCACTCACTGACTAAAAGTGCTTTAGTGGAATCCTCAGCTTTTCTTATAAATACAGCTTTTGAAAATGTCACTGCATCTTACTAACCTCCTGATTCCAATGAACCCCTCTGCGTCTCCAACGTAAACATGCTTTTTGCTTCCTTTTGGTATATCAGCTTGCAAATGTAAGATGTCGACTTGGATGTCAGAATTTTGTCTGTACATATCTAGGAACTTTCTTATAACACTGATAAATGGTTCATTTACAGGTGTCAGTGTGAAGGAGCGAATTTTTTTCAATGAAACAGCTTTGTTTCTGTCACTTATCACACATGATGGTTTCCATTGCTTTGTTCTAGATGCATCATAAACTTTGGTTGTTATGAAAGAATATTGTACATTGTTCTTACTGGTATAACAATACAATACAGTATAGCTAATATTTGAATAGCAATAAGTTACATCTGCTCAACCATAATCAACAAAAATTTTCTTCCTCTTCTCCATATATATAATATATGAGATCATTGCTACTTTTACAAATTATTATGGCAACCATGAAATAATATTTTAACTTTGGCCAAAATATCTTATAAAATTTCTATCTGAACAGAGATGACATTTATTTATAAACAGTCACTTTTAAAAAGTGTATTCATTAAAATTTTCCTTTGGAAAACACTTGTATATTTTCATACTTAGAAACTCAGCTCGGACGTTTTACATAATGTTATAACTAAGGGTGGAAAGCATGGTTCGTGGCCAGAAGCGTAAGCTGACAGAAAAAGTTGTAAGTCATTTCTAAATGTCTTTAGTCTGTGTGAATATAACTACATACCAAATCCAGAAAATTTCCATCAGTAATTAAGTATAAAGCAAAACTTTCCTGGTTCTTTTTCTGTTAGTTAAAAATAAGTCTTTCACTTACTTCTTCTTGACTATAGTAGTCTCATCCAGAAGCTGAAATAGGAAATAAAGTTGTACATTATTAAATTGTTTTGTTGTACTTTTATACCCAGCTCCGTCTATACCCTTAAAATATCAATTATAACTGTGAGGTAATTTTGTACGTATATAGAGAACAGGAAACAGAAAACCTTTCATGGCATTTTTATTACTATGGCTGACTATTATTTGCAGCACACTGTATTACTCCAGCAAATATGATCCATCTCAGAACACAGCACGTGGGGTAATTGTTTTTCTTCCCAACATGTGATTGTTTCTTTTTTCTACTAATTCAAGTGAAAGATTTACAAATTGAGAATAAATGAAAGGTAGACCCAATTATGACATTTTAGTGGATTATTTAAAAGGAACTATTTTATTTGGTGTTACTGTAAATAATTTATATAGATCAAATGAGAGGATTTGTTTTTATTTTATCTTTCATTTACATTTATTTTTAACTTATCCATAACATAAAAAACATACATATTTATAGGGCATTGCATGTTATTTCCATACAAGTGTACATTGCATAATGTTTAAATGAGGGTAAACCTGTCTACATCCTCACACGTTTATCATTTCTTTGCAGTGGAAACATTCAAGTCCCTTCATTCTGGTTTTGGAAAAACACGGTACAGGGTCATTATCTGCCATCATCCTACTCAGTGAGAGTGTCCCAGAGCTCCTTATTCTTCTCCAGCTATAATTTAGTAACCATTGAGCTTCCAACCACACAATAAGCTAATGAATACTGAGAGAAAAATATTCTAAAATATGTTTGTGCATTTTTAGTGTACTGTTCGTATAGTGAATTTCAGCCAAAAGCCTTTTATGGTTCCCACCCCCATGGCTCTCTTCTTAATTTTCCAGCCTTTACATTTATGTTTGTTTCATACAATGACGTTCATGAAGATGAGTTGTTTCCCTTATCATGTAGTATTTCTGTCACTATGGAGGGGAACCCTAGGCATTGAGATGGGAAATGTTAAGTTACTCTGTAAGTCAGTGACAAACTTCCCCCAAACATGTTCCCTTTCATTCCTACAGCACTTCAACTTCTATGAAATAGTAGCATTTCTGCCTCGGGATTGCCATTTGAAGGTTAAGCACTAATTCTTTTCTCTGTCAAAGACCTAAAAATTGGCTTAGAAACTGAATTACAATACCAGCACACCCACGGAGCGTGGTACCACATGGCAGCGCTGCAGGTTGAAAATAGAAAGGGCTTGCAAATATCAGTAATTTTGCCTCCTTGATATGACAAAAAAATTATTTTTCCAGTCATTATACCTTCAATCTCATTATTTTTCCACATGTCACATAATTTGCTTAATTTTTGTTCGTTTGTTTGTTTAAAGAAAATAGGCCTGTCAGAAAGCTCATCAGAACTAACTTCTGAGAACTAAAGCAGAGGGTCTTTTTATTCCCCCTTGGTGTGTTTGCTTTGTTTTGTTTTGTTTTCATTTTTTCAGTACTAGAGATTGAATGCAGGACCTTCACACTGAGCTACATCCTCAGCTCTTTTATTTTTATTTTTTTTTTAATTTTAAAACAGGGTCTTAATAGATCACTAAGGCTCCCTCACTAGCCTCTGATTGTCGATCTTCATAGCTTAGCCACCCAGATTACTGTGATCCCAGGTGTGTGTCACCACCCCGGAGCATAACGCGTTTTTTTTCTAATAGTTAATGAGAACACTGTTTCAAAAGGAGGAAAAGGAAATATAGAATGTAGGCCTAGCAAACTTAACTGAAGCCCATCACCGCAGGCAAAACAAAGTGCCAATATGGATAGACATGGAGGGACATATACTGCAGGAATAATTCAATTTAATTCAAATTCAAATTTCAAATGCCACATCTACTTTGTTAGAGATGACTATAGCTCTAAATTTTAATCTGGGTATCTTATTTAGAACATTATTTTGTAACAGTCTCTGAAAATATTCAGATTTAAAGTCACTCACTCTTCCCTCAAACTATAGAATAAACAAAGGTCTGGGCCACTGTGCCGGGCCCGTAGCTGTGGCGATGACAGGACAAATGAATATTTAAATTTAGTTTATAGAAACCTGGTTTCAAGTCTTCAGTGATATTTGCGGCAAGTCTGTTCACTTTGCTGTCCAGCATATACAGATGACTCACTGATATTTGACTTTTCTTTACCCACTCAAAGTTTCAGGACTGATACTGTGTAACAGAAACATGTGAACACCATAAAAGCATAACAGATTTATTTAACTAGTTTTGTGTAGCATAAGAGCCTTCAGACATGAAAACACAAAGTTCCAGGGAAACAGTATTTTTTATGGGCAATCATGCAGAAGTAAGGTAGGAGAGCAAAAGAGTCTTACCTAATGGTAATAAACTACCTGAGACTTCCAAGGGCCTGTTTGTTCAGATCATTAGTGACATCCCTGTGTGGCCCTTCTTCACTTTGGGAACAGGGCAGGCAGCCCATATGTGAGAATCTTCAGGGGAGAAATTTGGAAGAAGGCCAAAGAATGACTTTCCTTCTTCTGATATATTCTCATTTTCCAGGGCCTGTGTTTTGGGTACCGTGCCGAGCCCTGATAATACCCTCAGTCATCTATGGAAGTATCCATCCAAAATTTTGTTATATATGAAAGTTGGTTTTTATTTACTTACTTGGAAAATGATTTATCAGAGGAGTTTTAGACAAGTGGAAATGAAAACAAACAGATATAATAGGTGTGTTTGTCACCTTTCTGTCACTGCCACCAAAATACCTGATATAAGCAGCTGAAAAGAGGAAGAGTAACTTCAGCTGATGGTTCCGGAGGTTTCGATTTGCCGACTCCAAGGCGGAAGCATCCCCATGGAAGGGCCTGGCAGAGGAAAGATGCTCACCTCAGAACAGCCAGGAAGCTGAGTGCCAGAGACAGGGAAGAAGGGGTGGGAATGGGGTGCGCCCCCCACAGGGTGCTTCTGGGGATGTGGGGTCCATCTGGAGGAAGCTGGTCACTGAGAGTATGGAATCACTTGCTGATGTGCTTCGCCCTTCATGGTCCAGTCACCTCTCTAGGCCCCAGCTCTAAACACTGCTGCACTGGGATCAAACCCTCAGTACATGAGCCTTGGCGGGACTCCATTTAAACCATAAGGATAATTCAAGATAAAAATGGAGTCCTTCTGATAAGACAATAGCGTGACAAGGGAACTTAGGGGGCCAAGGGCAAAGAACGATACTTCGTGAAACAAAGGGCGCTCTGCTTTCTTCAACCAAAGGCACAGTCAGTTTGCCTGAGAGTAGAGAACAGGAATAAGGGAAGCCCCAAAGACCCCTCCAACACAGGAGCCACCAGACTCCCGCTGCCAGGACCTGCCTTGGACGAGGTGCCAGAGCAGATGCTGAGGCGGCAATATACTTCTGGGTGTAGGAGAAGTTACCTGTAAAGCTGAGCGAAGGAGAAGGGAGTTCTCCCAATAATGAGGAAGACAGTGTAGAATGTTCTTGCACTTTGAGTTGTTTAAGGTAGAGTTCGATTTCTTGTTGCTATTGTTTTGTGTGGCAGTGTAGCATCCCGACTAAGAGCACACCCCTGGAGCCAGCCTATCTGCCCTGAATCCTGGCCCTTACACCTACTATGTCCATCCTGGGAAGCTGCGTACCCCTCTTGGCCTCAGTTTCCTTACAGTTAAATGCAATAAATACTTGCCCTGAGTATATTTCTCATTATAATTTAATGAGATAATATATCTTACAAGTCAGCCTGCACAAATCCCGGCTTTTAACAAAAAAGTTTGGATTTTGCTGATATTGATATGACTTTGTTTCATTCTGCTTATAACTGAGACAATTCCATCTGATGCAAAATGACAAGAGGACCCAAAAGTGAAGCAACTGAGAAAAATACTATCTGAATTAAATCTTAAAATGAAAGTTAATCAGTCTACAATGAGCAAAACATTACATTTTACACAAAGAACCATAGCATATTGTGATGATTTCAGTCTGTCAAGTGCAGTGCACAAACACATTTTGTCAGTGAATACAGATACCCCGTGAGAGCTAGACAGTAATCCTAGGAAACAGAGTCACTTCCACAGAATGATTTTGTTCATCTGCTCAAAGACAGTACCCACCGAGTGGGTACTCCATGCCAGACTCCAGACATATAGTGCGAGTTTCTACAGTTCTCTCTAGGGATTTTCAATGTTTCTTCTTTATGTGGCAAACCAATATACCGAGCAGGCAATGCAGATAAATTCTGAGTTGCTTGGGTTGAAATGCTTCATCCCTTTATGTTCTGCCACCTACTGCCTTATCCGCTGGAGAGATTCTGAACAAGGAGGCTTTGAAAAACACTGTTACAAACCAATGATCGTACAGTAGGCATCTTAATATCACTAACAATACAGACCTGAAAAGACAGAAAAAAATGTATCTCCCTCAGATCTAATTTGTAGAACAATATTTTTTTTTAATGTAATTTGTAGATATACCAAAGCCTGATCTGTCCGGAGTGCTATATTACAAGCACATGCTCATTTCTGAGCAGTCACTATGATCCGTGAATTAAAGCCTTTTCCTTTCTCCTTGCCAGAATACCCAGAAGTTTTGTTTGGTGTCTTTAAGAATCTGTGCCCCTATAGACCATTAAGATCTGACATAACAAAGTCATGCAAATACATTCACTGTCGTTCTACTTATTATCTGTGCTCAGAAATTCTGTGAAGACAGAAACGGAGTTCTTGGGGTTTTATTGAGCAATTGCTGCTGCGTAATTGACTGAAAGCATAAAAATCAAGAATTTCTAAACCTCTCCTTCTGCTCTCTGGAGACAGCGGAGATGTCTATAGAATATTTTTGCCTCTGTGGCATATTTGAGATGTGAGGCACATTAACCAGGAGAGGGGTTTTGGGTCAGAATCACTCTGCATCATCGATGCCATTACCCGCTGATCTAGCTGGGCTGAAAACTGCTGAAAAATAATCCTTTTTGTGCCCTTGTCAGAGGCTTCAGCGTAGAGTTATAGAAAATCAGGTCTACCTGAGTCAGATAATCATTGCAAAATGAATCTGGCTACTGACTCAATGGAAGTAATTGAGGGAAAATGATGAAGTTTCTCTTAGTTATGTGTCCTAGCGGGCACAAAGTACTAAGCGCCGCTAATAAGGGAACCGGAGTCGGCATGGGCGAATTATCCTTCAAACTGAATGTAGGTGATCACTTAAAATGTGCTTCTACCCCCAAAGCTTGGTGTTCTCCTTTTCCTTGGCTCTAGCAGGGGCTTCCGGTTCATTCGGCCGAGGTCGCTCCTCGGAGAGCTGGAGCTGATTACCCAGCAGGCGATGCCGTTCCAGCGGGGAAGTCAGACTGGTGCCGACTGTTCCCTGGGGAGGGACATCCTGTAAAAACACCAAGGTTGAGAACTGTCATATTCACAGCAGTAGGTACATTTTCCTCAGAAATTAATGGAGCAAGCTGGGCAAAAGTGTTTTTAAGCTACATCTTCCCTAGAGTAAGATGCAAATTCAAAGCTCTTTTGAAGCCCTGGAATGAAAGTTAAAGATAAGACTTTTTAGTTTTTTTTTTTTTTTTTTTGACATTGATAATATAGGCAATCCCAGCACAACGAATATTATATTGAAATGCCAGATAAGCGGGATAGATGTTATTCAGGCTGTCTCAGAATGCAGCAACGACTCGTCCGTGAGCCTGTTTACCCAGGAAGCTTTTCATGTACGGTTATTGGAACTCCGCTATACGCTTCTCCTCTGTTAGTTAGGGACAAGCAATGCTATCAAATTATGGCCAGTATACTTTTAGGATGTGATAAATATATGCATCGACTGCCTCTGGCCCTGACAGTAGCGTCTGGTAGACAAGCAGGAACAGTCTTTGGAAGTTCTCTGCCTGGCGTTCAGTGGGGCAGGGGTGTGTGGGTAGGGGAGGTGAAAACAGCATTACTCTTCCCTGCACAGCAGGCCATAAACTTAAATTATGCATCCCATTCAGGAGAGGGGAGAGAGAATTATGAGCTAAGCTTCAAAGAACGTACTTCGCGTTTTGGAAAACTATTTGTTACACTTTCTTAAAGAATGTGCCCATAAATACGTTTTGAATGAGTCGGCGATGGCTACCCTAACAGTTTCTGAGGCTTCAAAATTAGCTCTTCTGTTCATGTTCTCAGACAGTGGAAAAACCTAATACAAAAAGCTGCTTCTTCCTTAGAAGTCTGCGCAGAAGGATAGGTGCTCACGGGCTCTTCGCCTCTTACCTCCACAAAAGAAGCCCAGTAATCAAAGCACCCTCTGTGCGTATGGCACCTTCCAGAAACACACACTGCCCCCACACGCACTTGCGTCCTCACACTGATCTGAAAAGTTACAGAGGTTCCCATGTTATTTCCCTCATTTTACCAAGAAGAAAATTGTGGTTTGCAGCAGTAGGTAATTTACCCAAGAGAAGACAATAAAATCTAATTAATTTGTTCATTCACTCATTCACCCATTTAACCAGTTATTCAAAGAATATTTATCAAGTTCTTATTCTGTGTCGAATATTTCTTCACTTCTATCTTGCACCATGGCTCTTGATTCAGTTACTTCTGTGATTCTGTTACTTCAAAAATGAACTGGAGATAAGGAAAAATGTCAAAATCAGGGATACAAATAAATGATATTATAATTTCACTTCTAGCTGCAATTTAAAATTTCCATTGTCATTTTTATTTTCCTCTTCCCATTGACTTAATGATGATATTCTTGAAGGATTTCATTTCTCACTTTTTAAAATTTTGCAGCAGAAAATTCAGAAGAAATAAACATTGGATCCCATGAATTACATTTGCCACTTTCTCTAAGAAAATATTTGGAATATACACACATTGTATCTAAGTGATTTTTTCCACTGCCATATACCAAATCTCAGCCAAAACGTAACCTGGCCATTTCCCTCAATGGAAGCATTTGTTTTTAAAAAGAATTGTTTTATATACCTGAAATATTTTTTTTATCAAGACTTGAATTCTTCAGTCATGAAATCACTGCTAACAGCAACAATGAAAAAATCAGGTTCAGGTGAATGAGACACAATGGGGCATGTGCATTTGAGCGTGATACTTGTCACTGATGACAGTTCCAGTTACTCACATGTATGTAGTATGTATACATCCTGAACCATGTGAGTGCTTACAAACAGAAATACAGGAAAACACAATTCAGGTTTTGTATGTTAGAGTGTGGGTTAAAAACCCTCTAAATGACTTAAAATCTCCTACCTTTTGCAGAAATACAGGATAGACCATTTAAGTCAATCATGATGGAAAAAAATATTTGCAGCTTACTTGTCTACATGAGAAATGGGCTGACTTTCACTAAGAGTTATCTCCAAGCCTACCATAGGATCGTGTCAATTAAATTTTAATGGCAAATATTTCAACTGTCCTTTTTGGCATAGAGCCTATAAATAAGCACGTTAGGAAGCTGTTTGTAATGTATGTGTGACTGTTCTCTTCAGCAAACAACAATTATAGTTTGGCTCACCACGTTTAAATGTGCTGCAAGTTTGTAGGTTATTTTACTCTAACATCATACAGCATTAGAATAACCTTTTTATTTCCTCTTTAAAAAAACTATAACAAAATTTAAGATACACGTTACTACAATCCTTCATTAAAATATCATCTATAAGAGGTCTCAGAATTTCTTTTGTAGTTTTACTCCCTCTCCTAGCTGCCAGATAAATAGCAAGTTGAGGAAGACCACCCTGCCATAACATACTGTGCTGACCAACAGCAAAGATCACAAAGTCCTGAACTTCTGTGTTGCCCATCCACCCTTATAAGCTTCACTTTCTAATTGCTTCTGATTTTCACCTTTGTCTATGAAAATCCTTTACTTTCATGGAAGACATAAGTTTATTAATTCTCTCAGTAAAACCCATCATTTCTCATCAGCATACTTTCTTTAAATATATCAAGAGAGTTGAATTTAGATATCCGAAGCTCCCACTAGATGGTATGTTACTAAAACATCTGCCTTTCCATAAGCCATTCTGTTCCTTGCCATTCCACATGTCCTTTTCTACTTCAACAGACAAAACTGCCCAACCTAAATTTCAGCTCAAGTGTTTGATGGTTTTCACGCTGAGCTCAAACTGTTAATGTTTCCCTGAGAGAATAGAATTGAAACAGGATTTAATCTAAAATAACAAAATAGAATAAAGATTTTACATATAAATAAGTAATGCCCTGCACATTCTTACGGAAGTTTATTTTTTTCTAGATTTTTCACATAGTAATGAAAAATCAAAAAGCTTCAGAATTTGAACCAATAGTAAAGAACACTTTAAACAAATACTTGGGTGGTGTGAACCATCCAGTTAATGCACTTTGTTAATGCCAATTTCAAATTAAATTTGAAAAGCATTAAAAATCCTAATATTTTCCTAGAATTAACTTTTAATTTTATATAGTTATTTAGACAAGTGACATCTTAAAGTATCATGTTAGACAATCATTATGAACATCATGTGAAATGCTAATTGGAGTAGTAGCTAATAGCTCCTTGGTACCCTGTGACAAAAGGTTTAGGTTTGCAAGGAAGCATTCTTTTACAGAACTCCATGCTTCCTTGGCTGTTCATCTCAAAGCAAGTAACAAATCACCCACACATGACTTGGATTTGAAAATCAGGAAAAGGATTTGGAGAGAAATCTTTAGTCATTGGCAAAAGAAATTTTTTAAAAAATTCAAGAAAATACAAAGATGTCCAATCCTTCTATCTTCATTCTTTAAAGAAAACCTTGCGCTTTTTCACTCATAAATATGGTCTCTTTCAGACTGAAGAGAAGAAATGTTCTATATTAAAAAATAGGACTTTTTAAACGTAAAATCACAATTTGTCTCTACTTTTTTTTGTACTGAAAACTAAGTAGCTTTCCATCTGTTCTGTCTCTTCCTTCCCTCTCCGCTTCGTCCTTCTCATCCTATTGCTCTTGCTCTTGCTCCTCCTCCTCTCCTCCCTGTCCTCCTCCTCTTCCTCCTCCCCCTCCTTGTGTTTCTCCTTTTCCTCCTTCTTCTTCTCTTCCTCCTCCTCCTGCTCCTCTTCCTTCTTCTCCCCCTTCTCCTTCTCTTCCTTCTCCTTCTTCTTCCTTTAAATGTAAAAAAAATTAGATTTCAAGACATAAGCTCAGTTCCTTCAGGTATAACATGAGATTAGAACTCGTTCACCTCACAGGATAAGCTTGGTGCTGCACAGAGGGAGAAGATTTGGAAAGTGCATTGTAAACTTTGAAATTCTGCGTTGCTGCCTGTTTGTCATCGCAGTGACCGAAAGCATACACTTCCGTCTTGTCACCATCACTCTCTGATCATACACATGCAAACAATATATCCAGATTCCTGAAGTACCAGCTATGCATTTATATTCACTGTTACATTACATAGAAACCTAAAGCAAGTATGTCTTGGTTACTTTTCTTTCGTTGCTGAGACAAAGTACCCAACACCCAAAATAAAGGAAGGAAAGGTTTATTTAGCTTACAGTTTGTGGAGGTTTCAGTCCATACTTGGTTGGTTCTGAGGCAGAGTGGCACAAGGCAGAGGGCAAACTGTTCACAGCAGCAGAGCACAGCAAAAACTGCAAGCAAAAGGGCAGAATGGCTGCAAGCAGCCTCCTTTTCTCTCCTACATTGTAAACAGCCTACCCCCACCCAGGGGGCGTGTACCTCTCACATAACCTCCATGCCCTCCTCTTCCACAGGCTCAGGATGTTTACAAAGTAAGCACCCTGGCTTCTTCCTGAATCACACAGTTAACCTTTAAAGCCTCCCAAATAAACATAAACAACATCCCACAAGGGTAAGGGCATATCCTGTTTACCCCAAGATTTTCAACTGCTGAGTTACTTAGTTAAACCACTAGACTCCCCAAGTTGACACAATGTATCAACCATAACAAAGTACTACTAACTAAATTACTAAAAAGCCCAACACATTCATTTAAAATGTTTTTTTCTTCCTGCTTAGTATTCATACTAATGACATTTGAGTATATTTTTGTCTATTCAGGTTACCACCTAGGTAATAGGTTCTGCTCCAAAAGGTGACAAAAATAATAGAATGTGGCATACAACACGTAATTTTGTTTCAACTTACAAATGACATAAAACTGTGTGCTTTTCAGATTTTCTCTCCTAGTACATGTTTGTAGTAGGTACTGCTTGTATCCCTTGAGGGGATAACATATCTTAATTTCCTTTCTCTTCTTTCCCTTCCCTCTCCCTGTCCTCCATCCATCTCCTCCTTCCTTTCCATTTATATTGTGTTTTATTGTACATTTGCAACATAATGTCTACAATGCTTCTGTGGAGTTGGTGCATATGTGCAACACAATTTAATTCCATTTTTATCCCCTTTCTCTCCCCATCCTCCCACTTCCTCTATATGTGGATTCTTTGACAAATTAAATTTAAAATGGACAAAGCTAAAAATCAACCATTAAGTTAAGAGAGAGGATCACCTTCTACTCAGATTTGTTATCAATGTTTGACTGTGACTAAAAGAAAATTCAGTATTATTTCAATTATAATTTGTGAGTTGAGGGCACTATTCTGGAAGAGACATCTGCAATTAGTAAAATGCCTGCATTATTTAGATGGAAGACTTTTTAAAAATTTCTTTCAGCCAAAATTAACATATGTAGAAAGAAGCACCCATATTATTTGGTGTAAGTTTAAAAATGAAGGGAAATTTTGAAATAGAGATAAAGATACATAGGTTTAAAAACTATATAGTCTGGCATGAACTCTAGATATATATGTATACCTGTTATGGTTGATACATTGTGTCAACTTGGAGAGTCCGGAGGTTTGGCTGAGCGACTTAGCAGGAAGCCAGGGTGCTTACTTTGTGCACACCCTGAGCCTGTGGAAGAGGAGGGCATGGAGAATATGTGAGTGCTACACCCCCCTGGGTGGCAGTAGCCTGTTTACAATCTAAGGGAAGGAAAGAGGCTGCTTGCCTGCCATTCTTCCTTTTTGCTCTGGTGGTTTTGCTGAGTTCTGCCATCATGAAGGTTTACCCTCTGCCATCTGACTCTGAGCCAGCCAAGTATGGACTGAAACCTCCACAAAATGTAAGCTAAATAAACCTATCCTTCCTTCATTTTGGGCTTTGGGTATTTTGTCTCAGCAACAACAAAAAAGTAACCAAGACAATACCAAAGAAACATGGTAGGGCTGGGGATACAGCTCAGTGGCACAAGTGCCTGCCTAGCAAGCACAAGGTCCTAAGTTCAATTCCTGATACCAAAAAAAAAAAACAACAGTATTTGCTAAAGAAACATGGTGACTGTAGACATGTATGTCATTCTATATGAAAAGCATACTATAATTTTGTAGTATAAGCAGGTCCCCAACTGATAAATATTTGAATTGCGAACTTTGACAGGTATACTGTGTAACATTCAATTTGTCAGATAAAGATGAATCTGACTTATGAATGTATCTCCTGAAACAGAACTCATATGTAAGTCAGGGTCTTACTGCATATAGTATATAAAAGCATATATTATACACACTATGAATATATAGTATACACATAAAAACTATATCTATATCTATATCTATCTATATATATATATCTAATCATAGGTACTATATAGATATAGTACATGTATCAATGTGAACATACAGTATGTAGGTGTGTATGAATACAAAAGACAAGGTTTAAGGGTGTCAGCAATATATTCCCAAAGAAAAAAGGTAAAGGAAACAATTCTGATTCAAAACTGAGAATGGATATTTAAAGTTGGAGATTTTGCATATGGTAATAGTTATTTACCATGAAGTTTCTAGAATAAAACTGGCACTTGAAAAAATCTCCATGAAAATTCCAAATTAAATAGATGAATGAAAGCGTGACTAGCTTAAGGCTTTAAGAATTTTACAAATAGAGTTTTATGTGAAAAGGAACTTCAAAAACCTATGAATATTTTTCTTTTCCAATGTTCCTTTTTGATTAACTTTATTGTGTTTATTTAAATATCAGAAGTAGCACAGCATACTTATAGCACATCTATTCAGTGTAGATATGTACCAAATAAAATTAAAGCTTCCTACACTACCATCTCTCCCTCCTCAAAGGTAACACAGGCTCCTTCTAGACTCTTTTCCTATTAATATGTTGCTTCATGTGACTGTTCATAGAAATCCTTTTTTTAAAATTCTATCATTCCAGTTTGTGTGGAGCATATCTGTGATTTTCCAATTCTGTATGTTTCAATAGATATAAATATGTAAGTCATATATATAGAGAGAAAGAGAATATGTATGACAATTTGCTATAATCTTTTTATATGCTCAATAATACTGGGAAGTATTTACTATTATCTCAAAGTTTACAGTGATAAAACTGAAGTACAGATTGGATATTTAACTTGAATAAAACCACATAACTGAAAAGTTGGTTACTAGAACCAACCAGGTTGAATCTAGAAGCCTTATTTTCAGTAATTGCTCCAGGAGGCAACCAGCACATTTCCTCTCCCTAAATCTTAGTCTGTTGGAGCAGTCTCTACACATCCAATACATAGGAAGTGTCCAAGAAGACAGCTTTCACTACTCTCATTAGTTCAATGTAATCTTTGTACACAGTACTCCTCCTTACCCTTGGTTTGGCTTTTCATGGCTTGTTACTTACGGCAAACCAGTCAGGAAAATTTTGTCTTGACTCCAGAAAGTCACACTCATACAACTTATATTATAGGATGTAGTTGTAAGTGTTCTATTTCATTATATTTTGTTGTAAATCTCTTACTGTGATAATGTATAAATTAAAAATTCATCATGGGTAGAGACAGGAAAACAATCTTTAGAAAGTTTGGTGCTATTGAGATTTCAGAATTCCACTAGGGGTCTTAGAATACACCTGCCCCATGCTAAAAGGGGACTACTATATTCTCCAAAAATATCTACAGAATAGAAGGCTAGAGGTGGTGTGGCCAGGTCACAGTAGGCTTCAATTTTTGTACTTCATTATGATGTTAATGAGCAAACACAAGGCGGCAAGCTCACTCCAATAGAAATGGAAGTTAAAGCAGCTTGAGAGTAATGATTGATAATCAGGCCTTAAGACATTCAAGTTGACTGCCTTTATATTGTAGGAAAAACTGCGGTGGACATGTACTTGCAAAAACAAATGGCCGCCTTTCCTTCTTACCTATAGGCTGAAGATCATTTAAACAGATTTATCCTCCCAGTATCACTGAATTCACCAACAAGAAATACTGTTTAACTTCTGTGTCCAGTAACTGTTCTATTCCTGCTCATCACTGCACCCATGCAGAAAATGAGCTATGATAGATAAAAGCCACAAATAGTTATGTATAGACTGTGTATTTGTTGTAGAAATCTGTATGATTACTTCCAGTTGTGAATTTTGAAACATAAAGTGTTGATCTGTGAAGGCACCTTTTTTCACTGAAAAATAATCAAATAGATATTTTACTGATGACCACAGAGGAATTCTCTCTCCTGCCTTCATAAAGAGTTTCCCTTTCTAACACCAAAGATATTTTCAGTTTTTCCTTTTTGCATTTTTACCTTTTCCATTGCATAGGTTGCATGTATATTTTACACACACGCACGCACACACACACACACACACACACACACACACACACACACGTATTATATTCCTGTCCATGACTGGAAACCAAAAGAAGCAAACAAATGAAAAAGGAAGAATTACATAACGTACTGACAAGCAAAATGCTTCTGATATAGCTTGTTGAAACCCTACAGTAATAGATGAGATTTGCCCCAACAAAACAGAGGTTAGCTTAGTTGCTAAAAATAATTATCACAATTCTTTGTGCATTTTATCAGCTTTCTCAGGCAAAAGTAGAAAATTTTTATACGACATAAAAATACCTGAATTTCTTCTTTCACACAAGTATAAAGATAAATTTTGAATTTGTACTCAGAGGGCGTGCTATCCCCTTGGGCTGGCACTGAACAAATGTTCCACTAGTCATTGCAGCCTGAATGATCTAGGCTCTGTATCATTCCTGGCAATTCATGTTGATTTTGGGGAAAGTATTTTTTTAACTACTATTTTTACAGTTTACAGCTGCTGTCACACTTCTCTGTGGTGGAAAGTATAATTTTACTGTTCCTGGTCATGGATACTATGCTTACACTATGATGCCGACTGAGTGGATCTCACCAGAAAGAAAAAGAAAAAAAAATTCATAATCATTTTGTGGATTAAATCTTTAGCTTTAAAAAGGCAGAATTCTTTCATCCTCAGCTATAGGTCTTACAAATAATCTCGAGAAAAAGTTTGACCAAAATATACATAAAAATTAAAAAGAAAAAGCGAATATTCTTCATGTGTCCCTATGAGAGGTACTTTTTTTAAGTGACTAACTTGAATTGTAATCGCTTTTCTAGGTATGGATCATTTTTTCTTTATTTTCTTAGACATATTTTTACTGCATATATTTTTGACATTTTATGCTTCATTTGGCTCCTCTTCAAAATGCCTCAGTCAAAATGCCAGGGTAGGTAATTTAAGGAAGGTATCAACACAAGTCTCAGACATATTATTCATCTTATTAGAAAAATGTTCAAACTTGTCTTTCAAAGGCAATGTAGTAACTGTTAGGCATCACAGTCTTTTCTTTATCAATAAAACCAACCTTGCCATAAGGTAATCAGTACTGATCTTCCTTTCTCTGTGCAATCTTTCGTGATTTTTTAGTTTATATTCTGTGCATAAAATATTTAAAGCAAAATGAAAGGCTCACAAACTTTCAACTATTTTATTTTATGCATTTTCCATCACAGAAGTAGTGTCTGCACATTTTTGGTTTAGGTTGTTTTTTGTTTTTGTTATTTTTAACTTTAAAATGATTCAGCTTGTGCTTAGAATGAGGCTTGTTTTGTATTTTCCAGCATGTGTGTGTGTGTCCGCGTGTGTGTATTTTATCCCAGCTAGTTATAACCTGATAACCTGATTTCATACTGTGCTTCAGCACAACAATACAGTCATCAAAATAAAGCAACACAGTAAGAGGTCACATTAACCATCATTTTGCTTGATCACTCGGGAGAGATTAAATTTATTCATTTTTACTATAGATAATCAAATATTAAAACATGCTAAAGGGAGGCAAGACTACTGAGCTGCAATATGCTCATTGACAAAACAATATCTTACATGGGATGCGTAAGGCTTGTTGGCAAGATGTTTAGAGAACATTTCACCAGGTCTTTTTTCTTCTCATTTGCATTTGGTTTATCTACAGTGAAATCCATTCAATTTTATTGAACTGTAATTCTAGTAATTTACAATATTTACATGCTGCGGTTAGATTGAAATCAGTCCTTAATTCAAATTCAATCTAAATTTACTGCATAGTAATTAGGGCTTTGTAACTGACACTAGGGGCCTATTGATTTAATGAAAAACTTAACCTTACGGTAAGTGTTTAATTAGTTGCTGCAGTAGATTCTGTTCTGTCCTAAATTGTGGACTTTAGAGAATCAGGTACTAATTTAAATTACACAACTATATAAAGATCAGAACTAATTTTTTTTACATGTAGCCTAACAGATGAATTAATTTCTTCCTCTTTGAAAAGGATAAGGAAAAGAGGCATAATGAAAGTAATTTCCTACCCTGCCTAATTTTATGTGAGGCCAGGCTGGCTATGCTGGAAATCATTACCTACCCCTGTTAAATATTGATATAAAGAGTTATGAAAATTAAAAGTCAATGAGATTTCTTCAAGGATTATTTTGTAAATGGAAAACTGAAACTGTACCTACTTAGATATTGTAATGGCTACTCAGAACAGAAAGATTCTTGATTCAAAACACAAACAAACAAAGAAGATTACCCCCAAAACATTGAGGTGTTCTTTTTCTTTATGTAGAATTAATAAGGAGCCCAAAGCTTCACTTGTAGCATTTATATTAATTTATTTTTGAGAATTTAAACAGAATTTTAAACCAACAGTTGTTATTATCTTGGTTTATGAAAATCTAAATCAGAGCAAACTATTTAAATTTTAGTCAATATTTTTCAAAACTTAAACATTATAATAAAGCATTAAAATGAATTTAAAAATGAATTTTAAAATGAATTTAAAAATGAATTTTAAAATGAATTTTAAAATGAATTTTAAAATGAATTTTAAAATGAACTTTAACCTGTCTACAACCTATCAGGTATATAACCCACCTCACTTGGTATACATTTGTGTTCCTAAAGCTAGAAATAGTAATCTTTCTATATAAAACTGGGAGATTAATGCCAAAGGAAAGAAGATTCCCGCTGCCACATTATTCATCACTTGTCTAATTTATATTAGATGTACTAAAGGTGCAGAGAAAGGAATTTTTCTTTTTCTAGGCCAATATCACATTTTCCAATTCTTGAGAAAAAAATAGGAAAGTGCTCGATGGCAAAAAAAAGCAAAATATTTTTAAAACACATACTTTAAATATTTTATGTGTATTTTTCAAACAGTAAAGTAATTGTTAAAACCTTTCTAAGTAGATAACATAGATAACATAATTGACATGTGAAACTGGTACAGAGATATAATACAGTGAATGCATACCACGGTGGGTAAAGCAAGCATTTCAACATTGATCAACATTGAATTCATTTTAAAGTATGTATTCAATAGCTGCTAAATAAGTAACATAAACAAAATCCAGTTTAGGACTGAGAATAATTGGAACACCTCTTTCAAATGAACCAGTTCTTACTAAAATTGTTGAATTCAAACATTTCTTATTGTAGAAACTTTCATTTTTACACAGAGCCATAAGTAAAAGAAAGTCTAATATTTAAAACTCCAAATATGAAGAGACATTAAAATACCATTCAAAAACTTGAAAGAAAAAAGTACACTTAAGTTTATCTAAGACTCTTTATTTTGTTAAAAGATTTTTGCAAAAATAGCTTTCCCTTTTGCACAAGACATCAGAGTCAAACTTCCACCACTTGACAGCATACCAGATTCAGACCTTGTTCTCCCAGCACACCTCAGCATGAAAGCAATACACACCAGGTACAGAAGGTTGAACACCACACACTCGTCTCCTTTTACTGCGTTCTCTGATGAATGGCACACACACAAGCCATATTGCCCATCTCTTAGAGTGGCCCTCGCTGCCAGCACAGCTGAAATCTGGAGGTTTGCCGCATTCACATTGTCAGCTTAAATACCCAGTACGGACTCAAACTGGGAATAAGACAAAGTATCATAGCACACTGATCCACTTCACTGGCCTCCCCAATTAGCTGTGAAGAATATGGCTCATTTAGAAGTGTATATGATAACACCGAAGCATAACCGAAAATTAGATATATAAAAAAGGAGGTCATTAGCTTGCACTTGTCTTATCTTCAGCTAAATGAATTTCGCATGAAATCAAATGGGATAAGTTAAGTCTTCTGAAGCTTCGGAGCCCTTTCTTATGTACTTACACTAGATGGATCTCTATAAAGAAAGTTTATAGCTCTGCTATTTACAACACCACAGTTAATGTTGTGTTACAGTTTTCATTACCAATCTCTCTTTTCAGAGGTGCATAGCTTTAACATAATAATTTGTTCTAGGTTAAAGAGAAAAGCAGTGTGGTACATTGCATGCAGGAAAGAAACCCCAAAGACAACATCCACACAGTTTTGAAAGTATATGCACAATTCCATGGGCATCTGGCATGTGGTGGTGATTTTTATAGATGAAATATGTAACTTCTAGTAGAAAATTAAATCTAATTTTTCTAAAGTACATACTCAGGAGACATTTTTATTTTGTAGCAGAAAATATGAATGTTACAATTTCTAACTGGAAGTTAGCAAAGCAAAAGGAAAAGTGAAATTTGCAATTGTTCAAAATCATGATTATAAATTACCTTCAGTTCATGAATTATGTATTGATCATATAAAAGAATCATAAAGATTACAGAGAGACACAGTATATGAATCTGTTCTAAAAAACTTCCTACAACCAACTAGAAGATGTAAGACATTTTCCATCAGAAGGTATGGGGGCCATCACAAAACCATAATGAAATTGTAGCATTAAACAATTGTTAGACTGTTTAGATGGATTAATTGGTGGCTATTTTTTCTTTGTTGGACAATTTTTAATACTAGGCTAATAGGGGCTTATCCGGCAACCACATTTGTCCTAGTCTGTTTAGGTTGCTGTAATAAAATATTGTAAACCGCATGGCTTCTAAACAATAAAAATGGCTTTCTCTCAGTTTTCAAGGGTGGAAAGTCAGAGATCAAGACCCATTGTCTGATAAGAGCCAATAGGCAGTGCTTTCTCTATGTGCCTTTAGTTGTTTGATAGTTGAGGGGGATTTGGGGGCCTCTTTTCTAAGGACATTAATCCTATTCATGAGAGCTCTAGCTCTGAGTCCTAGTCATGTCCCTAAAGATCTCACCTTCTAATGTCCTCTTTGGGTGAACATTTTATCATATGAATTTTAGGGGTAAGCAAGCATTTGTAACATGGAAATACCTGAAATATCTTAAGATATCTGAATGCTCCAAAACCATCAATCGAGGGCATGAAGTCTAAGTTCTGGGAGAATTCTTTCATCATTAATTTACTCCAGCTTGAACTGTCCCCATTAAATCCAGACCCTCATGTGTATTTGAAGAAGGGAGATTTTAGCAGATATCTCCCGATGTCCAGATCTGCCTCTGCAGAACAATATAGCTGTTAGAAACTTCCCCTCTGGTAGTTTGAATCCTGAAGCATAACAGAAAAGTTTGCACGGCACACAGGCCAGAGTCCTGTGAATCACAGTAGACTGCCAGGGAGTGTGCGGAAAGCTGTGGAGAAACATGAGCTTACAGCTGGGCAGCTATTATTTCAAGAAGCCAATGAGATTTTTATACCCATATCAGATACTACGTACTCCGTAGGTAGAAGCAATGATGATTACATTTACCCCAGCAGTATGATTGGTGGGGACTGGGGATTTGGCTGCCAACCTTCGTACAATATTTGCTTGCTCATCACCAAGCCTTTCCTACCTTTGACTCTCAGATTTCTCATCTGTGTGTGATTTTGAGGCTTGCTAGGATGCAAAATCAAAATAAGGACCAAAGTAAACATTTTTCTCTTTGACAGATTTCTTTTGTGACTCAGCCATAAGCAATACTCAAAATTTGCTTCTTGAATTAGGAAGAAGAACACAGAAAATACCACTAATTGTAACTTGATTTGGATCAATTTCTAAAAAGTTCTCTAAGGTGTATTAGAATTTAGTCACCCAAGTGATATTTTAAAATAACTACCATTTTGATAATAGACTGCTTTGATGCAAATTTACAATAAATTGGCCAAAAGTACTGTTTTAGCCACTGTTTTGTTTATTTATATGTGGTATATCATGATAAAGTTGAACACGAGGTAATCATTTGGCCTCATCAGAAACCTGGCTGCACTGCTTCCCTAGCTTTCTGTACTAGGCAAAGATCACCAAGCAGGACTGCCTTCTTACCATGGTGGCCAGAATTGAGAACAAGGCTCTCCAAGCCCTTCAGTGACATCCTCTTGAGAACTCTGCCAGATCCATTGGCAAGTGACCAGAGGAGAGCCTCATTAACATTGCAGGGTGCTGGGAAAGCTGTTCATTCATCTACAGGCAATGGCGTTGCAGTTGTGAAAAGGCTTCCTGTTTCTGCTCAAGGCGGCCTTGAAAACATACCTTCTGCTGCATGAATAGTGTTAAGATTTAGGCCTCTACTGTCTCTGAAAAACAATTCCCAACTTTTCACTTCTGGATTTCCTCTTATCAGACAAAGTTCTTCTCAGCAGTAGTTATCAGAATAAGCCACTGAAACAACTTCAAAAATAGCCGTAGAACTCAGGAACTCAGACCGGTTTTTAAAAGTAACTTCAAAGGAGGAGGGTAGAAAGGGACAGAGGATTAAAAAAAAAAAAGAAACAGCGGTGTTATGTGCCCACACCTGCTCCGCAAGATGAAGGTAAACTTCGTGTACTGCAAACATCTACTAGCAAAATACAGATTTTAAAAATAACAATGTAAAGTAACAAACATGTTTACTGTGTGTGTGAAAGAGAGAATTCATACATGACTAAGACTGAACAATTTTATAATCATGTAGCCATATTTCATTTACAGCCATGTTCTTAGCGAAGGAACTTTAACATTTGCCCCGGGCTCTATTTGAATCATCTATAAGACTTACTGTGTAAGAAGTTATATAAAATATTTGCCTCCAGAAGTAGAAGAGAAGAGGAAAATATTGAATACGATATGTATGTATGCTTGTGTGTATACATGTGTAAAAAGTAGAAATTCCGTATAAAGAGAGCTTGTAAGAGTCCAAGAATAACTAATTTGTCTTTTGAAAAACAACAGTTTTAAACATAATAGAAAGCAAGGCTTACGGAAAAGTTTACTTTCAGCTCAGCATAGCACAAAATTTATTAATTTTCCCACTTCTATGTTATTCATAAGGGTATAGTTGTGATCCAGTAACAATTTTCATAATATTTCCAAATTGAGCTGTGAATGAGTTAAATACAATTCATCGTATTTTACAATTCATATTGTAGTAGCATAGAGTTAAGATTATTTTTATATTCTGATAAGCAAAATTTGTTTGCAGTTTGATGAGGGAATATTTTTAATGTCTACCGGGGGATAGCTCAGTACCACCAGATGGTATTTTGCCATCCACAGGTTCCACTTTGCCTGTTTTGCAAGTTTGTGACAGCCCACAGGGATGTGCCGAGGCATCCATCCAGTCAATAATGTATCTGGGACAGCTCTCCTACTGCAAACATCTTTATGAGTTTAAATGGCATCTGATGTTATTTCTACTCCAGCAGAATTGAGTACAATGGGCATGGCATTGCATGTGGAAAAAATGCGGTGTTAACTGCCCTCATCAGAGACAAGAAAAGCGAATTAATTATAGTAATTTCTGTGGAGTTTCAGAAAGGGCGACAGAAATCTTTGTTTTATACTGATTCTCACCCTGAGTACAGATAATCATCCCAGTAGAAACACCCTGTACATTGGTAAGAATTATAATAATAACAATGATTGCTATTAGTATCGTCATTAGCAGGCATGTTAGTTTTTGAAATGGGAAACTATAATGGGATGTGTGCTGCACAGAACTTTTACCCTTTGATGAGTCTCCAGAGTCTTGTGCTATGGAGCAAATAATTTTCCATCTGTCTTCAGATTTTGCAAAGTATCTTGTCCTCTGAAGACTTGAAATTTTCTAGATATGCCTCACTTGACCCCCAAAACTGCAATTTAAGATTTTTTATATAGAACAAATTAGATTTTTTAAAACATATTTTAACAATAAAATCACTTTTTAATGTTTTGCAATTCAAGTTTTACTCTATTTGTAAGAGTAAAACTTGCAAATAGAGTAACAAAATTATTCTATGTGTAAGAAGAAATACCTTCTTGTACTTTATAAAGTGTCATTTATAACCTATCTAAATAAATTTTTTAAAAACTTTGTAGTAAATCTGGAATTATTTGTTTTCTTTTATTAAGAG
The DNA here is from genome assembly GCA_004027595.1 of Dinomys branickii. Classification (NCBI taxonomy): domain Eukaryota; kingdom Metazoa; phylum Chordata; class Mammalia; order Rodentia; family Dinomyidae; genus Dinomys; species Dinomys branickii. The sequence goes on along the minus strand of PVLD010000441.1, from coordinate 174,893 downwards.
AAACTAGAATATATAGATACAATTAGAATGAGAAAAATATATTAAAATTCAAGCTTAAAATTTTTTATTGGCTTTAGTATTTTCTATATAGAAGAAATAAAATTTCAATTTACTATTAAAAATGAACAAATTATTCATCTTCATATTGCGAGGTAAAAATAGAAAAGACAAAATAAATAAATGAATGTATTCAAAATAATATGGAATTTTGCTTTGCATATGTTTAATCTCACATATTTTACCATTTACTCTGCATGCTTCACTTACCCCAAATGTTATGGGAAAATTAAGAACATTGTATGAGAAATGAGTTATTCCTCACATTTCTGAGCTATATTTTTATATATTTAAAAAAATTATATCTTGACAAAGTAAGAAACAGATAGTAGTAAGATGTATTTTAGGACTTTTTAAGAAGAGAGAGTTCTGCCAATTAATCATTTCTGAAGGGTGTTGAATAGTGTAAAGTAATGACTCTCTTGAAATTCATTGTTGAAAGTTCACAGAGATGAGTGCTATTAAAGTGTATTATTCTATGTATCATTTTGCTTTAAAAGAGAAAAGTGAACATTAATTTGTAGTTTTCTGCATTAGTAATTTATCTACATATGTCACTCAGTTCACTTAATATACCCTGACAGTTTGGTTTTAAGAAAGAAAAAATGAATGGGTTCCCTTAACATATTATCCGAATTTGTGGAGAGTGAAAAACATGCAGTGATGTTACCTCCATCATTTTTTCCATTCTAGCGAGTGGCATTGTAGAAACAAAAGAACATTTAGATGAATAAAACTGAACTACTCCGTCTCCTGGGTGACTGTAGGCAAACTTTGTTGGCATCTTATTATTTGCATTTACTATCATGCAAATATGGGTTTGTTTTACCTCTGTAGTGCTGAGATAGGCATTAGTAATAATCTTTGAAGGCCTGAAGTTTAAGCATACACCTGCATATCTATATGTGAGAAAAGGGCTAATCCACAACTCTTCAAAGGATCCCTTTAATTTGAGTATATTCGAAGATGTGGTACAATTAAACATGTACACACCTTCAGCAAAATCCAAATACTGCTTTTATAAAAAAGTGCTTTTCTTTTGCACAAAATGCCATGTATTTTAGCAAGTCTCAATAGAATAGTCTGTTCAGCTCTCTTTTTATCTAACCAAAATATTGGGAGAAGAAAATGAAGCAATAAATGCATATAGCTTTCACACTCTAAAACCATACTAAAATGCACTAATTATTTCAATAATATTTTCTAAGCACACAAGTAAAATTAGAAAGAACTATAGCAGTCTAGCTGTGGCAAGATTATTTGCTTGTTCTCAATTAGAAAAACGTGTTTCTATCCACATATTAGTAAATGTATTGAGCTGTGACAAACATTCTGTGGTCAATGTGAATATTTTCACTTTTGCTGACACATTGGATATTAATTCTATATTTGTTCTACAGACTTTGTACCACAGCTAAACATTACTGCAAAATGCAATATGCAAACAAATTCTGTCTCTCACATCATTGTTCTCATCTGTAATATGAGACAAACTGATCATCTTTACTTCTCTGAAGACTTTTTTATACATATGTATTTAATGAAACTTTCTTTGGTCAGATATGGTTGTAACTTTTTCCTAACTCTGCATGTATCTATGTGTGTCCTAAAGTGAGAAAAATGCATATATTGACCCCATTAAACAAAGGGGAAATCGTCTATATACACCATTCAATTAATTCCAAATTTTCAAAATAATTAAATAGAAGAAAGAAAAGAAACTTTTGGATGCCACACTCAGAGCAGTAAAGTTGAGGCATAATAAAAAAAATCAGAGAGATTTTGGTCTAGATGCAAAAGCATTCTAGTACTGAAATTAGAGATCACATAGTAGAACAGTCTAGTCAAAGTCCTTAAATGTAAGCATATCAGGGGTTTGAGGCTCCCCAAAGGAGATAGTGTTGCTGATGTCCCAGAAGTTGGGCTTTGAAGTCTCCACATAACAATAATCACATCAAATACTAGAGCAAGATATTAATTAAAGGATTTAAGCACGCTAACCCACTTAATCCTCCTAATAGCTCTGTGAAGTATATTGTTTTCTATTTTATAACCTGGGAGACAGAGACACTGGAGAGTTAACTGGCCCAAGTTTACACACCTTATTAGTCATCCATGAAGACTTGAACCAAGTTGTTTCTAGAATAAACATTTCTACTGACGATGCTGTATATTCTCTCAGTTATCCAGTAGTCGGCTCCACCTTCACTGAAGCGCATGACCACAAAAAGTTGAAAAGCTGAAAGTCCAAACTAACTGAACTGCTTTTTTCTCCTTGTCCTTGCCATGTTATCCTACTCAGTGGTCTTTTACATAAAAAAGATTTCCTTCCCTTCCCCAGCGTCTCATCAGACACAAGAGTTTCTCTGTGAAATAATTCCATTATGTGCTTTATCTTTTCTTTATTATTTTAAAAGTAAAAGAACAAAAACATATTAACAAACAGACATAAAGTAGCATAAGAATAGTACAATCAAAACTGAGTTACAGACAAGGTGACAGGGAATCAACAATGGTTGTTGCATTACATATTGATAACTTCAAAGTGTATATTCAGGAACATAGATATAGACATGCAAAATTGATCAAACAATTAATCATCAACTATTCCTTACAATAAAGTGACCTAAGTCAGTGGTAGAACTATGTTAGATATGCTGCATATACATACATACTTACTTACATTTCTTAAGTATAATTTTTCTTTTTTTTCCTCCATTTTTTTTTAAAGTGTGAAAGAAAAAGAACTACATCAACAACAGAAAAAAGAAAAAAAAACACGGAAAGCATTAACAAAGAGACACAAGGTAGCACAATAACAGTATGATCAGAATTGAATTATAGACAAAGCAACAGAAAACCAACAATAGTTGTTGCATTGCATATTGATATCTTCAAAGTGTGTGCTCAGGAGAACACATATAGGCATACAAGATTGATCAAACAACCAGTCATCAACTATTGCTCACCATTAAGTGACATAATACAACAGTAGAATCATGTTAGCCATCCTGCACATATGTATATACTTATATACATATATACATTTTTGCCTCTTTCTTTTCTCCTTTCCCTCGTCCCATCTGTTCTTTGCTTTTGAATGGATTTCCTTCATGACTCTTAGTTTATATTCCCACCCTCAGGTTCTTACACCAGTGACACAATACATTGCCTGCACATGTACCTCTGATTTATTTCACTTATGAGTATGGTGTCCAATTGTGACCATTTGCCTACAAAGGCCCCAAATCTATCCCTCTATATAGCTGAATAATATTCCATTATATAAAAATGCCATAGTTTTTTACTTCAGGCTTCTGTGGATGGACACTTGGGTTGCTTCCACAATTTAGCTATTACAAATTGCGCTGCTATAAACATGGGTGCATATATATCCGAGTGATATGATGTTTTCAGATCTTCTGGGAAAATACCCAGAAGGGGGATAGCTGGTTTGAATGGAACCTCTAGACCTAGTTTGCTGAGAAATCACCAAACTGCTCTCCACAGTGGTTGCACCAGTCTGCAATCCCACCAGCAGTGTAGTAGAGTCCCTATTTCTCCACAGCCTCGCCAGCATTTGTTAATGGATGATTTTTTTCATACTGGCCAGTCTTACTGGGGTGAGATGAAATCTCAGTGTTGTTTTTATTTGCATTTCTCGAATGACTAAGGATGTGGAACATTTTCTCATGTATTTATTTGCCATTTGTATTTCTTTATCTGAGAAGTGTGTACTCATCTCAGATGCCCATTTCTGGATTGGGTCTTTGAATTTGGACAGGTACATGTTTTTTAATTCTTTTTTTGTTCTGTATAGAAGACCTTTGTCTGAGGGACAGCTGGCTAGGATTTTTTTCCCAATTTGTGGGTTTTCTTTTTACTTTGCTGGTGATTTCTTTAGATGTACAAAAACTTTTCAATAGGATGAGGTCCCAATTATTGATTCTTTGAAGTGTTTCCCTTGTAGTTTCATTTTTGCTCATGAACTCTCTTTCTACTCCTATGTCTTCAAGATTTCTACCTACTTTCTCTCCTAATAGATTTAGAGTTTCTGTTTTAATATTGAGGTCTGTGATCCATTTTGACCTGAGTTTGGTGCATGGTGATAGACTTGGGTCTATTTTCAGTTTTCTGCAAGAAGCAAGGCAGTATTTCCAGCACCATTTATTAAAAAGGCCATCTTTTTTCCAGTGAGTTTGGTTGACCCCTTTGTCAAATATTACGTAGCTGAGTGAGTTTTTCGTTATGGTTGCATCTTCCAGTCTGTTCCATTGATCCTCAGGTCTGTTTTTTAGCCAGTACCAGGTTGATTTTATTATGGTAGCTTTGTAGTATAATTTCAGGTCAGGGATTGTGATTCTACCTGACTTGTCCTTGTTGCCCAGGATTGCTTTTGCTATTCTGGGTCTCCTCTGGTTCCAGATGAATTTAAGGCATATTTTCTCTAGATCTGTGAGGTATGCTAATGGTAGTTTAATGGGAATTGCATTGAATCTGTACAACAGTTTTGGTAATATGACCATTTTCACAATGAGAGTTCTTCCTAACAATGAACAGGGTATGGTTTTCCATTTATTGAAGTCCTCTTCAATCTCTTTTTTCAGAGTACTATAGTTTTCACTGAATAAATCTTTCACATTCTTTGTTAGATTGATTCCTAAGTATTTCAGTTTCTTGGTTGTTATTGTAAAAGGTATGGTTTCCTCAATTTCTCTCTCAGTCTGTTTGTTGTTTGTGTATAGGAATGCTATTGATTTTTGGGTGTTGACTTTATATCCAGCTATGCTGCTGAATTTGTCAATTAATTCCAGGAGTTTTCTTGTGGAGTTTTTGGGGTCCTCCATGTATAGTATCATGCCATCTGCAAATAGTGATAGTTTGACTTCTTCCTTTCCTATCCTTATTCCTTTTCTTTCTCTCTCTTGTCTAATTGCTCTGGCTAATGCTTCCGGAACTATGTTGAATAGGAGTGGTGACAATGGACATCCTTATCTTGTTCCTGACTTTAAAGTGAAAGTTTTCAGTTTGTGTCCATTTAGTATGATGTTAGCTGTTGGTTTGTCATAGATGGCTTTGATCAGATTGAGGTAGAGACCATCTATTCCTATTTTTTCTAAGGTTTTTAACATGAATGCATGTTGGACTTTATCAAAAGCCTTTTCTGCATCTATTGAGATGATCATGTGGTTTTTGTCTTTGGCTGTATTCATATGATGTATTACTTTAATTGATTTGCGAATATTGAACCATCCCTGCATTCCTGGAATGAATCCTACCTGGTCATGGTGTATAATTTTCCTTATGATTCGCTGTAATCTATGTGCTAGTATTTTGTTGAGTATCTCTGCATCTATGTTTAGAGAGATTGGCCTATAGTTCTCTTTCTTCGTTGGGTCTTTCTCAGGTTTTGGTATCAGTATAATACTTGCCTCCAGAAATGTGTTAGGGAGAGTTGCTTCCTTTTCGATTACATTGAAGAGTTTGAGGAGTGTTGGCATTAAATCTTCTCTGAATGCTTTATAGAATTCTGCTGTGAATCCATCAGGGCCTGGGCTTTTCTTTGTTGGTAAGTTTTTAATGATGTTTTCAATCTCATTAATTGATATTGGGTTGTTCAGGATTTTTGAGTCTTCCTGATTCGATTTTGGTAATTTGTACTTTTCTAGGAATCTGCCCATTTCTTCTGAATTTTCTATCCTGTGGGAGTAAAGATTTTCAAAGTAGGTATTAATGACTTTTTGGATTTCTGTTGGATCTGTAGTGATTTCATCCTTTTCATTCCTTATTGCATGAATTTGAGTTCTTTCCCTTCTTTTTTTGATAAGGTTGGCTAGGGGTTTATCAATTTTATTTATTCTTTCGAAGAACCAGCTCTTTGATTTACTTATTTTTTGCAGAGTTTTCTTCATCTCAATTGCATTAATTTCTGCCCAGAGTTTTATAATCTCTTCCCTTCTTTGGGCTCTTGGTTTGGCTTGTTGCTCTTTTCCTAAGAGTTTCAGACATAGCATTATGCTATTTATTTGCTCTCTTTCTGTTTTCTTTGTATATGAGTTCATTGCTATAACTTTCCCTCTGAGGACTGCTTTCATTGCATCCCACAGATTCCGGTAGGTTGTACACTTCCATTTTCATTTATTTGTAGGTATTTTTAAATTTCTTCTTTAACTTCTTGTGTGACCCATTGGTTATTCAGGAGGTTGTTGTCTAATGTCCAAGTGTTTATGCAGTTTTTGGAGTTCTCTTTGTCATTAATTTCCAATTTCATTGCACTGTGGTCCGGTAATATGCATGGGATAACTTCAATTCTTTTGCATTTAGGTAGATATGCTTTATGGGCTAGAATGTGGTCAATTTTAGAGAAAGACCTATGTGCAGCTGAGAAAAATGTGCATTGTGATGTTGTGGGGTGGAACACTCTGTATACATCTACTAAGTCCATTTGTTCACACTTTTGGTTCAGGTCTGTTATTTCTTTGCTGAGTTTCTGTCCAGTTGACCTGTCTCTTTGCGTCAGAGGGGTGTTTAGGTCCCCTATTACAATAGTGTTATTAGCTATTTGATTTTTCACGTCTGTTAAGATTTGCCTTGTAAAGTTAGGTGCTCCATGGTTTGGTGCATAAGTGTTTAGGATTGTTACCTCTTCCTCTTGCAGCTTTCCCCTAGCTAGTATGTAATGGCCTTCTTTATCTCTTTTGATTGTTTTTGGTTTGAAGTTTACATTGTCTGCAAACATTATAGCTACACCTGCTTTTTTCTGGGGACCTGTTGCATGGAGAATTGTTTTCCATCCTTTAACTTTCAACCTGTGGATTTCCTTTTGAGTAAAACGTGTTTCCTGTATACAACATATCGTTGGATTGTGTTCCTTACTCCACTCTGCCAATCTTTTCCTTTTGACTGGTGAATTGAGGCCATTTACATTGATGGTTATAATGGTTATATGTTGGCTTATTCTAGTCATGTTATTTACTTGTTGTTTTCCTCCTTTTGCTGTCTGTTTACTTACTTGTTCTGTTTGAGGGTTTATTTCTATTGTTATTCTTGGGATTGTGGTCACTTTTCTCTGTCTAGAATATCTTTTAGTGCTTTTTGCAGTGCTGGTTTGGCACTCATGAAGTTCTTCAGTTGTTCTTTGTCGTGGAAATATTTTATTTCTCCATTGAATTTGAAGGATAGTTTTGCAGGATACATCAGTCTGGGTTGGAAATTGTTTTGTCTCAGAATCTGTAATACCTCGCTACAAGCTCTTCTTGATTGCATGGTTTCCGTTGGGAAGTCTGCTGTGATTCTGATGGGCTTTCCTTTATAGGTGATCTGTTTCTTTTCTCTAGCAGCTTTTAATATTGTGTTCTTTTGCTGGATGCCTGGGATCTTGACTATTATATGTCTGTGTGTGGTTTTGTTTGGGTTATGGCTCGTTCGGGTTCTATATGCCTCGATTAACTGTACTTCAGTATCTTTTACCATGTTTGGGAAATTTTTTGCTATTATTTCAGCAAATATTCTTTTTATATCATTTGTGTTGTCTCCTCTGTTTCACTACTCCTATAACTCGAATATTATTTCTTTTTGCCTCATCTTGCAGCTGTTGGATTGATTTTTCTTGGATCCTTGATGACTTTATGAGATCCTTCCTTTCACACTCATAAGCTGCCATGCTGTCTGCAAGATCTGAAATTCTATCTTCGGCTTCATCTAAGTGGTTTTTCCAGCTTTCAGTGGAAGTTTTCAATTCCTGGCAATCTCTTTGGATCTGTTTCATTCATGGTAATTCATTCCTAAATTGCCCTTGTAACGTTTCCATTTGTTTCCTGTTTTCTTCTATTCTTTTATCTAATTCTTCTCTGTGTGTGCGGAACATTTCTTCCTTTATGGTTTTCAGTTCATTTTTTGTCTGAGAGAATATTTCTACTTTAATCTCTTTTGTGGCCTGATGGAGTTGTTTCTTTACTTCGGATGTGTTCGTTTCCAAGATTGCAGATATGTGACTAATTTCTGCTTTAATCTGTTCTATGGCTTGATGGAGTTGTTTCATTACTTCGGATGTAATTGTTTCATAAATTGCAGGTATGTGGCTTATTTCTGCTTTAATCTCTTCTGTGGCCTGTTGGAGATGTTTCTTTATTTCGAATGCAATCGTTTCAGAACTTGCAGGTATGTGGCTTCCTGGTTCCCCTATATCCTCGCATCCAGGACTTGTTCTGGATGGGGTTGAGTTCTGAGACTGCGTTTTGTTCTTCTGTCTTCCCATTTTTGGATATCAGATTCAAACTATTGAACTATAAATTACCCAGGCAGTTCACCAGACAAAGGTCCGTTGCAATGGCTGCTCCAATGGCTCCTTCTCTTCGGGGGAATGTCCCTTAATCTTTCTGCTAAGAGTTCCGCTCAAAAGGCTGCTGAGATGCTGGTTTGTGGGCTGAGCTACTCCCTACCAGAGACCTGGCCAGGGCATGTTAACAGCTCCCCCACCTGCCCAGGGGTCCCTGCAGGCATGCGGCTGAGCTCCTCCCCCACTCAGTGATCCGGTCGGTTGCGGCGCGCAATCAGCTCACCCGTCTCGGAATCTGTGAGGCAGGAAGGTCCCAAAGTGCTAATATTTCGTGCTTCACCCGCGATCCGCTGCTCCCCGGTGCTTCTCTGTCTCCTTGGCGCTCTCACAGGGGTCGCCAATTGCAGCCACCACAATGCCCCTGGGCTGCAGGCCGAGGAGGGCGCCAGCAGTGGGGACGGGACCAGAGTGGGACCCCAGTCTGCAGCCCGGATTAGCACAGCCTGCCCGAGGAGCACGGGCTCCGAGTCCGCCCCATGCTGCAGCCACCAAAATGCCAATTTCTGGCCCCAGCTGCCGGCGAGCCGCACATGTTCGGGAGGCGGGAGGGTCTGGCCCGCTGCGGGCACCCTCGGGGTGCGCGGACCTGCTCCAGCTGCTGCCTGCGCCTTGCCGCAGCAAGTTGGGCCATCCCGCCACGGCCCGGGCACCACAGAGCAACACGTTCAGTTTGAACTTCGTGGCTGCAGTCCCGGCACTAGTGTGCGCCAAGCCTGTCTAGAGCTGGAGCTCTCTATCAGGGAGGGTCTTTGTTTTGCTGCTTACCTGGTCGCCATCTTTTTGGAAGTCTGCTTTATCTCTTTTTGTCTTTCCTCTTCATGAAAGACTTCGTAATTTCTCACCTGACCTAGTAAAATCTGCTTTCTGTTTGTTAGGACACAGCACTCAATTTCTTCCAATCTGCTTTTCATACCCCTATTTACCACTGTATTTCTAAAATTCAGATGTCCTTGTGATACTTTTTCTTGGATATTCAATGGTAAGGCCATTCTTAGATTTATTTATCCATTCAAAATGACTGAGCAAGGAAATATCACTGTAGGCATTACATTAAAGATTAGGAACCAAAGAATAATGTGCATAGACACAGGCCTTCTCATCTGAGTTTACAGTTCAGCAGGCTATAAGTAAAAGTTTTTAGAGAATGAGAGCTGCAAGGTACAAGAACAACATTATCTACAGATTTATGAGAACAAGCTGGAGCAATCCAGGAGGAAGAGGAGCACATCCACAGTCTGAGGAAGCAGCTTTCCAGGCCCTGACTGCAAAGCCTGCGATGTTGTGGAGAGCTACAGGATTCCAGAAGAAAAACGTGTGTAGAAGTAAAAATGTCCTAGGAAGCTCGATCTGTTCCCCCCTCTTCTGCATTTAGTGGGGTCCCAAAGCATCACTTGTTTCTCTCCACTCTGGAATAGGATCACTGCAGGGACTAAACTGCTTATTTGTCCGCTAGATCTATAACTTCATAGGGCAAGTCCTTTGCAAACCTTTAGAACATATAAAACAGAGACATGTGTTTGTTCAAAAAGACCTTGAACTCTTAGCTATGTTGTATAACTAGGAACCTCTGGGTGTCAAGTTGATGTAGAATAAAAATAAAATTAGATTTAAGGAGAATGAAAGGATGGGGTAGATTTTCTGAATATGCCCAGGTGTCCATGGAAAATATGAAAGGAGCTCAATCTGCTGCAGGGCTCAAGGTCATGAGGGAAGAGAAAATTTCTCATTAGATAAAATGGAGGTGCTTGAGAGAAACTTAATACAAATGACTATCACATAAGGAATGTGGAATTTAAAAAGCCAGGAAACAACTAAAAATATCTCAGGCAGTAAGAAAATGGGCAGAAAAAAACACCCCCCCACACACACAACCCCAACATAAAACTCTTGAAGCACTTAACTGTTTAAGAGATAAAATAAGACCCAAATGAGCTCAGGGTGTGTACCAGCAAAACAGCAGCACGCTGTCTGTGCAAATGGTTAGAAAATAGTTCACTACAGATATTACGCCCTTGTCATTAGTGAGCAGGTATCGAATATATTTTGTAATCACTTAGAGCTGTCACCAAAATGTACATGTGGCTTCAGAAAAATCTAACAAGCCCAAGGAAAACAATAACAGAGTTGAAGAAACTAGATATGGAGAGCAGAAGAACAGGCTAATTTTCAGATGTGCTACTACCTATTTATTTTATAGACAAAAGTAAATATTTAACCGCATGATATTTGAAAGCTGCTCAGTACTTCCCTTTAGCATTTATTATACTTGCATACTTATGGTACCATTTCCCCACTATTCATTATGTCTTACTTTTTTTTCCTGAACATTGCACAGAGGCATATCTGTTTAAGGATGCTGCTAAGTGATCTTTACCCACAGGCCACATGCAATTAAAATTTAGGAGAATAGATTTTTGTGACAAAGCAAAATTACCTTACTGCTCTTTATTTAGACCATTTCTTGCCACACAACTAAAATGTGAGTCTGTAACTTTTAACTGTATGATTTTTAAATGCTCCTTTAGAAAAAAAATCGTAGTTTACCTTAGCTAAGCACATTCATTAGCACTGATTTACAATGGGGTGTGTTTGAAAGTACATGTAATATGCACATGCCAAACGAATTCATTAAGACCAGTGTGATTACAGTGAATGTCAAATGAATTAATAATAATGGGACCTCTAAGTGTTACCATTACTTTCACAGTGTGTTACTGTTTTTATACTTATGAGCCCTGAGGATAAATGACACTCACATATTACCCTTGTACTTTAATTGTACCTTGATAATCAAAGGTTGACCTAGCAAACTTGTGGGCAGTAAAAATTTCTATCCCTCTAAACACAGAGAAATTACTGTTATTTATAAGGTTCAGCGAAGGTGATTCAATATTTTAGATTCCAATTATAAGTGGCATTTATATTATGCCTCCCACATACCCACCGAAATGTTAAGGCCTTTACAGCTATTGCTTTCATGACTGATATTTTGAATGAAGAATTTAAATTTTGAAAGAGATTTTCTAGGATTTCGTACTTTACTTGAGAACAGACAATGTATTAGAGACATTGACATAAATATGTGCATATACACACTCTTCATCCTAATATGCATATAGTAACACACAAATGTATCTACTCTTTGTCGCTTAGTGCCTTGATCTTGGAATAAAATTACATCACTGATAGCAGCGCTTTTCATAAGCAAGATGAAAATGAAACTGCCTATCACTCTTTTCATGAGCTTTGTGACACTCTGAGCACACGGCAGGTACATCCTCCGATTCTAATATAGTGCTGTCTCTTCATGACTCTGGTGGTCAGAGGTGGGGATGAAGAAGAAATGAATAAATCTTGTTAATGTATAAATAACATAATCATACAGCCCTAGCTTTATGTAGAAGAAAAAAATGCAAAAGGGGTCTTCACAGAAGAAAAAATCAAGAAACTAGAGAAGTAACTTTTTTTGTCTCAAAGCATCAGAATCTAATGTCTTTGAAACTTCAATAAGTAGATTTACTTTGTTGCTTACTTTAATAATCCAATTTAAAAAATCTGCAACCCATATTTCTTGCTTTCTGTTACTTACAGTTCATATTCCTTTTTCCTGACAAGACCTGAACTCAATCCATGTTATTCCTGTTCAGTGTGCCACAGAGACAAACTGGAGAGTCTGAAAACCCGACGTCATTTGTAATGGTTCTTCTAATAGAAAACACTTTGTTTCTTGCACATCCAACTCAAAAACCACTTACACAATACAAAAATTTAAAAATAGATATTCTCTTCCCTGCTCAAACTTTCAGTCAAGGGCTTAACCCTAAATCACGTGCTTCTCAGGTTTGTAGGTAATGTGAACCTGGGACAAATAGTTTAGAGGATGGCAATGTCTGGACCCAAAGAGAGTTGAGCCGCCTTAAAAGACAGGTATCCCTCTAAGCCCCAGAATTACAGTCTTCGACCTGCATTTCTTCCTCATTGGAAGAGTTCAGTAAATTGTAGGATATCATCAGGAAGGCATGGCAAAAATGTCTATGAAAATTACATTTTAGTTAATTATAAATTTAGTAATATTAAACTGTGTGATAAAGCCAAAAATATGAACATGTCTTTGTATCACATGAATAGGGGCATGACATCGAAATCAAGGAGTTGAAAAGCCTTCTGTAGCCTGAGGAGTATACTCAGTTCTGAACACATTGTGTCAAGGTGTTTACACACTTGCTGCTTCCAGGCAAGAGGAGGGATATGCCTAAGTGGGTTATAAAGATGCCACATGTGAGGCTGCTGAACAAAATACCAATGGTAAAATTCAGTGGGAAAATTATAGCCACTGTAAAAGACTAAAAGGGCTAACATCTGGAGAGGAGAACATTTACTTTGTGCCAATACAAATAATAGAACCACCCTTAACACCTATATGTTATGGGTATGGACACCAATATTTTTTTCCTCAGTAGGACAGACTAGAAGATTAGAGCTGAAAACATAATTGAAGATAAACTCACAATTGCTGATGGGATTCAACCAGATGTTTAAAGACATCCCTATCCAGAGGAGGCAGGGGTATTGTCTAGTATTAACTAGTAAGTATTAATTAGTAAAGCATTAACTAGAGCTGTGGGTAGATGGAAATTTTTCTTTTCTTTTTCCTTACTGTGACTCACACTAAGGAAGAAATTACACAGTACGAATAGTCACTGAGATTTAGGTAACTGAAATAAAGTGGTCACAATAATGCTTACCCATATTCCACATAATTCACACATATGTTATAATCTAGTCACATTTAACAGATTTCTTTTGTAATGCCATTGTGTTTCCCTAGATTGACTTCATGTTTCAGTGAAGAGTTGTTATTTGCCAATGGCCACTTCCAGCTCCATGGTTCCATTACTCTGGTCCATGTAATGGTGAGAGAAAACATGGCCTGTAGTTAGAAACAGATGTTTCCTACGTGACTGGCACTGATAAGCAAATAGAGCAACGCTGTGAATTTTCCAGGACCCCTCTCACTATTTTGACTTCAATTTAAATTTAGAAACTTACTAATAAATACAATGATTTGGGATACTTTTTGTGTATGTATACAATAAATGGCCTATTTTTAGTCAATAATTTTATTCATCATCAAGCCTGGGACCCAAATGGAAGGGATGTAACAGAGATTTCTCATAACAATTTTTGATAATTCTACGTAATAAGTTTTACCACTAATGAGGAGAGTCTAGCACAATGAATATGTGGTTGGTGGACATGAGGGAGGACAGGCAAAAGATCAGTGTCTATCAGCTCTTAGAATGAAAAGAGAACTAGAATATAAGACTTTCAAACTCTACCCATGACTTTTACTAGCTACAGACTAGTGCCTAGGGATTCACATACTTTATCCCTGTATTGACAAAGACCCTACCAGAAATACCTCAGACAGTGTAAAGGAGGCCTAGTGAGAGAACGAAACATACACAAAACCGTGCAGTCAGAATATGGTGTCATCATGAAATGTTGAAAACATTACAGAACAAAAAATTAAAAAAAAAAAAAAGAAAGAAAACATTACAGAACAGAGGAGAGGCTTGACTGGGTCTTTTATGGGCCTCATTTCTTTCATCCTTGGAATGTAGGGTAGGCAACTTCTCTGGTATGACAGTTTTCAGGAAGAATAGAGGTAAAAAAAAAACTGCTAGAAGCAATGAAATATGGGAAATGAGACCCATCACGGTACTTGAACACAGCTTTCTAAATGCTATGCTTGGTATTACTGATTTTGAATTCTGTTTCTTTTAAAGAGATTGCTTGTCATCAAAACTTTTGATGGAACAAAATCCACTCCTAACAGGAAAAATGTTCAGATTCTCTGAGGTAACTACCTTCTAAACACACACACACACACACACACACACACACACACACACACACACACTGCACCACCACCAGCACTGCTCCTGTCAGTTGCAGTGTGGTTTGTGGCCATGGTTGAAAAGATTGAGAATCTGGACAGGTTGATCTGTCTGTATCATCAGTCAGATGTTCATACATTTGAGATGTCTGTGTTCAGTTGACATCTGAAATCTCAGTTGCTTCCATTTTGTAAATTAAATGTTAGTTGTATATTACCAAGAAATATAAGTAGAAGGGAAATATAAAGCTGTCATCTCCTCTGGTTTACTTAGTATAATCAAATTTTCACTTAGCAATATCATATGCATGTGTTTATATCCTCTCTCTGTTCCTATTTGCATTTGCTTTATAGGTAATAGTAGACAGCTCCTCTACTCAGAAATGCATATTTTATTTTCTCAGCAAAGCTTAGAAATATATTGCTCTGGCTAGCCTCTTAGCAATTTCTGGGTGTTCTTTTAAGTGCATAAAATCCTGGCCGGACCTGACCTTCCTCTAGTCATGGGGGATAGAATTAATTTTAGAGACAAATCTAAATATGCAGAGCTGGCTTTGCAAGTTGGGAAGAGGAGATTCCTGTACCACCACTGGCACCCCCTTAGGTCTTGTTGGCATGTTTTAGTTGTGTGGCCCACAGCTAATGACCTGACCATGTCTGGCTTCCTGCCAACCTCACAGAGCCACCAGCTGCCCTCTCTGGACCAACCAAAGAAAAGAAATTACCACAGCAGAAAATGACCTAGGAACTTGGCTGCAAGTGGCATCTTAGAGGGTTGGAACCATGTTTGGCCTTACTGGTGGTGGCAGGTGGTGAGAGCATGCAGCTGTTTCTGGCCCCCATTGGGAATGGCATTAGGACACAGAGCAGTGAAGGTCTGGGAGATATCCCAACCCTTCAAAAGGGAGTTTCTTGTACCCGCTCCAAGCCTGAAAACCATTTCTCAATGGTAGTACAGGACCTGATATTTTCTATGCATAGACAATCTATGGCCATAAATATCACCCTAGAAAGTACTGAATTCAAGGATAAAAAATGGACTATTCCATAAATAGACCAGACAATCCAGGTAATCAAATATAAACATAATGCAAGCCTGTGACAAGGAATTCATGTGTGACAAGTTAGTGCCAGATGAGGGTAACCTAGGCGGGATGCGCTCCGGGCCATGCTGGGGCACTAGCAAGATGGGAAGGAAACAGGAAGGAGAGGCAAGTCCAGCTGCAGGGCTGCGCCGTAATCCAGCCTCCGCGTCTGTAGTTTCCACATCCAGGAATTCAACCAACAATAGTCCGAAGTTTTAAAGAATTGTTCTCATAGTAGATATGCAAATCTTTATTTTCCTCTGCATTATATCCTAAATGACACAGTATCACGTTTATAGGCACATCTAAAATTCACAGATCCAACACTGAATTCTAATGTAATCCATGCGCTCTGGCTGATATTGATAGGTCAGTGTTGGTCACCTGTGCTAACACATGTCCCCTGCTGGTGCAAGGTGTTTATTAGCTGGGAAGGCTGTGGGCAGGAAAAGGGGTGTGAGAACCTTCTGTATTCTCCACTCAACTTTGGTGGGCTAACATTAGCGTAAAATTAGTCTGTGACAACAACCTGATTTAGTCTTCCACTTGTGGGAGTAGGTGGCAAGACCGAAGCTGTATTGCCACCACCAGGCAGCTCTCCCTTCTTTATGGGAGGGTCTGGAGTAAAACACGAAAAGCCAGATGGTCAGAGCATGGGTATGTGGGCTCCTAAGAGTTGGTGAGAACCAGAGAGCAGAGTTGGTGGGTATTCTCCCCAGTCCTGTATTCTGCAGGTAGAAAACAAGAATCTCCCATCCCGGGAGAGGAGATTGCCATCGGACACCATGAGCCCAGCTTTGTTCTCAGCCTTTTGGTGCCAATGGTGGGACGCCATTTATTCTCCTAGGCCTAGCATGGAGTACCCACCTAGCCACGGGAGGGAAAGGGGAAGCACAGTGAAGCCAAGCTGGGCTCGGCCTCAGAGTGAGGTTAACACTGGCATTCAGTCAGGGTCTCTTCACACAAGTCCGAGGTCAGACGGGCATCCTGCCAGGTGCACTGCAGGCAAGAGGACTCCTGCAGGGAGCAGAGCAATAACCCAGGCAATGCACACAGAACAAGGTAAGGCATTGGCCAAGTCTGTAATGAAATATGTGACTGTTTGGATCATAAGATCTGAACCACTCACTGGCCATGGCCACTTACCACTTTCCTTCTCTGACCTCCAGGTTCTTCGTTGCAAACTGAAGGCACTTCAGAAACTCTAAATGAATGAAAGTATGATCGTTCATATAGTAAAGTCTTGTGATATATAAAAAAACTTCTTTCTGCTTTTCCCTTTTTTTATTGGTAGATTGTGAAAGCAAATGACTCAAATTATCCTCTGAAAGAGATCTGAAAAGATGAAAGGGGTCAGACATTATCTTTAAAGCAGATCATGTGTGAAGCTCTTCTCCTTCAGCACACTGTTCCGGCCCAGAGGCAGAGTCAAGGTCCCTTTGGCAGCGATGGAGAGCCACTGAGGTTGGGACCCCCTTGATATCTACCTGCTGCTAACAAAAATACAGAAAACCTTTCTCTACTCAAAGTCAGCATCCCCTAAATGATGTGCTTCTAGGAGGGGCAAGAAGCTTTTCCCCTGCCAGGGGTTCTCAGCTGAGAATTTAGTGCTAAAATCCTCTCTGCCCCTTCCTCTCCAAGGGCAGCAGCTGCCGTGGCTGCACAGAAGCTAAGCTCTGAAAGAGCTGTTGGGCTCCGTAGAAGCGAACCGATCTTTGACTGGAAATGTCTCCAAGTGCACTGTTGATTTCCTATTCTCTCCTAAGTGCCAGCAGCATTTCCACTTGTCCTGCTGTTTAATCCAAGGTTTCAGTGACAAAGCAGGGCCCACTTTAGCCCTCTGTCTTATCAGACTTCTAGCTACCTGCTTACACTTGAGCAGCACTTGAGCAGGGGCTGGAGGGTGTTAACCAGACATTTTCATGATTCATCCTTGCAGCCCTCACTGTCAAGTGTGACCGGGCCAGAGCAGGCATCCTGCGGGAGAGCAGCTCCGGGCTTGGAAAGCCCCAACTTGCAGATGACTCAACCGTTTTGCTGCTGCTCCTGATCCCCGAAGCACCCTCTGTGAGAGCCACAGCTCGTATTTGTCACCCTTCTTTTAGCTCTTCTGAATACCCACCGCCATCCTTCTGTTCTCTCCGTTCTGCCTGAGAGTGGGCCCTCCAAACGGGAAGAGATCTGGCCAGAAAAATAAATGCAGGCAACTGTGCTGGCTTAAATTGCTTATCTACGTAAAACAGAAGGAAACTTCTCTTCCTCCGCTACCTCCTCTTCCACTTTCTCTTTTCCTGTCTGCTACGCCTTTTTCTCTGTCGTCCTCTTGCTTCTTTCCCATGACAAGGCCGCTCATTCCCAGGACCCAGAACTCAGGATAATTCTATTAATATCATAGTTAACCATAATCGCGTGAGCTAAAGAGGCTTCTGGAGGAAAGCTAGGAAACAAGCCACCTCGCGTAGGGTGAATTTACTTGGGGAATAGAGTTTAAAATCCTTACCTCCCCCAAATTCACATATATTTTGAAACATCAACCCGGTCCAAAATTGTATAGCTTATAGTTCTGTGGGTGTTTTGGACAACTTTCTGCCATAGTTTTTAAGAAATCAAGGTAATCTCCAAAGTGCACTGAAGTTGCAAGCAGTTGTATGTTTTGCTAAATAACATTAATCTCTAATAGCATCATAAATTTGTTTACTTAGCCTTGCCAGCCCGAGTGATGACACGCAGTTGATCTTCGTCTGACAGGGCTTGCAACACTGCTTCAAGACAACACACTGATCTGACTCTGGAAAAAGCTTTTGGGGTTAAACGTGCCAGGTGTGGACCAGGCAGATGGCATAGCAGCGGTGCCTTGTGTTGTCATGCACATAATCTGATTTCTGAAACGACCTCGAGACACCAATTTGCTCTGCTTGGTATCAGGTGTGCCGAGAGGCGCCCACCCCCTGGGGAACACCAGCACCATTTTTCAGTACATCTTATCTATGGGTTAATGGACAGCACGCTCACTGGAAGTGGCACTGTTTGCTCTTCCAACAGGAAGAAATTGTTAAAATGCTGGTAGCTTTAGCAGGCACCAAGTGCACCAGTGCATCCCTAGTAGACAACTGAAAAGACCTTTTTTTAAAGTTGCAACTTTGGCCCCCAGCAGTAAACAGTATCATTCAGAAAGCCTATATATGTGCAAGGGCTGAGTTCAATTTTTGTTTGAATGACTGTTGATACCCAGTTTTCCTTTCATTCCCCAGAAAGTTAATATTTTCTATGTTAAACCTTAAAAAAAAAGAGATAAGTTTGTAGTAATACACCACAGCATCGTTCTCTTTTCAGTAAATAATAACATAATCTTGCATTTGTTGTTAATGAATTTTATAAAACATCTAATAGGATAGGTTACATGAAATGTGCCTATTTCAGTTTGCTGAGAAAATTGACCAGAGGATTCAGCTGTCTAAATTTAATGACCCAAAAACAAATAATTTTGCAAGTAACAAATTCAATTAGGGAAATCTAACCACTGTTTCAACTTGATTTTACTACATTTTGTATTTTGCTTATAAAATCAGATCTTAGGAATCTTTCAGCCAAAATTACACTCTTATATCCTGAAACTAACAAATGGGACATGTCTTTTATTTATCTGGATTTATGAGACACTAAAATCGTATGCTCTTTTATCAGTTTCCAAGTACTCAAGTACTCATTTGTTAAGTCAAGCAATGATTTCTAAGCTGAGGAACAGAAATATTGGTGGCTTGATTAAAAAATAATAATTTTTAACTGCTTAGGGATATCATCAACAAACTTTCCATACTGAGAGATCTTAAGATGTGGAGTACTACAGACAAATACAGTATGTAAATAATGACATAACTTCAGTTATTCTAAGTGACTGTATCAATGGAAGACAATATTTCTCCCCAGAATACTCAACTGTGAACCTGTCAGAAAGTTTAGAGTCTTACAGGGCTGGAGTGTTATTTTTATTTCTTACAAAAGAACTACTTTATTCTAGAAAAGAAAAACTCCTTTTAAATATTTGACAGTTTTGCATGCTGACATATTTGATGATGCTGGCTCTACTCACATCAGAGGAAGAATGTTGCTTTCTGGACACTGAACCTCAATTGGAAAATTGATCTCTTGAGGGCTGGGGATATAGCTCAGTGGAATAAGCGCCTGCCTAGCAAGCGCAGGGTCCTGAGTTCGATCCCCAGTACCGCCAAAAAAAAAAAAAATTGATCTCTTGAATATATTAGGAGGAAAATGATTAGGAACTTGAAAAAACTGGGAAAATTTATCACTTGAAGAATTCCTGAAGGAACTAAGTGTTTATCATGAAAAGTCAAAGGCAAGGGACAACTGAAATATGCTTTTGGGTACTGAAAATTCACCATGAAAAAGACTCAAAAGTAGCTCTGAAAGACGAAACTACAGCCAAAGCCTGAAAGTCAGAGAGAGGGAGTCAGTCATATGATGAAGAATGAATTTGTTAATCCTTATAACTATTAAAAACTGTGTGTATTTGAAAATTATATAGTTTTGATCACTTTCATTGGAATTCCTGAAATAGCAAAGGGAAAATTCAGCAGCATCAGAGTAGAAGGGATAAGATCACTTTCCAAATTCCCGCCCAAAGGCTAAATTTCCTCTTCCAGGTGACTCTGTGCAAATCCTTAGTTTTGTGCCCATGTGTATTTTCTTACTTACTCCTGGTCCTGTATGTCTGCACTCGCCTTACACTTTTCCAGGTGCTCTCAACAATCCCCTGCCCCTGACTTATCTCTATCCCACAGAAGTGTTTATTTTCACAGGGCTAACACTGAGGAGAGAAAAACCTACAATCAACGCTTTGAAAAAACTATTCAGGATGAGAACCTTTGGAGTGTCTTACACAGTAGACAAGTCACACACATGTCATCTAAAATTACATCACACCAGCCAATGGCACACTATTAAATGCATCTACATTCCCTGACTTCCTTTTCAGAATCTGTTTACAAAATGATTCCTAAACACAGATGGAGCCTTTTCTGCCTGCACATTTTAATTTGTGTTTTTATTTGTATACTCCTGATCTTTGTGACGCTTTGTCCTTTAGCTTGACACCAAGTCGTTTTTCACACATGTCCTGTGGAAAGGTGGCCCTTGCCCTGCCGTCAATCCCCCAAATTCCTGACACACACACATGCATTTTTTATTGTTCTCACATGTTGCTTAACAGCCTGCATGATTACTGCTTTACAGCACAGCAGATGGGTTCTTGCATAGCGGTGAAACAGATGAGATGCTCAAATCGATTGTTTTATCAACAATCAGTTGCAGATAAAAATCATTTTAATGAGAGAAATTAATGGTGTTTGCAAACATGATGTTAATTAAAGAACATTGCTTAGGCGGGTTTTTTTTTTCCCTCTTTTTCCTGCACACAATTTTTTGTTACCCGTGACATCTTTCATTATTGACTCATGCCCCAAAGAAAAGGCGATTAAAATCTGCTTTTGTTTGATGTAGCTTTTATTGAAGAAAGAAATAGATCTTTCTGAAGCTTCCTGGTGAGATGAAAGTCTAATTATCTCCGCAAATGAAAGGAAAAGCTTTAATTAGGCCTGTGCTGAATCTGCGCACTGTGAATTTGTGCATTGTGATGGATGGAGCCTGCATCTCCTCCGTGACTGCCGTAGAAATAATGAAGGAAGAGGAGAGGTAGCCGGCTCCCAAGATTCAGCTGGCAGAGTGGAATTGGAGGCACACCTGGGTTGTG
The DNA here is from genome assembly GCA_004027595.1 of Dinomys branickii. NCBI lineage: Eukaryota > Metazoa > Chordata > Mammalia > Rodentia > Dinomyidae > Dinomys > Dinomys branickii. The sequence goes on along the minus strand of PVLD010000441.1, from coordinate 153,747 downwards.
AGCGAGTGCCCAGAGCAGCTGCCACAGGCCATGTTTCAGTGCTGTGCATTCGGCTGTTTTACAGCCTCCCTCTGAGCTTTGATCTCTTTTCAGACAGCAGGGGTCCTAACAAATCAAGCTTTTCATGTTTCTCTCAGTTTCACTCCCTTTTGCTTCACCATTCACACTCGAGCTCCAAAGAGGATGGATAAAATATTGTCTTTTTCTGAAGCAATTAATGATCAGCAGCTGATGTGATTGAAGTAGGTATTATGCCTTACAAGCAGTATTTTAAGGTTGACCTCAGGGAGGACACTAGGGGAAGACATGAATTATTTATTTAACTATTGAGTTATTCACTTCGCTGTTTACGATCTTAGTAGCCATCGGAGCACAAGGTGTGTGTATTATGTCTGTAAACTTTGGGGCATGTGTGGAAATGTCCACCCAGTAGCAAGGGCGACGTTGCGAATTACTTTAAACTACTAACTGTCACATGGGAGATGCTAAAAACAGCAAACACGGCTAAGCATCTTATTTTTGCCCCACTTTTGACCTGCTGAATACAGTTTTGTCTACCTTCATGTCACCCCACTGTTGCTAGGAAGGTCAAAGTCTGCCTTCCCCTCTCCTGGATTGCTGTTAATCTGTTCTCGTCAGTGAATCCAAAAGCACTCCTGACATCAAGAGCGATGACGGGGCTTATTTCAAACACTTGGTTTTTTGACCAGGATTAAAAAAAAGGAAGCTAGGAAGGGGGAAACGTGGACAAACCGAGTGGCACACAGGCAGTTTGACTCCCCACTGGCACCTTCCTGTCTCAGGCAGCAACCTTTATTATGAAAGAATGAATTTAACTGAAAGGCTAGAAACATTGTCAAACCAAAATCGTGAGGAAAAGGAAATCGCGCATGGAACGTGTCACTTTCATATGCGTGAGAATATAACGTGAAAAATCACTTTTGTGACCCCCCCCCCAAATCCTTACCTTTAGGTATCTCTCTATAGAGGTCAAGATTAGGCAGGAATGCAATGGGAAAGGATTGAATTCACTGAGGCAATTACCAAGGCGAGGATCTGACGTTTTATCTGGGAGATGGAAAACTTGAAAATAGTGTTTTCTGGAATGAATACATGATATCACTCTCCCAAAATAATGGAGCAGCGATGATGGCTAGAGTGGGATTCTTTTTCTTTACAAAAAGATTTTTGATTCATTAAATCTGTTTGTAACTACTTTGGGGGCCTGGTTTCCACACTGGCCACTCCTCCTCCCTTGTGAGAAAGCTTTACAACCTCAGTGTTTAGGTGGAGGGTGTGAACCCTCCTGTTTATAGATTTCATCCCCTTGACCTTCTTGCAGGTGCTTGGCTCCCTGCCGGTGGCCCTTTATTAAAGTAACAATCAGGACCGAGAATGTACAGAACAGAACCTGACAGCCGCACTGGACTAAATGCACACTGAAAGAATGTCTGCTATAGCCAAAACAATGCATTGGGAAGATGGGATTTGCAGAGATGATGAGGGTGAGGGATATCTAGAAAACACTGGTACAAACTGGGAAGAGTGGATGAAACCAAACAGTTCATAGGATGGCACATATGTGGCCTGGACTGAGTCCTCTCCTAAAATCAGGAGTGCTTAGTGAAGTGTGAGAACTTTCTAACTCTGTACTTTATTTTCGTGGAGTACAGCACCACAGTTAAATACTGCAATAAAACTAAAAGCAAACACCAGAGAACAGATGCCAGCAAAGCCCATAATTAAATGCTCACTTTCCTCCCTTCAAGCTTTATCTGTGTCAACATTCAATTTCACTCTGTAGAGCTGAGCACCAACCCTTGCATGGGTGAGTTCAACAGTGACATGGATGTCATGTGTGGGTGTGTACACTGTGCTCAGCACTTGGACTGGAAACAGTGATGCGGTAGCGTCATGGAGCTTTCGAGAAGCTGGAAAGTTAGGCCACATTGACTGCTTATTGAATTTCACAGCAGAAAATATCCTTAAACTGACTTTATTCCTCCTTTTAAAAGTTTATATAATGTTCAGTTCACTCACAGTGAAGGTCGGGATATGTTGAACTCGTAGGAAAAATAATCTGAGGTCAAAGAAGAAGAAAAGAAAGACAGAAGTCTTTGGAAATTCCCCTGTATGCCCCATCAAAGCATCTGTACACTTTAGGTTTTTGCTCTGTCCACCCTAGGTTCTCCAAAAAATGAAACTATTTTGTAGCAGTAATATTAGCATAAATACATATATTCTAAGAAATAAAACTCATTAAGATAGATCAATTAAAATTACTGAATAAAAGATATTATGACCACATTAAGCAAGAAAGAGGCAGCGTAACATAAAAATGAGAAGCGTTATCCAACATCCTAAAGAAAAAAACAGAGGGAATACCCCAGTGCCTTTTAGGGTTTGTCATTAAAGAAAATTTGAAAGAGAAAACCTGCAAAGTATTATAAGTCACAGGGATATTTTTGTTCCTTAAAAGTTCACAGAGTTGAGATCTGCTTATAAAGAACTGATAATCCCAAGGAAATTCACAAAGTTCAAACTTTTTCTCACTGAGAAGTATTATTTTGGAGCTAATGATCCATGCTTCCTAAATTATCTTAATTATGCTATATTTTGAATTGTGATATTTATATAAGTTGCATCCAGAACTAATTTTTGAAATGGTAACACTTTTGAGTGAACTTTTCTCTCTCTCATTACTAGAACATTTATATGAAGGTTAATAAATAGATATTCACTTTGAAGGGTGAAGAGAAAGCAAACGTTAAAGAAAGTAAAGGGCTGGGGAGATAGCTCAGTGGCACAAGTGCCTGCCTGGTGAACATGAAGTCCTGATTTCGATTCCTGTTACAAAATAATAATAATAATCAGCTCTTTGTATCCATGGCTTCTGCATCTTTGGATTCAACCAAGCTCAGTTTGAAAATGTTCAGAAAAAAAATTGCATCTGAGTAAACATGTACAGACTTTTATAATGATACAGTCTAACAAATATTTATACAGCATGCACATTTTATGAGGTATGTAAGTAATCTAGAGATTGTTTAAAATATACAGGAGAATGTGCTTAGGTTATCTGCAAATATGATGCCCTTTTGTAGAAAGGACTTGAGCACCCGCAGGTTTTGGTATTCCCAGAGGGTCCTGGAACCCATCCCCGTGGATACTGAGGGACAGCTGTGGGAAAAATGTCATCAGGTTATGAGTGGGAGCTGGAAACGAGGGACACACAAGGAAGAGAAGAAAATTTCATCCTAGAATCAACAAGAAAGCAGTGCCTCTTATTAGGAAAACAATGTTCATAGACAGGCCAGTCCTATGGCACCAGCTTGGCTTAAATCATGAGGACGATATAATAAGGCAATTTACACTGAAAATATACTTAATTTCAGAGCTTTACAATGGCCATGGTAAAGCCTTTGGAATGCCCCTTTCCTAGATGAAGGAATTTGCCCAGAGCGTCCCAGCTCTGGCCAGTGGTAGATGGAGTTTTCTACCCCTTATAGACCCTGGTCCTGCTGCTTCCACCTGGAGAAGCAGATGATAGGGGTACACAATGTGACACAGCAAGAATGCCCTGCCCACTTCCCTGCACCTCCCAGAACACCCAGGAGACGTCTGTCAGGGTTAGCAAGCTCCTCTTTAAAAGCAGAAATCCTCTGTCCTTATTCCAAGAATGTCATCTTCACCTTACTCTGGTGATTTGACTGAATCTCTTGGAATCTGGAAACTATTCTTACAGATATGCATTTACTTACTTGCCTAATTGAAAGGCTGACAAGTAAGAAGTAATCAATGAATCAATGAATACAAGACATTCTCAGAAGAAGCCACCCTGGGAACTGGAGACAAGGGACATCAGGGGACAGAGCAGTGGTTGACTATGTGCGGCTCACAGGGCAGAAACACAAGGAGCAATGAGACAGACTTTCAAAACAGATAAAAGGTTAGAATGCAACAGAGACACAATTGGCCTGCACCTAAGTGATGCACAGATTTGCATTAATCGTCATCCCAGGTGCCTCTACTAGTATGTTTGGGGAGGCCCCAAGCATCATGCTCACTTTTAAAATCCTTCAGTGAACTCTTCATCAGCTTCAGGATGAAATTCAACAACCTCAGCATAACCCTATGAGGTTCTATACACAATCTTCCTCCCATTTCCTTGCTGCCTTTGCTGTTCATCCCTCACCGATATGAAACCAGTGTTCCAGAAGCCCCAAGCTGCCTGGACCCATCCTCCATATCCACGCTGCCCCTGCTAGGCCATCTCCTCAGGCTGCCAGCCTTGTATCCACTAACCGGTTTACCTCTGTCTTCCTTCTTATTTTTGTTGCTGTCATTTATTTCTCTAAAACAGTCTGTCACATTCCCTTGAGGCCACATGCTACCTCGTGCCTTTTTTTCTTAGTAAGAAAATAACCATGGAAGAATGGAGAGAGGTATGTAACATATTTGTCTTTACCACACAAAGTACATATTTATACACTATTTTTACACAGACCTTCATACTGACTAGTGGTTATGTTATAGTTTCCTCTTTTATATGTTAAATATGAAAGTTCACTTCGCTTTGGAAACGTTCAGATCTCACAAAGATCTAAATTTGACTTGACTGCCAACCCATTCATCAACTAGGCCCCTCTTCTTCCACCTTCATTTGAAACCAGAACATATTTCTGCTACAGAGTCCAAGCGCCAGCTTATCCATTGCACTTAAGAGTGTTTTTATAGGAAACAACTAAACATAAATAATAAATAGTGAAGTACATTTTACTCTTCCATCATGGTATTAATTTGCCCTCCAGTTCCTATGTAATGCATCAGGTGTAGAAGTCTAGACTCATTTAGATTAGAAATAGCCCAGAATGTATATGAGACACATATTTATAGTCTTGATTTATTAAGGAGCAGCTGTGGAACGATACTAATTAAGTATCTATGCTTTCTTTCTGAGACTATAATTGTTGTTTGAAAAAGCAAAAATGCAAGGAAATATATAAGCCAGGACATTTGAATACATTTAATTTCTGTTCAAAAGACTATGTTCCTTGAATTTTCCTGGGGCTTACACACTTAAGGAGGCTACCCTCAGAGCTACACGAAGGTAGACATTCCTCTAAAACATCTTGCAGCATTGTTTACACCATTTTAAATCGTTTATTCTTTAGCTCTGCATATCTTTAACCTACTAAACTCTTCTGGGTACGGAGGGCTCCCATTGCCAAAGCTTCAATCATTTATATTTTTTAATTGAAGTGACATAAATATTCACATGCACGGGAAATGTACTCATTCCATCTGTTTTTTAAAATATTGTAGAAATAAATAAGAATTTCTGTAGAAATTATACATCTTATCTTTGTCAGCCAGAAGCAGAACTAGAACTAAATCAAAATTTCTCTAAAAACTTCATTAGACACTTTCAGAGTTTGGCTTAGTTTCTTCAAAAACTTACTTAAAACTAAGATAAGGCCAGGAAAGAATGGTGGCGTACACCTGTAATCCCAGCACTCAGTTCGAGGCTGAGGCAGGAAGGTTGTTACCAGTTTGAGGCCAGCCTGGGCAACATAGTGAGTATATTAGCTCTTAATGAGGAAGTAATTTGTATCACAGCATTTAAAGTTTTATTTTCTTATAATTTATACTAAATTTATTTTAGCTAATCCAGGGAAACAAAAATATGTCCTAACGTGATTAAAATGTGATGCTACTTTTTTTTTTTTTTGGCCTTTTGTGGGAGTAAAGCTGTCATTAAAAAGTTTGCTATGGTAGATACAGTGGTGCACACCTGTAATCCGAGCACTCCAGGAAGCTAGGGCAGGAGGATCACAATATCCGGCCTTGCCTGGGCAACTTAGTGACTTAGATCTTCAAAAAGGGTTGGCAGAATGTGGTGCTCAGTACAAAGGCCCTGGGTTCAATCCCCAATACGGCAAAAAAAAGTTTTTGCTTATCAACTAGAAGATTGATATAAATATCTTTTAAAAAAATGAAATAGAGAAATAGCTCAAGTACACCAGCAGTATTGCTGTCATTCCATAGTAAATAACAGATCCTTCAACTGTAATATAAAACAAGAAATCAGAGTTTGGAACGCAGTAAATATTTTCAGTGCTTCAAACACTTAACTCAAATAAGCCTTTTGAGAATAAGGATTTGACTCTCATTTTTAATCCAGGCCAGTGCTGCAGTGGTGGTGTATGTTACCGTGAAGAAATAAGATTTGTACTTCCATTTTAAAAACTGTAACAGCAGTGAAACAATATTTAAAATTTAAAGCTTTGCTTCATTGACTTTCTCTGTGTCTCCATTATTAACATTATATTGAAAATTCCAGGTTTAGAGGAAAGGTTGTTATATGTTCAAAGCTTTTAACACCTATGTTCAATTCAGTCTCATCTGTACTATTGCTCTAACTTCTCTTACAGAGAGAAAAATGAAATGAAATTACCGGCAAGTGGTTATATTATTCCTTTGAATCAGGAAAAAAATGGATGACAAATTTTCCTTTTTAGAGTAGCTCTGTTAGAACATTTGGCTTTGCAAACACTCATAAAAGGGCTACTCTTTAATTTAGGTAATGGTTGGGCATAAGCTTTATTGAGGCAGAGTCCATAGGAGTGTTGGGAGTAAGGTGAGGAATTCTGCCCAAATCCACCTCTGAATCATGAGAGCTGGGTGCCACTGTCAAGTAAGGAACCCTCAGTCCCGCAACTGTTTGTAACGAAGCCTAAGAAAGAAATAAAATGATCTGTCTGGAAAGGGTAAACCTACCTCCCCGAGTGTGAACTGAAAATAATTTACTAAACACTGCTATTTACTGGGGCATGGTGGCCACTTGAGAGAACAGTTAGTGTTGAATGGAAGTTCCAAACAACACCCTAAGTATTTCCTGGCTCTCCCACTTTACAGGTTAGGTAACTGAGGCTAGGAGAAGTTATATGAGTTTCCTAAAGCCACACAACACTGATACACACACATGAGGGAGCCAGGGCTGAAGTCTTGGTCAGCTTCTGGTTAAAATCAATACTTAATTTCATGATAACTTTATAATTCTTTTTTTTGATAACTTTATAATTCTGTGCAACTAACAGTCTGTCATATGCAGTGGAACTTGGACATGAAATGCAAAAAGTCACTGAATATTTTAGCTGAAAGTGATGAGGGAGTTGCCTCTGTTTAGGTGGATATTTTCCTCTTTCGATCCTGCCACTTCTTACTGCGTTCTCTGTACTGTTCATTACAACGGGGTTGGAATAGGCTAGAATCCCTCCTTCAGTTAAAGTTCACAGCACTCACTGCAGATCGCTGTCCTATGCATTCGGTCAGTGCCCACACTTTAATCAGCACGTTTCTCAGACACTTCCTGGGGTCCTTCTCCAACGTGCTTTGGAAGATATCTGATCCTAATAAGCCAGGGATGGCTTTTCAGAAGCTCACTGTCTTTTCCTGTTTTCTGCTTGCTGCTTCTGGGTTCTGCACCACTGTCAGAGTCCCCACAGAAACGATGGAAAAGCTTCCAAATGCCCCTTTCTGAACAGGAAGATAGATTCCACATTGCTATTGGGTATAAAATAGAAATCACCACTTTCGTCTTAAAATACACATCGTGATACTTTTCCTCCAACATTGTGAAATCCCCCTTTGCTTGTTGTAACTCAAAGGTTTTGCTGGGTCTCCATTTTTTCTCCAGTTTATTTTCATAGACCATGGTGAGAAATTGTCCTGAATCTTGTAAGAGTAAAGTCCAGGGAATCGTGCTGTATGTAATTAGCTTTTCCTTCTGTTTCGCCCCATCATCAGAACCTCTCATTCGCCACACCAAAGCTTACAGTCCTTAAAGGTAGTAATTCAGACTTGATCAAGGCCAGGGTTCAGGAGGGAGAGTTAATGAGATCCCAGGGCAAAGACAGAACAGTTTGGAAGCAAGGCAACGTGAACCTTGGGGGACTCTCTTCTTAGCCTAGAGAAAACCTATTAGTTTCCGGATGGGAAGGTTATATCCAGCCCTCCTCCAGTGGCACAGGCCGCCGCTCCAGCTGCTCTGAGTCCTCCACCTTTCTGGTTTCGGGTTCACGGCACTCCCTGGGAGCCAGGCTAAGGTACAGAGAGTGAGGTACTCAGCACAACACAATACGGGCACCCCAAAAGTGGCACCGAAAAAGCGGTGCCAGAAAAAGCCAGAGGATAAAACAAACGATAATTTAAAAAATCAAAACGAATACAAAAATGTATGATAAAAGGCCACAACGAATATACATGTAGCAACAGTGTTCTGATTTTTCTTTTTTGCCTCAGTTTCCAAATGACATTGGCACTGTACTACTTGAGATCAAAGCAGCCTGAATCCCAACCCAGGTGAGCAGGACACAGCCTAAACCTCTCAGTTTCAGTCCCTAAGTAATCATACTTATTAGCTTGTATCGGCCACTTACTATGTAGGGAGTCACATTCTAACCGTTGCATGTGTATAATCTCATCTAACACCTTGTAGTAGGTATTACTATTATTTCTGTTTCCCAGGTAGGGAGACCACGAGATTTATGTCTCTGCATCCTCACTCCACAGTTCCTACATTCAACCAGAACCCTATGTTGTACCAATCCACAATTCAGACATCCTAATGTTCCTTGGAGGCCTAGGCCAATCGGGTTTGTGCACAACAATGCATTCAATGGCCAAATGGCCACACAGTTCCAATGGTATTTTTAACAAGTGTCACTAGATGGAAAGGAGGAAATTGGAAAACAATTGGGGAGGCAGGGGAAAACTCTGGATCAGTAGAGAGTGAAAAAAGTACGGTTATAGTGCAAGATTGCTCTAGTAAGAGTTGTTTAGGCCATTTCAAGTCATGACCCTCTTTTAAATTTATTTGATCAGAAATTCACATTATACTCATTAACACCCAGCCCCTAGAATAATGTGTAAAATGCCTGTTTCTGAATCATTAATCATTTCTTCAAACAAAAAAAGTCCTTATCAGGGAAGGCGAAGCCCCTACACTGATTATATAATGTATGTATAATCACACATACTTGAGGGCACACCAAGTTTTTGGTAAGCGCAAAAAGAGCAGAAAAGTTAGCATGGCTCTGCAGGCAGGGCCACACCTCGGCAAACTGCCTCTGTTACCCATTATTACAGAAATGCTACAGTATTCATTGTATTAACAAAAAGATCTCTTTGCACACAAAAGCTTTTGTGGGGTTTATTTCCCTAGCACATTCCAATCATATTACAATTGCTTTGCTCATTTATTTTCCAATAACCAGAGCACTCTTTCCACTTCACAACTATTTCATAAGAGTGCTGGTGTCTGAACCAGAGGGAACAACCTGAGTGGTTAATACATACTATTCTGCGTGCTAAATTTTCTCCCACATGAGGGTTTGCAGGCGATAATAGAATAATTCTCTACTTTTATCAAACGTGCCCTTTCACTTTGATTTGCTTCAGCTTGAATAATATTTTGGTGTGTATTTCAGATCTTACCTCAGAAGCGAGCACTGAATATTTTGCCGGATTTTAATTAAGCCCTTTCCCGCATGCTCAGGTGCACTCATTCAAAGCTATCCATCACATCCAGGCAAAGCAGGAGGAGGGTTTAACACGTGTTGAGTAATAATCTTGTTGTATTTGTGTTCATCTCTTCATCAAGGAAGGAAAAAATAGTTGATTTAAAGCAACCTGGGAGTGGCAATCCTTGTCTTTAAGGCAACTGTTGTATACTTGACGTCCTTTGGCATTTAATTTCTCAAGCCTCTAGAAAGCTTTATTTCAAACATCAAAGAGGTACCTGTGGAAGAAACTGTCCCAGACTGGTGAGTAAACAAAGTAGAGTTAATAGGGTCATTAGCTTTTATAGTAAAAATTTAGACAGAGTATTCCTCACTAACAGGTATATAAACTGTCAGCATACAGGTTTCAAAAAAAAACTTTAAAAAATTTAATTAGACCTGGAACTTGACAAAATATTCTTTGCTTAATGGCATTTCATAGGTTTAGAAATGCTTGGTTTTTCAAATGTAAAAGTGTTTATGAAAATCTCTTCCTAGCGACATACAACCCATGCTGATAAATAAGTTTCTGCGTGTCCAGGAATTATAGAACTCCGGGGTCACAGTCACATAGCGAGAATCATACTCTACCGTCCAGCATGCCAGCTATGTAACAAAGTTCCCGGGTCCTAATTGCCCACAGAGCAATAGCGACAGAGATCTGTTCAAACACACTGAGTAATTCATGAAGACGTAAGGGGGGATGATTAATAAAAGAATTAGATTTGCATGAAACTTCAACGATGATGAGAAAAAAGAGATATGTTTAACCTAGGAGAAAAGCAAATATTTGCTAGGTTTGAAAAGGAGACTTGCAGTAGCTATTTAGATGGAAATCTGCAGCGGGGTGGGCATATCCAGGGGTAAAGGACCCCCTTCCTGTGAAAACTTACTGTACCAGCAGGATGTGGGAAGCGAGAAAAACAATGAAAGCTGAACCAGAATAAAAAAGAGAGAAAAGAAAAACAGTGAGGCAGAGATTGTGTGGTGCTCTGCATTTTCACATGTGTGTCTAGGAAGGGCCTGATGTAAATTACCTATGAACGAAGCTTCAAAATGTAATTTCTAATTTACTATTTCATACCTGAAAATACAACTTATTCGAGTACTGTTGTAGCTTTTTGTATAATTAACACAAATCATTTTTAGACTAAAATTAGTCTCCTTTATTCCCTTATGTCTTCTGTTATCTCTACCAAAAGAAAAATGTTGTATTGCCCAGTACTGCTTGTATTAAAACAAGACACACATAAAATTAAAAATAAAAATCCTACAATTATGATTCCCTAAAGCTTTTAGACAAATTGTTATCTGGGTTAAATAAATTGCTCTGACATTGTAATGATATTTACAAAGTTTGCTTACCAGTGATATGTTGTTTCTTTATTTAGTATACTGTCAATCATTTTTGAAATTGAAAGTCATTACTTTAAAGTAATATATTGACAAATTTTGGAATTATTTTCTGCTGGAAAGAGAAATGTTAGCTGTTGAATTTCCTATGCCAATGCTCCTAAGCCATAAAAACAGAAATACCACTATAAGCAAAGTTTTTTGAGAGCAAACTACAGAGAGGGAAGGTTAGTAACGCTGCCAGGAGTCAAACACAGAGCGCGCACCACGTGACAGCTTTAGTACTGCTCGGGTCGGAATTTTTTATTTCCCAGTATATTAGGGATAAATACTCATATGGAACTCAGGGCCAGGAGGCTGCCTGGTTACTGAAGTTCATTCTAGGTTTTGGATCGGCAAATGAAGAATTAAGCTTTTCTACAACAGAATGGTAAAACTCCAAATCCTGTAGTCTCATCAAGCTTTGCCATCCTTAGAGAGATAAACTCGAAGGAACCATAAAGGCCTTAAATTTACCACTTGTAAACGCCCTTATCGTTTCATGTGGTTCTGACATCCCACTTCTGTACATACAGCAACAACCCGCGGCACACAGGGCTGTGCTGCACTGGCAAAAGGGGGAAAATGCTGATGTGCTTCCTTTGGTGGATTTATGACTTGAATTTTGGTATATATTTCTGCCCAGGAGATATTTTCTGTCACTGTGTCACCTTCACAACTGTCTGGGTATGTGTATGTGCATTTATGTGTGTGTTTTTTATCCTAAGAGAATGTAAATGATGTAAGAACTAGAAAAACAATTTTGTAACAGGATGCAAAAACCTAAAGCAAGATAAAACAAAATCCCAGTTTTTTATAAGAAAACAAAAGGGAAAATTGCTTAAATAGCTTTCCCTGAGAAAGCATCAAAGGCTTTCAAGAAATGAAAGGACAACAAAGGTAAAAAATAGATTCGGAAAAACAAAGAAAATTTTCATATTTTTCACAAATGGAGCATCCTCTAGCAATATCTACCTAACCTAAATTAGTATGCGGGTCATATTGGGCTCTAAGGGCAGACTGTGGTGTAGAATTTTGTCATCCCAGGTTGAACACTGACCAATTCCACAACCCCAGAAGTTCCAAGCATCTGCATGTTTTACCTGAATTAATCATGTGGCATAAATTAAAAGCAAATCATCAATCATCATTAATTATCTATTCAACTGATGTCTGCACTTTCTTACACTTTTATCTTCATTAGCATGTAAGAAAGAGAAAACCCCAGAGGGCTTGCCACATGTGTTTCTGTGTTGTGCGTATGTCCCTCCAGGAGTCTCAACCACTCAAAAATAGAGCTTTCTTCGATAGGAAGCCAGTACCACGCAGGCTTTTGCTTCTGAATACTTCAGGTTAAATCTAATGGCTCGATTTCAGCAGTCTTGGTCCAAAGCAGGATTCAGCTCCTTTTATCAGAGACCCGTGCTCAGTCTCTTGAGCACCTTCTACAGCACTTGAACCATGTCCTGTCAGATTCACGCAATTGCATCAGCGCATCCTGGAGGTGTACAGCTTCTTCATTCCAGATGTGACTCCCTGACTCTTTGTTATGAGTTGTTCTGAGCGAAAAATAACTCTTAAGAATGCCATTAGCTTTTTTTTAGTTCTTGTGAAATATATAAGCTTTGTAAGTGCAGTCTGCTGAATAAAAATAGCTTGCAGTTAGGTTAGTTGAAATATTTTGTTTGTAAAAAGAAAGGTAAAATGTGAAGCTATTTTAGTGCACTGTGTAATGATTGACAGATTTTATTCAAAGGTTTCTTATTTTGCTTTGCGTGGTTTCCTCTATGAGATAAATAAATTGGCTTTATGTGTGTCATTGTAACCCAGTGAAGGAAAGATTATGGCTGAGCATGGTGGCACACACCTGTAATCCCAGCACTCAGGAGGCTGAGGCAGGAGGATCATTGCAAGTTCAAGACCAGCACGGGGTACAAAGCGAGCTCAAGGCCAGCCTGAACTGCATAAAGAGACCCTGCCTCAAAAAGACAAAAAAAAAATTATGCATTAGGTGCAGTGATATCTTTTAACATGAAAACCACTTTAAGTCAGGGTGTCACCGTCCCTAAACTAGCCTCTACTGTAAGCTTCTGCTTATACACTGTCCTATCCTCAGCGTCTCAGTGCTGCACTCGAAATTCCTCACTCTTCTTTCCACATCCCTCATTCCTCGGCAGGCAAGAAATGGTCTGTGCTACCTTGAACCTGCTTGAGAAGCAAATGCAAGCAAAGTGTTTTGCTCAACTGAGTGTCTCTTAGAGCAAGAGAACATATCATTATACTTAAAATATCACCATATCAATTAATTGACATGATTTCACATCAGTGACAAAGTCTCACAAATAGTACCGCAGTACTCTTTAAAGCCAAAGCATCTTCTCCTTTGACACGTAGCCAAAGAACAAGATTACATTTATTATCTGTCTTCAAGCTTTGAAAATATTCTGACATGATTAGAAAAATCTTATGAAAATTATCCTACGGCACCCTGATTAGTTGAGCTAATCTTCCAGAAAGAGCCTCCAACCTCTTCTGTACTCATCTTCCTTTGCAAAATGTTAATGATTAGAAAAACCGTTGCTGTATGACTTTCAGTAACAACAGAAATGTAAAGACTCAATATTTCTTCTCACTCTAAACTGATACCAGACAACCAGCACATTGGGAGAGACAGGTAGATCCAGGCCATTCTTCTGTTTAGCTTGGTGCAGCAGCAGCTTCTAAAACCATTTTCTAGGGACAAGATGAAGACGGCCTTGAGGGATCCAGGTGGGGCGAGGACAATAAAAAGATGAAAGATAAGAAGCCAGCTCCGATTTGGTTGTTAGTACCATGTTAGTAGCAACTGGCCTACACGTCTGCAGTAAATTCCGTTCCCCAATGTCCTTGGCCTGGCGCCTCTTCAGCAAATTGATAAACTGGCATCCAAATGTGTTTCCTTGAAGCAAACTCTAACTGAGAGGCGAGCACGATGTTCTTCTCCCAAGGATCAGAAATCTTCAGACAGGTCCCCTATGCTCCACAAAGCAGTTTCAACCTTCAAAAGTAGCAGCCTCCTTTGGTGTACTTAGAGCAAAGCTACACAGAATACCATCCTACAGGATTCAAACAGTAGCATGCAAGAGCTCAATCATCTCTGAAGAGCTTTCATTTGACAAAGAGGGAAAAGGAAACAAGTCTTTGTTGGTTTCCTTTTTTCAAGAAACAAAAGGCCATTCAATTCTCTTTTCCTTTTCCTTGACCGTATTACACTCCCAGAATTCTCCATGGTTCACTGCTGTGAAGACAAAGGTTGCTGCTCCTTTATAATCTGCACAACACTGTCTTAAAATCATGCAAATTTTCCTTTATGAAGATTAACCTGGGGAAACGTAGAACAGTGCTTACAGTGATTTCCATGGGCCTGTGGGTTTAGGAATATGGAATATTTTCATCTCCACTTTACAGATATTATAAGTGTAGATGGAACCCTGTGACACACCAATTTATTACAAAATAATTTAAAAATGTGCCAAATAAAGTGTCTCATTTTCAGGTTGTTTTATTAGGATAAGAGAAACTTCCATACCTGAAACACTTCTATAGCAAATACACATCCTATTGGAATTGAGAAGAAAGGTTTAAACAGAGCAAAAGTAAACTCTGCCTTCCTTTATTTCTCTTGGGTTAAAGGCATAAACCTGCAGTCAGCTGAAACCTGCAAACACACTGAATTAACTATGAGTGTAAGAGGCTATTTGATTAATCGGTTCCTAGCAAGTTTTAGGCATTAAATTTACTTTCACAAAATCCAAAATTTATTCTTATCCATATCTCTCAGTTTGACTGATTAATTATCTATGGTTCCCCAGCACATGCCATGATCACAGTAATGTTCTTTGGAGATATGATCATCAAAGAGCATCCCTTGGTTGGTGTGGTACATGAGAAGGGCATAAATAATGAAAAGGAACAGGGGCCATTAATTCGTTCTGTCTTGTTTTCAGTGCTTGAAGGTTGGTTTACTAGGTAGGGGGTAAAGAGGAGATGGGAACTGAGGCAGAGAAAAGAGAGGCTATGCATCAGGGTTTTGCAGCGCTCCTCTCAGTCAGTCCCTCTTTTCGGACTGTGCACCACAAAGCCCTGGAAAGCCTTGGGGACTTAGAAGTTTTCGTGTCAGCTTGCTCCACTGGGGTTGCTGCAGAAGCTCATGACCCATTTGGAGCTCAATACGTCTCCTCAACATCTGATGATGAGAAGAAATCACTGCTTCCGACTTCTGTGGCTCACATATTAACTTACCACTTCATGCAGGCTTTGAAGCAGTTGATTTTAAATAGAATAGCAAAATTTTGACATTTTATGGCTCAGTATAAATTGAGCCATATGACATAATATAAACACAGTGAAAATATTTTAAAATGTAGGATAGAGGGCAAAAAATAGAAGTTTTTTCCAATACGTCTGCTCCTGACTTTCCAGTGAGTGGAGGTAAGTTACCAGGATTCACTTAGTAGGGCTCTGTTGTGTTGTGCCCTTCCTAATGATGCCAAGAAATTCTGATTTATTATAGTATCCCATTGCCTAGCTATCTTTCACTTCTACATTTTCATTTTTCTGCAAATTGAATCATTTCATTCTAGACGTTTTAGAACAAAACTGTTGTTGGCCAACTGATTGAATACTGATCTGCTTTCTCAAAGGCAGTGGTCAAGCGTTGTAGCCCGGCAGGTCTTTCTGCAGCATACTAAGTGGGAGCAGCTGGGTTAATGCCCTTGGGCAGAACTAAGGCGTGATCAGAACCACTTGTCACATTGCCCTGTTGGTAATTAAGTGGTGTGGAGCTGCAGCCTGCTGAGGGAATGTTGGCTCTGGTGAAAAAGAGAAGACAATAGGTATTGGCTAAATAATGTAAATACAGGACCACTAGGAAAGGCACGCTTTCTAGAATCTTTGCATTCAACATGCCGAACAGTCCTAAACCACAACACCCCACAGCAGCACTGTTCTAACAAGGCCAAGGAAATGAACATCCATGCATAGGATAATTTGCTGCTATTTTCCTTGGGCATATTTTCATATTTAAATGATCAACCCACTTCCCTGATGAAGGAAATCATTCTCTCAACCTTCTGAGGAAAGGTAGAGAACTATTTTTGCTTTAGAATTTTAAGACAATATGAAAACAATGGAAAAATTTAAAAATATTGGTGTTAAAAAATAAAAATATTGGTGTAACTTCCAAGAGGATAAAATGTAAACACTACCAGCTATGTATGCTTTGACCCTGTCAAAGCCATATTTGACAGGTAGTGTGTTAGTTTTGCTTCAGGCATAAATTCCATTTCACCTTACCTGTTTCATCTGTAACTAAAAGAGACTGGAAGTTTTATAGAATGATTCAAAAGTTAAGGCCAGATCAAGGCATTGTGGTGCATGCCTGTAATCCCAGAATTTAGGAGGCTGAAGCAGGAGGATGGCTGTGAGTTCTAGGCCAGCCTGGACTATGCAATGAGACTCTGTCTCAAAATAAAGTAAGATAAAATAAAATAAAGAGCAACCAAACAGGAGTAGATTTAATTGTCATTTGTGACCAGGTTTGTCCTACCTAGTCACCTGGGTACCACATGGTGAACACCGATCTTGGCCTTGTGACCCCTCTGTGGATGCTTCTTCCTGTGTTCTGAGGCTTTTTGTGGCAGTTCTGGGAATGATGATGGTGGGATTGGAAGTTATTTCTATGATTTGTAATTGGGACTTTCAGACTAAAGAATTCAGAGGCATTGAATATTATGAATATAGACAGCTGCTTGTGCTTTAATAACAGCTCAGTTTCCACTGTCTTTGGAGATCCTCATCCAGGAGGTTTTCTCTCCAGTGTGTCTCTGTCTCTGGCTTTTCCCACCTCTGTCTCTCTCTCTCTCTCTCTCTCTCTCTCTCTCTCTGACACACTGAGTCCATTTGGCTATCAACTCTCTTTCTAATAGTAATGACATGTATTAATATATCTATAGTTTTGTTCTGAAACTAAGTTTAGGTCCAAGTGCTGCCTCTGTGGAACTCTCGGCCCTCCCCTGACCCCCTTCACTGTGTGCCAAACCCTGGGTTCCTGGATTGGCCCCTCAACAACCACTCGCTCCTTGAGCCCTGCTCAACAGTGTGCAGGGTTTGAAGGGAGAGCTCAGCTTCTGGGTCCACAACTGCTACAAATTCAATGCAGGGAGTATTTTCACGAATCTCTGCTTTGTGTTTGGGAAATATTAATGTAATGTTACAAAAGAACAATTTTAGAAGGGCCTGAAAAAACTGCATTTTAATGACTGTGCAAAAGAATGCCCACTTAAACATTTTGTCTGGTGAGGCCACAATGGGCTGAAAAGATGACATATCAAGTAGCAGAGGTTTGTTTTGGTTTTCTTTTTTTTTTTGGTCTTGGTTGGGTTTTTTTAGTACAAAAGTATAATGGACTGGAAATTTGCCAAACACAACTATACATGTATGGATGTGTACACATATTGATAAGAAAATAATAATAGAAGTATTCATGGTTCTCCCACCAAAAAATTGCATTTTATACTGTGGTACATTTTTCTGCAGTTTTCAAAAACCATTGTTATATGTATATGATTTTGACATTTTTTCTATAGAGCAATATATAGGTATAATTTTGGAGATTTAAAAATTTACCTAAATATTTTAAGTTGTTAAACTTTCTTTAAAAATATTTTAATGTCTAATACCACATTGTGTAGATGTACCACAATATACTGAAACACTGCCTATTTTTTGTTCAGAGAAGGTTAAAATAGAGAACCTAGTGCATCAATTCTTATATACATTTCTGCTTATGTTTTAGAAAAAAATAGAAATGTAAATATTTTGTCAAATAAAAACATTCTGTGGTTTAAAATTTACCATTCTTCTAAAATAGATATTTAGTATATGCATTTTTTAGTTGGAGTTTCTCTCTCTCTATATATATGTGTATATATTTAAAGTAAGCCATCTAATTTCTAACTACCACTCTATAATAAATAACTTTTGAGTCACATGTTGAAATAAAATTGTCATTTTTATTCTCAAAGAAAAAATATTTTATTTAGTAAAAATAAATATTATAATTTCTACCTTGACAGCCGCAGAAGGGAAGCTCTATCACAAAGCTATAGAAACGTAGATGGAAGGCATGCAAATCTGATTCAGAACATTTCCTTACACATGCAGCTCACAAAACACAGCTACATCTGGACTTTGTGCATGGTGACAACACTGAAAACAGCGAACGCTTCACTTCAGTATTAGTACTAGGCTGAGGCACTCTTCAAAGTGCTTTACAAGAATTGAATCATTTAATCTTCGTAACAATCCTACAAAGTACTTCAAATTGTTAACCCCATTTTACAAATAGGAAAATGAGGCTCACAAAGATAATTCAGCTTTCCCAAGGCTGCTCAACAGTATGTGGAGAAGTGTTTTGAGTTCCAAGTTGTCCAGGCTGGGCCCCTGTGCACTCACCTGTGGGCAATACTGCCGCCAGTTGGAAGTGTGCATATGCATTGCAGGGGTTCCTTCAGGGAGGGGCTGTTCATGGTGAAAAAGGATTCATAAATGGAACACACACACACAAAACCAGATCTATATGCTTACATGTGTGTGTGTATGTGTGTGTGTGTGTGTGTGTGTGTGTATATATATATATGATATTAGCATGTATATATTTTAAGTATATATGAGTAAGTAAATATATGTGTGTTGTTATTATTATAGTTTATGTGTTTAAAGAGCTGCATATTATATTTTTCCATCTGAGAGGAAGGCATAGTAGAGATTTTGGACCCACACTGCAGGTGAGAAAACTAAGGCTCAGAAAGGTTCAAATATGCTGCCAATTGCACTAGAGATGGAAGAGGCAGAGGAAGAATTCAAAATTATCCCTTTTTCCTGTCATGCATTGCTCCTTTTACTGTGCTTACCCCTCTGCAACAGCGCCTCTTCTAAGTGTGCAAATGCCTGCACAGAAATACTAAGGAAGCAGAAACGATCGATTATAGATATGTTTAAATCCAGAAAACAGAGGGAAATGGCTGACTCGCTCTCTGAAGATGACAGGGTAGTGTTAGTAGACCACAGAGAAAGGACAACTGCTCGGTTCATTTTTTGCTTCCATCCTTCACAGTAAGAAGGATTAACTTCAAACAAATTGCAGGGAAAATACAAGTAGGTAATGTAAATACTAGAGGCACAAATTCTTTCAGGAAACATAAGAACTTACAACTGACATCCTAAGATAAATATAATCACATAGGGGGATTTATTAATACTAGCATAATCTGAATTATTTCTAATGGTAACAGATAAGGTAGGTGCTCTTTTAAATGTTTCACCTAGAAACAAAGATACTGCTTTCTGACCAGATAGCTTGAGACCCCAAGTATTACATTTTCACTGAGACATTCCCTGGCCCTGTAGCTTACCTGTGGCCAGGGGCAAACACTTGCGTGGTGGTAAGTGGCGCTAGAGAGCTGAGGACGCATTAGGTTGGATAAGGTTTGCTAAGTTAAGTAATATTTGAATGAGCTCTGTAATGAGGCTTCCAGTGAAAGGTTCTCTTCCTATAAAACATAGACATCCTACATGGCTTGAAGAAAAGACCGAAGTCAGTCAAAATTTATCATGAAACAAAGAAAAAAGCAATTAAAAGTAGGACACATAAAGAAGCACTTTGCTGTTACAAACACTCGCTCTTCCCTTAACATTACTATCTTGGTAAACTAGAATAATAACTGTACACAATTAAATTTTAATTTATGCTCCAAATGAAAAAGTGCTTTTTAAAAAGTAGCATTTTAAGTGTCAGGGAAAAATGCATATTAAACTATTATTTCTTTCTCAGTGATCATAAAAACATGCATTCTGAAGTCAGGACAGCCTGATGCTTAAAAGCTTTACATGTAGGGTAATAAATAAGATGAATGAATAATTGAAATTTTGTATTATGTGGCACTAATAGATTAATTTTTACAAGGGAACTTATTTCCAGTAATGATCTTAGGAAGTGATCTCTAATTAGTAGCTGTCAGTGAATAGAGGAGGTGGCCAGCATTTACTACATATAGGGAAGTAGCAGGGTGGAGTTCTCACCAATTTCTTATAAGGATATTCTATCGGTAACATAATCACGCTAATAAGCCATGATGATATTAAGGTAGATACTGTTGACAGAGTGTAAAAAAAGTTCTTTTCCCCATCATTACCAGTCATATAATTTGTAAATTCAAGCAACTATTACTATGTTTTCAGGGAACACTCAATATACAGCATGAAGAATAATAAGCTTGTTCTTCAAGTTTTGTAAATGCTGATCCTCAAGACACACATAACTGTAAAAATAAAACTTCTCTTTAATGGATGTTGATTGAACAACAAAGACATTGCCTCTTCAAGTGTAATATTCTTTTTTTTTTTTTTTTTTTTTTTTTTTTTTTTTTTTTTTTTTTTTTTGCGGTACTGGGGATCGAACTCAGGACCCTGCGCTTGCTAGGCAAGTGCTTATTCCACTGAGCTATATCCCCAGCCCTCAAGTGTAATATTCTTTGGAGGAGGAAATTTGTTGTGTGTCTTTCCATACGTATGTATGTTAGTGTATTATGTGTTTCTAAGAATAGGGACTGGTCTGAGAAGTTATACTTTTGATTCTCCTCATGAGGGTGCTGACACCTGTGTCAGTTCTGTTTCACAAATTGGAGTGTTTTCTGCTATGCTTTTCTGAATGTAATCTCTATTGTTTCAGTCTTATTCTGATACCATTCCCAATACTCAGAGCAGATCATGCCTTTTTATCCACAATGGACAACTATTAGCATCAATTTCCTTGTATTCAAAATAACCATCTATTTCCTCTTCAATTGCACAAAGTTCATCTACTTATTAGAGAGTAATCAGAACCAGAGTTACTTTAGGTGACCCAGGGAATAAAAGTGGTTTGAATTATAGATAAAAGAGGGGAGAAAACGCATAGAGACCTAAATGATTATCTAAGAAGAGACAGAAAGAGTAGCTGGGAAGGAACTTCCAAAGTCAAAAGTGCCAGAGAATATCTTTCTCTTCCTTAATTCCCTGTTTAGCTTTGACATTTAAGACTTCCATGTATGTGTCAAGCAACTCATGCCAAAATGTTTAGCAGTCTCTTTCTGCTGGTTTTGTTGGCCCCATGTTCTTCCTATGAAGCTGTTTCAGATGGGGCACATTATCTCAAGACAGTATGTTTTCCATGAAGAGTTTACACACAGGATGTGGACTGTAGTAAATCATTAAGTACTCACTGGTTGCAGACACTGTGGAAAGCTCTGGGAATACAGCAAACAGGACAGCTGGGATTCTTATTTTAATACAGTTTACAGGATAATGGAAAGGAAGACATTAAACAGAAATTGCAGTGGTAGATGCTGTGGAGAAGCCCATGATGTAGTGGAAATATAAAATGGAAGATCTAGCCAGGTGAGTTTAAATGATTAATCACAGGGTGGAGGAAGGGGAATACACAGATTCCCAGAGAAACTGCCCCATAAGCAGAAACTTAACAGATAAAGCAGATTCATCAGTTCTTTAGGGCTGGTGTCCAGTTCCCAAATCCAAAAGGCACCCTTTGCTTGGACCATTATCTCACACTGTGGATGACGCCTGTAGTTGCAAAGTGAGCTTTCCACTGCTGTCCACTGCTCAGTCTTTGAGAATGGGTAGGAGATACCAAGCTGATCAGCATAATCAGGTGGAAAGGAAAGAATTATAGGAAAAGAACATTTTGTCCTTAAAGTAGGGAAAAAAATATACTATGACATAAGTAAATGGGCAGGAAAGAAACAAGACACCCAGGTGTTAGGTTTTATACATCCTGCTGATTTATTACTTATGCTAAATGTTGTAGAAATGGATTGAAAATATAACCCAGAATTAAGGACTAATTGAGGAGAAGAATTTGGGTGAGGAGGGCAGGCCTAGACTTTTCTAACAGTTACTGTGGGAACTTTCTGTTTCCAGGATTAGGACCAATGGAAACTCCCCCCATGCAGGAGGTAAGATGGGCAAGTAAGTACTTGGGTTTGAGAGGTAGGAAATAGGGAGGAAAGAGAACTTCAGAATCCTGGATTTGCAAGGGATTTTTTCCACCAGCTTTTAAAATGAGGCTTAATGGTGGTTCATTTTTAATGTGTTGAGTATTAGGTAGATTGAGACATACAAATCAAAGTACTACATAGGAAATGGAATGTGTTTCTAGAAGACAGAAGAGGGACCTTGGAGACGTAAGTTTCAGAATAAAATACACTCCTTGGAGTATGTTTGTAATTTTATTTGTGGTCAGACTTCTGAGCATGCACTTTATTATAACAGGATTAGAAATCAAAAGTATTAAAATACTTCGAGCTTTAGGAGAGAAAATTTCTACTTTCTATTTTGGTAGAGTTTTTTTTTTTTTTTTACAAGAATCATTGTTATTGGCTGCACAGTAATTTTATGAATGCTACAATTTTTATCTATCTTCTATGCTCTACTATATTTAATTAACAAGATAAATGTGTTTAACATTTTATTACACATTTCTACTTCTTTATTTCCTTAAAATTATTTTAGATGTTATGAGGATTTGTCCAAGACTTTGATACACTGTTTCTAAAATTTTCTGTTTAGCTTCTTTGTTAAACTCTTTAAATCACTAACAACATTTCACAAATGGGTGAAGCGTTGCTTTTCAAGCCACTTTTAGCAGAAAAACTTGTGACCAATGTCATCAGACTAGATATCACTTTGTTTCAGTACGGACCAAACACTGGGATTGAAGGCACGATCTCCACACTTAGTTACATCCTCAAACTTTCTAGAGCAGTGTAGTGTGCAGTGCAGTGCGGTGCAGCACAGTCTGAGACAAGGCGTCACTACGTTATTAATTTCCCCAGGCTGGGCTCTTGCCATCCTCCTACCTCCACTTCTCAAAGTGCTGGGATTAGAGGTGTAGCCGCCACATCTGGTTTAGAGGTCATTTCTTGCAAGAACCATCTCTTCCCAGAGAATTTAGACTTGTCACTATAAAGGAAGAACCTGTTCTGGGATCTAAACTGAGGGAATAGATGTGCCCTACGCGTTCAACCTGGGTCAGAACAGAAGAGAGTTTCCCATCAGAAATCCTGTTCAGGATCAAAGGATTTGAGTTCTACTGGCTTATTCTGTAACATTCCCCACTACCACACTTACCTCCTCCCAAGTACTTTTTAAATGGGTATCACAAAATGTAATAAAACAGGCCACCTCCTCAAT
Source organism: Dinomys branickii (assembly GCA_004027595.1). Taxonomy (NCBI): domain Eukaryota; kingdom Metazoa; phylum Chordata; class Mammalia; order Rodentia; family Dinomyidae; genus Dinomys; species Dinomys branickii. The sequence continues at coordinate 130,504 of PVLD010000441.1, read as the reverse complement.
CAGAAATGCTTTTCCATAGGCACCATGGATGAACAGTCACCTTCTGGGGAGGGAGAAGTGGACAGAAATTGGAGATTTGCATTTATGTTCTTCACATTCACATTTGTTTCAGTAACTTTCTTTGTGGCTCTGAAGTTTGATTGTGTCTCTAGTTAGGCATCTTGGAGGGCAAGAAGCAGCACCAGTGCTGTTTATTTGACATATAAAATTATTTTTGGGTCTCCTCTGTCTTTTCCTTTTTGTCTCTCTAGCCTTTTAATAATATTCACAAGACACTCATGAAGTACCACAAAATCCATAGGGTACTTTTGATATATTGTTCAAACCACTTTTTTTTCATATTTACATTTGTGCTTTGCAATATTAAAAAAAATAACCTTCCATTTGGGGGTCTCACCTTCCATTCAGATCCATTCTTTCTCAATTTTTATTTCAATTTCAAAACGTTTCTTGCTGGACCCACTAACATAAGCTCTCATTTTAACTCCACCAATATGATTGTCAACTTTAACCACTATAGTTATCACTTACAGGGATTAAAAACTCTTGCTGTAATCATACCTCTGGAACACAGTCCAACCCCATCAGCTTAGATCCAGCTAATACTCCAAGTTGCTATGAGATTCAAAGACTCTGGAAAGCTAATGGTTAATTGTAACCATTATAGGCAAGCAATGTTGTAAAAGTATCTCATTCAGGATGCTTGGATTTATGAGCAAGATCGTTTCTGAATTGGTTTAGACCTAAAAAACATCAATTGCTGAGGTCAATGGTAACAGTAACCTTTTTATAACTGAGATAGTTCTGGTTCTTTTGATGGTCATGTGATCTCTGTAGCAGAGAGTAACTTTCTTCAGGTTCACTTTTTCCTGGGATATCTTTACCTTCTTGCCTTGATACCTTGAAATTGGCTGCTCCCGAAACATGTTTCTGTCCCTTTTGCTTGAGTAGTGTCTTCTCTGTCTTTTGCCCTAGTCTGAGAGTTGATTTCTTAAGCGCTCACAGCAGGAAAGATTTCTTGAATAGCATGTCCAGACTGCATGGTAATGTCCCTTCATTCTGATTACAACACAGATTGTTTTACACCAGAAACCCTAATGCAATGTCTAAATAGCACTCTCTCTCTCTCTCTCTCTCTCTCTCTCTCTCTCTCTCTCACTCTCTCTCGCTCTCTCTCTCTCTCTCTCTCTCCCTCCCTCTTTTTTTCTTTCTCCCAAAATTTATGGTACTCCTGCCTTTCTCTGTTGAATCTTCCTTTCCAGTCACCAAACATACTCAAGCCTATCTCAGCTCTTCAGACTGGTGCTTTTCCAGAAGAGGCATCCACGTAAGTTCAGAAAGGAGGGCGCTAGCATTTTTTTATTCAGCAGCCCTGACCCTGATACTTACCTGGCTGTCAGTCGCTGCCAGTCTCTAGCTCGCTCTAGCTGTTCTCCATGTTTTCTGTGTGGCAGCTCCCTTATAATACATGTATGTGGTAGTCTAGGTGTTCAGGAAGAGTTTCCCCATTGCAAGTGTCCCAGAATGCCCCAGGTCTGGTTCAGCCCTTCACCTCCTGCCGCTTCCTGCTGCTGCTACTTTCTCCCTGATCAGTCGATGCTGGATGTGGGAATCAGTAGTGTTCAATACTAGGGGAATTTTGTTATGTCCATGCTGCCAAACAGGAGCTTGCATAGCCTGACTGCACAAGCAGACGTTGCTCACATAGTCACATAGCCTGATCTATGCCAACCTCCTTCCATTCCCTTTTCTCCTGTTCAAATGGGCCCACAGCCAGTCAGCATCATGGCCAAGTTATCTTTCTCTGAGATTCTTACAATAGCCTTCTGACTAAGCTCCTGCTGCCACCATGGCCCCTACAGGGTATCTTACATAATAAATAGGATAATCTTGTGGGGATAGAAGATAAAACACATCACCTTTCTGCTCAGAAACCTGACTCACATAGCTACTTCCCATTTCATTCCAAATAAAGAACAGATTCTTTACAGAAGATGATGAAGCTGACCAGTTCAGGATCCAAAATTCTGGGACATGCTCTGGCTCTCCTTTGCTCTGGCCACGTTCTCGGTGCTCCAGCATGGCCCTTGCGCAGGTCTCTGCACACTCTCTTTGCTCCATCTGCTAAGATGTTTTCCTAGTACCTGTGTGGGGCAGTTCCTGCTACTTCACACACACACTCCATAAACACCATCTTTCCAGAGAAGTCTTGCCCAACCACTCACGTTAAATGGCAGTTCCTTGTTCTTTCATTCTCTGTTGCTTTTCTTTATAGCAATCATCACCACTTAACATATTATGTAAGTTTCCTTGGCTAGCTCCACAAACCACGCACAAATAAACATACACATAAAAAGGAAACCTCAGGGCAAGGTGTGGTGGTGCACACCTGAAATCTCAGTTACTCAAGAAACTGAGACAGGAAAATCTTAGGCCCAAATCCAGCTGGGGGAAACTTAATGGGGTTATGTCTCAGAATAAAAAATACAAAGCACTGAGGATGTAGCTAAGTTGTAGAGCACCGTGGGTTCCAATCTCTATTACTGAAAAGAAAAGTCCATGCATGAGATTAGAACTTGGTTTATTTTGGTTTGTTCACCTCAATATTATTTTAATTCTTAGAACATTTCCGGTGGATGTGCAGCAATGGCAAGCAGAAACACCAAAATGACACCCAGGATTTAGAGACAGAATTATGAATCTCAATGCGGAATGATCAGAATAATTCCCAGAATATCAGGCCCTGATCTCTGGTGGTCTAGGGCTTATATGGGATAAGCAAGCAAGAAGTACAGAGGCAAAACAGGTTGTCAATTAGGGATTAGATTATTATGCACTGCGCATCATAGCGACCAGCCATGCATCACAGTGACCAGGCATTTCTAAGAGACAGGAAGTCTCACCTGAGCAACTAGGAAGCTGAAGTATACTGGCTGGATGGGGGCTCTTTCCTGTTACAATATAATAGCTTTCGATAAATATTTTGTTTGAACAATAAATAATAACGAATTATCAAATCTCTCTAAATATATGTCTGAAGCAGAAAATAGAATTCCTCCCTCCCTGATATACAAGTCACACAGACTTTCCCTTGGCTACCCCTCCACCAGAGAGATGCTCCTTTAACAGGGAAGGGGAGTCTTTCACTTCAGTGCTGCATTTCGTACTAGCGAAGGGTGTCCAAGCATCCACTTCTCTCCTTGGTTCTCTCCTTATGTACCGTGGGATGAGATGATGGCAGGGTTGGCAGGGTCTTATTAAAGCCTGGGGGGAAAGATCTAACTCTAATTGTTGGTTTCTCATGAAAGCTATTTTAAAAATGGGGGTTGTTTGCCCCCTACTATCCTTAACTCTGGATTTTAGCCCTATTTCCCAAATAAAGAAAAATTTCAACTCTGCATCCTATTACAGACTTAAAGCTACCTGCAGTATCCCCCCCCCTCCCCTCACCAGATTACAGAAAGTGTGAGCCAAAATTCATATCTGATTTGTTTGCTTTTTGCTAGTGAATCCATATGCATAGAACAGCTTCTGGTGCTCAGTGAAGACAATCTTACAAGTTTGTGTAACACCACTATCTTTCAAATTCTACCAATGAGATGCCCATTTTTTAAAAATCTTTAAGTTGCCACTGCCTTTCAGGTGGCTCCTTCATTGCTTGTTCCTGCCTCCAAAATATTTGTAAAGCTCAGCCATTATGCAGCTCAGAAAGGATTCCTAAAGCCCCCACAGCTCTTCCTTCTGTCTCATCTTAAGTGACAGTTTTTGCCCAAACTCTGTGAGATGACATCACTACAGTGCCTGCAAGACAGGAACATTCTAGAATTTTGTCACTGTAGATTTATATTTTCAAAAATATGTATTTTAGGGGCAGAAATGTTGGCACATAAAATAAAGAATGGTGTTTCATCCTATGGCTCCTTCAACTGTCATGTGAAGATAGTCTGATAATACACTGTTAAATTAGAAATAAATCCCTTTCTTTCCTATGTAGAAGTAGTCTATTGCTTCCATGTAATTTGTTCTTTAGACACTTGGGCCAATGAATAATTTGATTCTTCTGGGACAGATCATAGCATTAGAAGTTAATATGTCTTTGAAATAGCTTCTATTACTCTGTTCTAGTGGTAAGTTCTATCACACAGAATTACTAAATAAAGAATATCTATGGGGTAAGCTCATGGACTTTTTTTTCCATTGGATTAAAAAAGGGCAGTGTTTCATGAAAGTGCAGAATTAATTTGCAATAAGAAATATGGAATGGGGAAATAGGAAGGGACCCGTGTGACCCCTGCTCCACGTTACAGATTGCCTCATAAAACCTTAATCAGACCTTCATCAACTTACCAACTCCAGATAGGTCAACTGGTACTGACAGAGTAAGCCTTCCCTCTAATAAGCACAGGAATTGTTATTTAAAAGCAATAAAACTTTATATGTTTATATTTGTCTTTCCTGAGTAAGTAAAATAACTTTCTCCAAAAGATGCAGAGAAACATGACCTTTTCCAAAATACTCAGACAGAGTACAGGTGAACTCTGATTAATAATGGAACTCCACAATGGAGTTCCACACTTCCAATGGAACTCCACACTTCCCTGTTTCCTGACTCTTAAATTCAGTGGTCCCTCAGCATTTTGTATTGCTGTTATGACTACATTTTACCATGGGAATTTGGCCAAGTATTTTGTGAGAACTTCAGGGTGAGATATTCTGCCACTCCCTGTCTGCACTGTAACTTAGAATTATCAGGTAGGTATCATAGGAAGCAGAGGAAGTCCTTGTGAAAACATGATGAGTGAAACTCACTAGTTCAAATTCCTGAAGAAAGGGCCAGGCTGAATCAATAAAAAGATGGTATCAAAAGGTCACATAACTAAATTGAGTTATAACTTCAAAGTGGACATGGATAAAAGGAGATAGAAATAACCCAACAGTCACTAAGCATACTTTGTATTATAAGCATTATGTTAGCTTATAATATTTAGCTACATGTAATCTCCAGGTGATGTAAGTTTAATTGTCTTAATTTTGAATTTTAAGAAACAGAGGACATGGGAAACAAAACAAGTCCCCTAACATCGCACAGCTACATAAAGATGATATTGGAGGAAGTCTGTTTTATGTCACCACCTACCAGGGCCTTCCTAGTTATGGTAATGTAAAAGCTAAACTTAGCCAAAGCTAGCCAAACAAACAAAAGCCTGTCCTTGTTTCTGTCAATTTTAACAATATATGTGCAACTAGATTTTTAATGCATAAATGCTTAGTGGAAAACTTCTTGCATGTTGTATTTATAAATTTGAGATGTGGAGACTTTGGTATGAGATAGATTTACTAATATGCAAGTACCTGGTAACTTTTATCCAGCTTTGGCTTCATAATTGGAAGACTCAAGTATAGGACATGATTTTTTCAAGTTTATATAAGGCCTCTTAGGAAATGGACAAGGACGCAGAAGGGAAATAGTACCAGTATCATTAAAGACAATATTGAAATGCTTTCACTTAGTGAAAGCATGATTAGTTTTCTACCGTGTTTATTTGTTTGCATTACATGGAGTTAAAAGTGGTGCACCATCCCAACATGACTAGCACTTGGCCTATAAGCAGTCAAAATAAGCTTAAATCCACCATCTTCTCACTTATCTTTTATTTAAGCATCCACATAGTCATACATCTATTTATTAAATGCCTCAGAGGCACCTGTAGGTACGTGGGATACAAAGAGCGAGATAAATATTGGACTTCCCTGCAAATTGGATGGAATGCAGGACATGATGGCAGTGGCGAATACAGTGAAGGAGCGACAGCAGGGTCAAGTGACAAGCAGAGAGAGTGTTGAGGCCCATGGGGACTGCACGTGGGGAATGAGGTTCCCATCAGCCCTCAGGAAGAAGCCACGTTTAAGCTGAGATTGGCAAACTTCGTGTACATGTGTGAGATGCATTTAAACACAATGAGATACAGAAAGAACTCAATAATTAAAAGTGCTGTCTGAAGGTTCCATGCTATCTGAGGCAGAAGATCATAGATTTTACCCATTTGTCTTCTTAAGTCCCAACTTTCATTCTCTTCCCCTCTCTCAGAGGAAAGAATTTCAAGTAGATTTTCTTACTATTTTCTTTGACTTCTCCTGTTGGATAATTATGTCCTTGTTGTAAAAATAAATCCTGAATGAACACAATAGCAAGTGTAATCTAATTGGTTTAGCTGTTTAACTATTAGGATTATATAAAAAATGCCTACTTAATTTTCATCCTGCTATTGGGGAAAAGAGGAGTCATAACTACAATGTTCTATGTTTGCCTTTCCACGGGAGTGTAAATCCTTTATATTGCCCCATATATTGAATAAAATCCAACATTTATCCTTCCATCAGGACTTTCCACCTCCAACAAGTCATCCTACAGGGCTGTGCTTTATGTTGATGATTGCACAACACTGAACCCTCAGAAATATGCTGTCAAATTATTTTTCAAGAAGTGTTTTTTCAACAGTGTAAGAATCAACTAATGAAGGGAAATGAAAAAGGAGAAAATTTGATGGGGTTGCACTGTTACTATAATCTAAATAAAGTTAAAATTATCAAAAGGTTTTCTAAATTTCTCTAAATCACTAATACTATATGCAATGTTTAAAATTAAATTAAATTAATTTAAGTGACATAATTATAATTTGGAAAACTATCAATAGTGTTTATCAATGGGTGGCAGATGTTACACATTTTTAACATCAGTTTTGAAAGGAAATAGCTCATTTTGTAAATAACAAGAACTTAAAATCAGAACATCGAATTGTGTACCCGACTGGGTGTGGTGGCTCATGTCTGCAACTGTAGCACACTCGGAGGGTTGAGTTAGGATGGTGAGTTTGAGCCTACCTAAGCAACTCAATGATGCAGCAAGATCCCATCCCAAAGAATAAATAAATAAAATAAAGCTCTGTGTGAAGCTGCTGAGTTCAGTCTGCACTCATTCAAAAAAATCTCTTGTTAATGATCATTTTCCATTCATTAAGTAAAATCTACATGATCAGTAGGAAAAAGGTAAATTTGCTCTTTTTTATGTCACTAGTTTCTTTCCACAATGCTAGCTTTTTATACACAAAGGAACATAAATTAGTTACTCTCAAAGTATGCTGAAATTATAGTTTTTATACTGATGTACAAAAATGTGGATAACATTTACATGATCTGTCAGTGTAGATTTTCATTCTTTTATTTATAGATGCTGCTATTTGGATATAACATATCTCATTTATCAAAATTCTTTCTTGAAATACCAAGAAAGAATAACCAAGCACCTAGTTCTTAGGTTCTAATATCATTTTCCAAGAAAAGAAACCAGGGTTTCCTGGGAAAATGGTAGATTCTGGGACTGAGGTGGGAAATATACAAAGTGAGCCTGGATATCTTATACTATCAGAGAGTAAACCAATGCCAGAAACAAAATGCCAGTTGTCACAGTATTCTTCTGAGGCCCCGTAGGAGTCACTGGCCAAAGATGGAACAATTGGAACAACAAAATAAAGTAATATTAGATTATAACTAATATTATAAAATGACTACAAATATACATTAATTCGTGCTTGAGAGAGAATATCAATTGCGTGATGTGAAATATTAAGTGTTCTATTCCTCTTTTCCTCAGCTACCCTCTGACACACACCTCAAGCTTCTATTACTAACGTCTAGTTTATGTCATTTAAACAGAGTTACTTCAAAATGCACAGAACTTCAGCTTCTGTCACATGCAATGTAGGGAACTTTCTGTAAGAGGGAACTGATACAACCTGTTCTTAGTCACAGCCTAGATCTGCTAATTGGTTCCCAGTTTTCTTGATTCCACATCACGTTTCCTAGTTACCTGAAAGTCTGATACTTGGTGTCAAAGTTGAGGCCTCAGGGAAAGACATCACCACTTACGCCTGTATTCAACAGCCCCGATGATGAGGATCAGCCATGGTGATGAGGTCAGTGTTGTTCCAGGAGCCTCCCTTGTAGCGAGTGACTTTTAGTGTCGAAAGAGGAATGATAACATAAAGAACAAGCTATTTCATATTATGGCGGATGCTCTGAAGCAAATAATGTAGAAAGTAATGAGTAGAACCCTTAAAGATGAAAATGAAATTTTCAAATAGGGAACTAGGTGAAGAACATTCTAGGCACAGGAAAAATAAGACTCAGAGGTGAGGACTTCCTTCATCTGGAGAGCCATAGGCAGGAAGAGAACTGTCTGAGGCAACAAAGTCCTGCACTGAGGACCTGTTCGGAGAACATTTGGATTTTATCCTAGAGGTGATGGAAAGCCACGGACTGCTTTGAATAGCAGACCTCCTCTCTCTTCACGAAGTGACACTGGCAGCTATGTGAAGAGCAGGTTGGAAATGAAGTGACGATACCTGCCAGAAAGCTACTGCGGCGGCACCAAAAGAGGTAGTGGTAGTTTAGATTAGGAAGACGAGGTGCAGGATGGAGCAAAGTGGATATATTTGGAACTAACAGGATGGCGGATGGATTGGATGTGGTAGAGGGTGGAACAGAGAGCAACTTCTAGCTTTTAATGTTACCTGGAAAATTATAGGTTGGCTTGCTTTGCCTCCATCTAGATAACCTAATCCAATAGTAGCAGGAGAATGATTTATTTAAGAGCATGTATTAGGATATCCCCATTCTTTGATGTCCAAATAAAAATACATCCTCTTCTCATAGCAAATTTCAAATATCTACGCACGTTGGAGTTGGAGTGAGACTGTCTATGTGTTACTTTGTGTCCTCCATGACACAAGAATAGCAAAAGCCTTTCCCAGTCAGTGAAATATACCAAGGCTGCCAGCGTCCCTGCACACACCTACCTCTCAGAGCAGACTGTCCACAGCACAGAGATACTGCCTAGTTTCCCTTCCCTTTCATTCCCACTAGTTTCTAGCTACACTCGAATCCATTTGAATAGCTAGGAACACAGATTTTGGAAAAATATATTATCAAATTCAAACGCAGTAACTATTGCATGAACAGTAATATACTTGAAGAGCCAGACCCCTGAATATTTTTCCTAGATTCTGCCTCATAAAATATATGCTCCACTTGGTGCTTTGCTTTCATTTTGTCTAGAATTTCTTTTATTAGTATGCACTCAAATTCCGGCCTTCTTGCTATTCAAGTTTGGCGTCTTGGGGTCCAGGAGCGGTGCAGAGTATCTGGATAGGTCTGGGGCTTTTTTAGGACACAGAGGATAATGGAAAGAAAGGAGATGGAGGACAAGAAGAAGAAACAGAAGTAGGAGACTGACGAACAAAGGGACCTTGAGGCCTGGAATTAGGAATTGTCAGAGCAGCATTTCAGTCAAGGTGCCATCAAAGGAGTGGATTCCTCAGTCAAAGCTCTATCTGTCCTGATGTCTGAAGGATCTCTTTCGGTGTAATGATCAGCTCTGTCAGTTTGCCTTAAACTGTGCTTTTCTGACTGTAACGATGCTGAGCTACCACCTGCCTTTTCCTAACTAAACTCTGCTGCCAGCCACCTGCTGTAGGTCAGGCCTGACCTGCACTTCGGTACTGCCAGATCTAAACCCAACGTGTAGCTACGTATCAATTATAAAACTGGCAATAGTACCCCCAATTCTTCAACCGGTTCCCAGGAGAAATAGAGGAACAGGGAAAGTAATTCTTAAGCTGGTTTTTAGTGTTTTAATGATACTGATATAGCAGAAGTGACAATATTAGCCATATTTTGATGGCTATAATTGTGTGCGCTCCTTCTTAACTAAAGTCATGGCAACAAATAAATGAACAACACAATACTTTAAAATGGTAATGGTAACTATAATTACAGATGCATCAGTAACTAATATAACATTGTCTTCCTGAAATTGAAATTGATGTTGCAAAATAATAATAATGCATTCACTTCAGTGAATATTTACCCAGGTTTTAAACTGTGATGAGAACAGAAATAAAGAAAAGGAATAGTAATTGAGGTGATTTAATTTTCAAAAATAGATTGAGTGCATTAGTTCATTATTGCCTTTAGTTCTAATTCTCATACACCAGGACAGCAAATACTGAAGACTTTGGTTTCTCATAATCATCCACGGTCAGTTATTTCTTAACATCATATCAAAGTAAAAAGGATAAAGAGATACCTATTTTATACTAATAAATGGATAGCTGTATAACCACTTGCAAGAGCATTTCATATTTTCTCTTTTAAAAATAAGTGAATGTCTGATTCATAGCTAAATATTTAAGCTAACATGAAAATCTGGCTTTTACTTAATATTTTAAAATATGGTTTCTGCATTCAGATACTTCAAAGTGATTTTTTCCTTCAGGACTGCAAAAAAGAATCTAATATATAACCAACTCTCAATTACCCACATTTGGAAAACTCACATTGACAATTCTTCATAGAAACATTTAATTTCAGTCTAACTTACCCCTGCCACCCACTTCTGGGTTGCTCCCTACTGCTGTCAATTGGCATGAGTTCAAGGAATGTAAGGATATTTTAATATTAGTTCTAGCAAAGCACTAGCAGGAAGGTAAACCTCCCAGGGAAAATTCACGTAATGTATTCCAAAGTCAAATATAAAATGACTTCGGATTACCAGTGCTGCCATAGGCTCCCATTCACACAGATAATTGAGAACTGACTATCACTGTGTTCATAAAATATGGACCACACGTTGTCCATGAAAAAAATGGATGAGTTCTGAAACAGAAATTAAAATAAAGAAGCAAGAGGCGTGGTGAAAACAGTAGGTCTTCACAGAAAGAGAGCTGGAGCTGACAAACGTTTTTACTTTTTCTTTCTCCGTGAGACTATGAAGTTTTAAAAGATATGCAGGCAGAAGCAGATGAAATTATAGCTCTCAGACACTTTATAATTCTGAAACAGATATGTGATGGATTGCGAGGTGACATCGCTGCTGGCAGTTTTTGTCAGCACATTTTGATGATACAGTTTTTTAGGTGATCTTCAAGTACATCAGTGACACACACTACGTTTCAGGCACGTTGAATGATTTTGAAGCTGATAATTTATGAGGACTTTTGGAGCAAGTTATTAGGTTTGAGTCAGGAGAGATTTATTTGGTTTAATCCTAGGTTCCTCGCTGTGTTCTGTTTATCTCATCTTATTTTGCTGGTAAACAAATATGTAAAACTTTAATGCAGAGATAGCCCCTGTATTACCATGCCTCATTTAGAAGGCATGGTTTTCCATTGAAAGCTTCATGCTAGGTGGTAGTTTTCTAGACATTCTGTTCCTCTAAAGAAAGAACAGATAAAACAAGGACCTTCAAGTTGGGATTCTGTCAAGGAGTAACTGAAAAGAAAATTAAATTATTTGTCCTTCATAGACAAATAAAGATGACCTGTACTAGAATTTATAAAATTCCAGTAATTACTATTTTATAGTAAGGATAATAGTAGATTGTTGAAAGTGCAGCCATCTTGTAAGTTTTTAGAGGTTTTAAACTAAACTCACATCAGCAAATAAATGGCACTGCAATGATTTAAAATAGTGTAACTACATACCCTCTTACATAGTAAAGAACATATATGATGTCATTTTCTTGAACTCTAAATTTCAGGATATCACAAAAGAAGCTCATTGAGCTAATTTGACTGAATATTTCCACAGTTGCAAATCAGCAAGAAATGCAAATGTATTGTGAGACAAGGTCTAAATCTAACTTTCAAAACAGTTTTTGAGTTAAATTTTATTTTTAGAACCTACTGAAAGCTACAGGTTAAATTTTTTGTTTACATTACAGAAATTTGTAGTTATTTAGCAGTAGAGGTGATGAATGACAAAAAGAAATTCAGCATACAAAAATATATGCTGTGTAATAGTCTTAGCCCATTTTCCAGTTGTACTTTCTTACTCACACTACACTCCTTGATTTTGAAGAAAGAATTGCAGATGTGTGTTTCTGTGTTGCTTTTCGTAATGCCATTCTTGGGCATAAAGGAGACCTATTAAGAGCTATTGTTGTTCTCCAGAAAATGTATACATTCAAACAACGCCTAAAATGGTGATGGGACAAGTATTTTCATATTGTCCTTAGAATATACATAGGAAGCCTTCACACATGGCCTTGTATTGTCACAGTTTTTCTGACACTTTATCTCTAGTGGTCACTGCAAGGTCTTGTGTTCCTATGCGTGGAGTGCAACTCTGCTGTTCAAGCCATGATAACGTTCTGCATGTGAATGGCCTCTAGAGATTTGTCAACTCAGACAGCCTCTTTCAGGTCAGCTTGTATCTTTTCTCTTCAGAAAAACACTGCCACCTCCTTTCCCTTCCTTGTGCCCTTTGATTAGTTCCAAATGAACTACAGGATCTAAGAAACTGCTCCTCACAATACAATTACATGAACAAAGTTAAAATTTAGCATCCTTGTGGCTAATTTACTATTAAAAGAATTTCATTCATTGGACTGTTATTTCAGTAAAAAGCTATTCTGGTGAAATGACAACATAGAAATGTTTAGGTCTTTCCAGACAGAGAGTATTTAATACACTGCAAGATTTTTCCCAGGTGTCTCCAACTAACGCTGTAGTACACCTTTCCATTTAATTTGATTTGGTTTGGTTTGGTTTTGGGTGGACACGGCTAATTCAATTCCTCTTGGCACCTCTCACTCCTTTTCTGCTAAATTTTCTTTGTGAAAGCAATAATCTTTAAGTTATTTGGTCTCAAACTCTTTATCCTCTGTCAGTAAACCCTGCCCGTGCACACAAAGATGCAATCCCGATTTTTAGTACTTCATCCTTAAATACAAAGAGGAAATCAAGTATACCAACACATGTAAGGAAAATGTCTTACTACAGAAGGCAGAAAAGCAAACAAAATTGATGAAATAAAAGTATAAATGATGACATAAGAGAAATTTTGAAAAAGGTCAAAAGTTTAAAAATTAATAGGCTCACGAGTAGAATTGAAGAAATCTCATGGAGGGATGGGGTAAATAGTAATAGAAAAATCCAAACTATACACAGAATCAGCTCAGGATACATTGTACCTTTTAGAGTTTATTTACTCTTTAAAAAGTAAAAAGAAATAATAAAGATATATTGTACCAAATAAAAATTACATAAAATTAGAGGTCATAGAAAATCAAATCATAAAGTATATATAAAACATGCAGGAATTAAAAGGAGATAATACCAACCAAATTTCATATTGAATTTCTAGACAACAGAATAAAAGATATAATCTTAAAACCTTCCAGAGTAGATCATTTATACTAAAAACAGGACACTTAAATAGTGTTTTCAAGATGTTAAGAAAATGAAACATTATAATTACATTTTAAATTTTTTATTCAACACATTAATATGACACTTGCCCTAATCATAGCTCCTTTTGTTTTTAATTTTATTGAAAGAAACAAGGTTTAAAGTTAAATGAGATATGGTCTTGGAAAAATAATTTCCCATGTACCTTCCTTAAGAAGTTTTGGAGACCTGTATCACTCAAGCAACAGAGTAAGTTAAGAAAGGAAAAAAGAATCAATTCCATGAGAAAGAAAAGATTAACCTCACATTATTCATAAAGCCACACTCTGACAGTTTTAAGATGGGCCTAGAAGTAAACATTGGATATAGAGAAGTCTTTGGTGTGTATGGGATGTTATTGCCAATACTTTTTGGTGAGCTCTACTTCAGGGCGTTTGTTACTTTGAAAGTTTAATTGAAAGTGTATAAAGAAGCATATAGGCAGGATAAAAGCAACAGTTATTCTAAATATTTACCTGTACATCGAGGTAAAAACCAAAATAACTGGATCTCCAAGGAGAAGATGTATTCATGTCAGCACAGCAAGGCACCCTGGTGAAATTGATATCTATGTAACGGCCCCAGGAGCACAATATTCTTCCCAAATTTCCATTCACCCAATTCCCAGAAGCGACACTAAGAATCCTCGTCTGCAGCCTAATTTCTCCATCCAGACACATAATTTCTCCATCCCCTCTGCACTACTTCATCCCACGCTCAAGCCCCAGGGAGACTGTGGGGCCACAAGTGGTCTGACGAGGAAGAACCCAGAGGTCACCTGGGTTACAAGACTAAGTATCATCTCTGGGGCAAGAAAACAGACGAGACAAAAAACTGCTGGGAGGAATGGCATAAATCCTCTTTGCTACTCGACCTCATTATCGTCCTTATTAATACTGTTCCGTGCTTGCCCTGTTCTTCTTTAAGCAAGACGTTCCGTGGACACAGTCTCCATCAGAGCTTCCTCCACGTCTCCCTCCTTCTCCCTGTGCAGGTCTATCATGTGCCAGACCTGCACTCAGCATTTCATATGTATCTGGGTGTGTTTTCTTTATTTTTCTAAATATAGATCTTATGGTATGTTCATCTAAATTATTCACTTTCTCCATACATTACAGTCTTAAATAATGACCAGATTTATTCCAGGAAAACATAAGATAGGCCCCCTATGGATCTTATTTCCCCCACTGTGTTTTCACACTCCATATTTGATTAATCCTGCTTGAAATTTCTGTGCGCTGGGTGGGAAGGTTGATAAACTTTGGACAAAGTGAACTTGGCCCGGTTTTCTCAGGCTATAAAATAAGGAAGCTGGATTAGATGTTCTAGAAATATCTCTTCAGCACAAAATTTCTCTGATTTTGGTATACCTAATATCAAAATGTGATTTTTAAACACCACACACTTGTTTTTTTTTCTTTTAACAACTTAAAGATATAATGCTATAATGTGTCTCGTCAGCATTTCCCACAGTGACAAGAGTGCTCGGAGTTCATTTGGCACCTCTGGTTCCCCATAAAGTGTAAGGTAACACTTTCAATTGACTAAAAAATGTGGTAACCTAAACACAAGAGTTAGCAGTGTATGGGAGACAGAATGTTTTAACTGAAATTAAAGAAAAGTCTTATCATAAAGTCCGTTGAAAGAACCATTGTCATCTTCCTGAAAAATGGAGCTTTTTTCACCAAGATGGGATTTATAAGACAAATTACCTTGAATTTACATAATTGTTTTTGACCAACTGCAGTAAAAATTGTTGAAACTTTTCTAATTTAATCAAAGCAAATTACTAGTATAACTTACTTGCAGCAAAAACTTAAGATGAAATAATAAAAGAAAAAAGCCCCAACCATTGATAGCATGCCATTGAAATCCACCCCTTGCCTCTTTAGGTTACAGTTATCTATTAAGAGAATCACTGAACATCTTCTACCAAAAAAAAAAAAAAATGAGAAAACTATATTTAAACTCTACTACTATCTTTTTGCTACTAAATATTTCAAATGGGCAATGGGGAATTACTGACTCCCTAGGCCCCTCCATATAGCAGATGTTCACTACCTGCTCACACTCATATTTTGATAACACTGGCTAGAGGGCAGAAGCATGGGAATGACTAATGTCAACATTAACAATAACTAATGTCAACTAATGTATGATATAATATGATCCCAAGGTTATGAAAGAAAGACAATGGATATTTAAGGACACTATATTGCAAGTCTAAGTCTTTCATGTTATTAAATTATTTCTCTAGAAAGTACTTTTTATTCCTGCAGCTTCATAGGTAAATAAAAGAAGATATAGTGAGACAAAAAAAATGCTCCTTTTTGTACAGACAAAGGTGTGACAAGCAGTGTTAACAATTGAATTTGGACCTGACATGAAGCCCACCCTCAACTGCAAGCTACCAATGATAGAATAATTAGTATGTTTGACTTATAATGTGACTTTTCCTGTAAGTGTGTGTTTTTGTTCTCTCTCACCTTTCAGATGATTAGTGCTATTTGCTGCCTCAGTCCCTAGGTAAGAAGCAAAGTAAATCTGAATATATTAATAATATGGAGCATCTTGGTAGGTTTTACATGGTTAGTGAGCAAGAATGAGGCATTTTTCCTTGTTTCTTTTTTGGTCAGAGGAAGCAGATTATGGTGGCATATTGCTGTTCTTTCTTGACAAAAGTGGAAATAAATTCTTCAAAGTGAATATTGAGTTACCCCAAATCAGTTACCACTGGATTGAGTAAGCTTGTATTTTGTTTTTGTTCTTTTGTGAAAACCTAGTACAAACTCACAAGGAGGTAAAACACATCTTGAGAATGAGACAGTGTTTTTGAGGCTGTAATTAATAAAGATCTTCTCTGAAATAACTGGTGTGCCATTTGCAGCAGACACGTACTCAGAAGCTGAAAACACAGTTGCCTTGCTCACATGATAATGTTAACGTGGGCTGGTACTTCGGGCTTCCTGGAAATATGTTTTGATCCTTTTTGATCACACTAATAATACACTATGAAGCATTGCTCTGTGGGATGTAGTTAAAGCTTATGTGAGCTTTGGAAACCACTGGCACCTTCCTGGAGGGAAATATCAGAACATTTTTATTTTTACCTCCATCACTCCAGAAAACTTCACGGAGAACAGTCTCTGTCAGGGGTGTGGGGCAATTGTTGTCCCAAATAGTCTTTGAAAAGGCATGGCCTAAATCGTCAACATACTGTGCTGGCAAGTGGGGAACAAAGATTCTGCGCTAAATCTAAACTTTCTTTCAAATAGAGTGCTGATTTTTCTCTTTCCTTTCATTTCTCTTTTTTTTTCATGCAGATAAAGCAGTTAGTAGATTTTTGTTATCAATATTTGGTGGAACAAATATCTGATCAGAGTAGTATTTAAAAATATTCAAGATGTTTTTCCTGATTCTTGGGTCATGGTTCGAATGCATAGGGCATTTTGTACATGTATATGTATGGGGAGGAAATGGTGAATGAATGTGTGTGCGAATATACTCAAATATAAAGAATTTTAATTTATAAGTCTAAATATGAAAACATTAACTTTTACTGCTGATCTTCAATACCAAACAATGGAAAATATGTTCTAGGAACTATTAGACAAAATAAGGAGCATTCTTCTGAATTTCTTCAAAAATGCTTATGACATAAGCAGTGTTGAATCTTCTACATAGTCCAAGTTGGTCACACCTCATTCTTTGACAGAAAACTACACTTAATTGTCCCCAAGTTGAGAATGATTGAGAACACATTAAATATATTATGGAATATCAACTTGTAAGCCTTTCCTGAGTCCTTATGGTTTGCAGTTCCTCTCCAATATCTCTTTCTGTATTGTTTTCAAAGTAATGATGCAACAGAAAGCCGATTTCCTCGTGAGTGCACAGGCTCTAATCCCAAGTCAGAGTCATCATTAGTTCCTCAGGAAGGGCTCCTTCAAAGCCCTCGCTAAACTCCTGTCAGCTTGTAATGATTTTCTATAAGCCAAAAGCGTCTATGAGTTATTATTTTGAGAATGTGCCATATCACATGCTGTAGATCTAGTTCTGTGTGTTTTCTGCATTTTTAGTTATTGGAGGAAAAATGGTCCTTATTATTATGTCCTTTTCAATAATAGAGAAGAGGAAGATTTACTGTGTAAGAGATTAAGGGAGAGAAATTGTTGGAGGGGAGAAAAATAGCACAATTATTTCCTAACAACAACTTCAAAGGTACAGGAAATATTTCCATATTCAAATGTGGGCTTCCTCAAACTGGCCTATTTACAACCAATTTGGTAGTTCATTTGATTGAGTAATTTAGACAGACTCCTACAGGGGGTTGTGCCTATGCAAATACACACACTCCCGCACTGGTAGGCGTGCATACATAGCCACACTCTTCCGCTCTTCTAGGACCAGCTGACATATGTTGGTGGGGCTCTCTCTGACTTCCCTTCTCTCTCCCTGATGAGTAAAAATACTCCCATGTAAATCATGTTTGAATTTTGCATGGCTGAGATTTAACTTGATATAGGGATTGAAAATTTTGGTTTGAAGTTATACTGTTCCTTGTTTGTTAAATAAATGTTTAAATGTTAGATAAATGTCCTTGGAACAATGAGGTCAGATGTTATATCCTTGACAAGATATGAAGATCTAGAGTGCTTTTACAGCACACACTGACAAACTCTTCCTCCCAAGTACATATTTCCAATGATGGTGCTAGACCTTAGCAATTAAGTGGTGAATGAGACAGAGAAGTGACTTGTCCTTATAGAGTTCATAATTAAATGGACTATGCTAGTAGTGAAAGAATTCAGTAAAGCTAGAAAAAACTCAAAACCCTGCTGACCAGCCTGAAATTCTTGTCTTTTGTTTCCCAGTAGCGCCTAGTGCTGCCTATGTGCTGTCCTGTATTCTCCTCTGCCGCAGATGAATACTCTGATGCCTGTGCCCTCTCTTCCAGCTTCCCGTGCCCCTCCCCCCTACTCACCTTCAAAGGTGAATTTCAGTTCCTCGTCACTAGTCCTCCCTCATGCTGCTGAACTTAACATACAGAAACTGAACTTGGTGACTCTGTGTGTGGGCTGGGCTGGAGAAGCGGGTAGTTAGAATGACACAGGAGATCTGAGTCCATAAGCCAGCCCAAGAGGAGAAAAAGTAGAAGGTATGCTTTCAGCTGCTTAAATATTTAGAATTTATGGAGTTATTAGATTAAAATGCACATCACTGTGGTTTGCGCTTCTGTTACCCAAGGGCCTGGTGAAAGGGTGTGAGATTTGTCCTGATATTTCAGTTGTAAGAGGGGAAAATGTGGACAAAGCGCTTTTGATGGGCAGGGGTGAGGAAAAGAGAATCTGCCTCCTCTTGTAACTTAGCTAAGCTTCTTCAATAAATTGCTTATGTGCCAGGCACAATCGCCTGCATAGTACCACTTTGATGATGAACAAGATAGTAATAATGTTACTGTTATTTATGATGAGAGCATAAACTGAAAAAAATCCAGGGTGATCCAGCCCATTTCTAATTCAGGGAGATATTCTCCCTAGAATTTATATAAATGCAGTCTTATTGCCTGATTATTTTAAGCAGAGATTCTATACTTTTCCAACATTTTTCTATTTCCCTCACTGGGTATTTAAAAACCCTTTGTTATTCAGTTATTTTTCTGAATTTTTTTTTTTTTTTTTTTTTTTGTGGTATCAGGGATTGAACTCAGGACCTTGTGCTTGCCAGGCAAGTGCTTATTCAACTGAG
This sequence comes from Dinomys branickii, assembly GCA_004027595.1. NCBI lineage: Eukaryota > Metazoa > Chordata > Mammalia > Rodentia > Dinomyidae > Dinomys > Dinomys branickii. The sequence continues at coordinate 111,470 of PVLD010000441.1, read as the reverse complement.
CTATATCCTCAGCTTTTCTGAATTGTTTTGATAAAACACTGTGCCACCAAGAGAACAATGTCTGATGCACAATAATGAATCTTAGACTCCGAAAGAGGGAAATGTGTCTTATTGAAGTTAACAACCTCCTAGCCAGTCACACTGAAGTATTAGCCTCAATGGAAGCAAGTAATCTTAAACCAAAGAAGATTTAAGTGGCCACACCAGCCTCAAGAGCTTTATTCTAGAATACTCATTTTAATTTTGTGTTGATATCGATTGCACAATCGGATTACTTTGTGTATAGTAGCCAGATTAACTGTTACCACTTAAAATTGCTAAGACATAGAATTTAACTGATAGCAGTTTTACATTTTCATTACCTCCTGTGGTAAAACTGGTTTTTAATGTGAACTTTTCCTCAAATTTTAGTTTTTGTAATAAGAGTAATAGTAATAGTGCTAATTCTTATTGATTTATTCCTATATCATATCTAGACCAGTCGTTTTAAAAGAATTACCACATTTTATTCTTCTATTACCTTTCACACTTATAGATTAAAGAGACTAAGATTTTTAGAGGTCCACAAACTGGTCTAATGTGACTTAAATAATAATTACTTGAGGTGATATAATAATTAAGTTCTGTCTCACTCTAGGGTATATTATCTTAGCCACTAAATAAAGACTCGTATCATTCTAAAGGGACAGATAATACCCTATTTATCTCTCTTCTTATACTGTCTTAATTCATATGATTGGTTTATTTTTTTATCAATATATACAAATTTGAAATCAAACTTAAATAAGTCAATAAGCAGCCATATTTTAAAAAGTATTCAACATAAGTACGTTTATTTACAATTTCAAATAGAAAGTGATCTCTACTTAAAACATACTTTTCTTTATGTATTAATCAGGTTAAGTCATATGTGCAACAAATATCCTATCATTTCGGTGGTTAATTAAATGTTAGTTCAAGTTTAGAAAGTAATCTAACACAAATCAGTCTATTTTCTGTTTCAGGTATTCTGGGACATTTTTCTTCTTCTGTCTGTGGTTATACCATCTCCCAGGAGCTTGGAATTCTCCCACATATCTTGTACATTTGATCAAACATTGCACAAAAGATAAACTGTGCACAGTCATGCCAGGACAGATCTAGAACTCGCTCTGTCAGTTCTGTGCACATGCTATTGCATGGGGCTCAGTTTTACAACCACACTGAGCTGCAAGATGGACACTAGACAGTGAAGCTTGGAGATGCTCCCAAAAGCCAGAACTGGGTACTGGTTAAGAGCTCCCTAGCCGTCTCCACCCAGCCTTTACCCTGAGGGGCAGATCCAAAAGGATTCATGTCAAACATAAGTTTTCCAGGTTTCCATATGTTTATATGTACATACTACTGCTATTCTAGCAGTGAGTTAAGAATCTCATGTTAAGAATCCTCTTGTTAAAAAGTGTTTCAAAATGTATACCTTTTTTCAGAACTGCGTACTGTGAACATTTTTTCTCTCAGAACTTATTTTAATGCGTATCAGAGGAAAAGGCACTGCATAGTGTATGAAGACAGACAATGTAAATGCATTTCATCTTTTCTTTATGTTTTTACCCCCACTTCAATTATTTGTTATTATGGATTATTCAACCTGAAGTGCTAACGCATTTTTGTAAAATTGATGTTATTCTTCTCTCAGTGAGTCATTTCCATGAGATATTATAACATTTTTCATTTGTTCCTGTTTGGAATTTTGCATTGTCTTCATTTTTAAGTTAAAACTTTATAACTTGCAACACCTCAAGTGCATAGTATACCAAATTCAGTTTAATGAGAAAATGTGACCCTTTTTACCCTATGAAAGCTCTCCAAAACTGGTTTTGTACAATATTGCCTCTTTCCCCTAAAGCCTTGATGTAAAAATCCTTTTTATTAATGTTAGTCACAGATTTATCTGAAATTTTTACTGTAGAGTTAAACTTTCTGCATTCTGCCCTCATTTTCTGTGAGCCTTCCTTGTGAAAATTTAAAATACATATGGTTCAAAGAACAATACTGGGAAATAGCGTCACGCACTGCACAGAACATTAGAAGCACATGGTACTGCTTACTTGACAAGTAAGTAAGAATGGCGAAGAGTCACTTTACAGCCTTCATTTTTACCCCTGTTCTATGTGCAGGAAACAGGCTACTGGGGCAAGACGTCAGGATTAGATGACAGTGATTGCGTGGCCCTGTAACACCAATTCTTAGTGTGTCGCTGCATTATTTGTACCACTAGATTCAAAAGTACCAGACCCTTTTTCAACTTGACACATTGTATAATATTTAAAACATTAAAACGTTCCTGAGTAACCACTTTGAAGCCATCAATATGTAATACAACGACCATTGTTAATTTCCTACCACCTTGTCTGAATTTCAGTATTGTTTGTATTGTTCTTATATTATTTTGTAAAGGCGTGTTAATATGTTTTCATTCTTCCATTTTTTAAAGTAGAAAAATAAAATAAAAATTTAAAAGCATCTTACATATTAAACGTACATTAAATTTGTAAGGAATTTAGTTTTTAATTTTTATTTTTGTTAGTACATGTTCACAGTACATGATTACACACATTGTGGGGGAAGTGGGTACATATACATAATACCTCTGAATTCTTTTAAAAATCCCTTTCCTTCTGTCCCCTTTCCCTTCATCTCCAGGCCCCTTCCTTTGTGCTAAAGATCTCTCTCCATGTTTCCTCTTATCTATCTTTTCTTTTTCACTTGTTTAAAATATATTGAAATTACTCAGAAAATGGAGTGTTATAGGGAAAGTACACAGATCTCTAATTCCGGATAAATTAGAATTTGGAAAATGAACATCAAACAAAGTTCTTAACAGGTTTGTAGCAGCGTAATGTAGACATTGTAGTGGCATGAAAGAACACTCAAGGTCTGCTGAAGTTTACAGGGTGGAATGGTGGTTCGAGTATTTCTCCCATGATTACTGATCCCGACAATATTCTCTTCAAAGGAGACTGTAAATTTGTTCTGTGTAATGCTTTTCAAAGCAATTGGGAGATATGACTCTCTAGAGATTTTAAAGGGATTTGATTTTTGATGCCTAAGTACTATTGAGAAAGTTAGGTATTGAAGGAGTGTATGAGAAAATCTATATGGAAGATCAATTTCTCAAGTACTTTGTAAAAGCATCAGATAAGAGTCTCACTTGACACAGAATATAGAAGTTCTATGCCAAAAATTTGTCAACACACTCGATCTTATGGACAAAAATATGGATTTGAACGTACAGAGTATGATGTCCGTCAGCACTGATCACTCCACAATTGCACTCAACAATGGATTCCAAGAGGCTTGTAAAACCCACTACAGATGTGATTCCTGACATGAATAAACAGTTTGGCCGCAGTTCTGCTAAGATGTGAATTTGAATCATGACATGGAAAATAAATTAGTATATGAATCTCCAATACAGGATTTTAAACTATTAGTGGAGAACTTATGAAACTCTTTCATAAACCATTTTAAATGTAAGCAGTCTTCTGTAGATGCAAATAGATGTATTTATATTATAATAGGTAAACCTGGGAGGATTCCTCTATACTGTGAGCGGTGGCAGCAGGGCCTGTGTTGTGAGCATGTAATGCTTATCAATAGTCAGTGTTCTGCAAAAAACAAGGATATACTTGGCAAATTTTTAAGTATGTAGAGGAGCAGATCTATTCAGCTAACTGGAGTGTGGTGCGGGCCATCCGGTGGATACTTCAGTTAACCATATTTTACAGTTAATAGATACCTTGCATGCATGGACCACTTTCAAGGAATTAAAATACAATAAAATCTAATTTATGGAAAAATTATTATCATGGCTTAATATTTGATCATTTGAAAAGCATTTTGGGCACTCACAAAGCCGCGGTAATATAACTATGAATCTTGATGACTATTTTACTGTAAATACATTGAAGTGCCATTTTATAGAGCTTTTGGATAGAGAGCACACTGGAGCACCCAGCCCTTGTTTACCCTCTATCATGAGATTTCACAGGGTGGCTGTGAAGATTACTTTAAGCATTTGATTTGCTTTTCAAATTAAAGAAGTGATCCACAGTTCTAGTGAGTATGGATAAGCAAAGTGCTTCCTCCAGGGTAATTAGAGTAATTATGCTTTAATGATGAGAGAAAAGGTATAAGAATTTAAAATTTGCTTCTTCTGAGCCTCTTTTTGAGTTTTATGTTTTTGTTAGTGTGTGTGTGCAGCACACGAGCATACATTCCTTGCAGGAGCTGCTATGTGTACATACCGCAGCCTAATTCCTTTCCCCACCCCTTCCCTCCCCTGCTTCCCCCTCCCTCTGTGTCTCGATCCTCCTTCCATGTGAGAAAGCTGAACTCCCTATCATCTGTCTTTTATTTTGTTCATTATATGTTGGGTTTCTCATGTAAGAGACATCATGTGATGTTTAGCCTTCTGTGTCAGCTTTATTTCCCTTACTCTTCCGAGTGTTTCTGATACTATACTATTATATTATATACTATTCAATGATTGAATCTTGACTAGAAAACAAGTCACTTAAAAAGAATCCAAGAAAGAATGTAAACAATGACCCACAGTAGGAAATTGATTTAATCAGTTTTCTGACCTATTTTAAATTATGAGTGGATTTTTCTGTGAGATTTTACACAGGCAGCAGCATAACGCCATGATGAAAAATGTTTCTAGACTCAGAAGACCTGGGTCCAAGTCCTGCCTCCACTATTACTGACTGAAGACGATAAATTACAGCTCTTCCAGCCTCCATTTCCTTCTTGTGCTCATAAAACCAGTTAAAACACTTAAAATAATGCTTGGCATATCCTAAGTGTCCAATAAATATTAGCTATCATTGCTGTACTAATGACTCTTCTGGATAGGCAGCTTCAGGCCTATGCCATTGTGCCCCGTGCAGTGTGAACTCACACCTGCTTTCAGTTCTCACCACCAGGTTGGCCTGTGCTCCATAGGCCGCCAGCCAACCTCCTACTGCATCTTCAAGGCATAGTTTTTGGTTAAGAGGCTTTGACCATACAGTGTTAATCAATAACTTCCTTGTGCAAACTTCTGTCATATTTAAGGAAATTTCTTTGGATTTGGGGTGTTTCTTACCTGTCCCTCTGTCCTACTAGGCTGTGAACCTTGTGAGAATGATGAGCCCACTGTCGCATATAGGTTGCACTTACTACCCACAGGAAGGTTTTCTTCCTTTAAAACGGAATAAACAAATGCTATGACACTACTTTAGTTAGCTCAAAGATTTTGCATGTTAAACTCTGAATCTTTTAAATATGTGCCCTTTCTAAAATGATGGAATATGACAGACTCTGGGTTATGAGCTGTGACTGGGCTTCTCACTACATCCTCATGTGGGAGAAGCACAAGGGGCTCTCCTTACCATGCATGCTGATTCCCTCATGATGCTTTCACCCTCACGACTAAATCTTTATGAAGATCCCTATTCTTGATACCAATATCTTGTGATTCAGGATTTCAGCCTATAAATTTGGAGAGAACACAAATGTTCAGTGTAGTCCATAGGTCCTGGGTGGTAATTTAGGTAACTCCATTTATAAACTTGCTTATAGGCTGGGGATACAGCTCAGTGGAACAAGCGCCTCCCTGGCAAGTTCAAGGTCCTGAGTTCAATTCCCAGTACCAAAGAAGAAATTATAAACTTGTTTATAATTATTTTTAGTTTTTAAGGTACATGTGCACACCAGGAAATATGCAAGCCACTATGCAGGACATGTGGAAAGGCCGACCGTCCTCCACCTGTGTGCCCACTCCTCCTCCCTCTCAGATATGCACTCTCTGTGCATAGGCTTGTGCGTGTGCAGCTGGAACATCCACTACACACACCTTCCTATACAAATGGGCAGCCAGGGGACTTTGCATGTTTAACTTACTTGTGTCTTTAGGGTTAGAGGTTGAGTTGTTCCTGTCTGGGCAGCACAATCCATCTCCCTCAGTTTGGTAAGAGCTATACAATACTGTGTGAGAACCCACTGTACCAGTCTCACTGCCATGGCGTGTGAAGCAGAGATGGGAAGCAGAGGAAGGACATAGTTCTCAGGCTCTGTGACAGCAATTCGACAGGGAGCAGAAAGCCTGTGACTTCCCACAGGTTGGTAACATTTAATCTTTAATGTTAAAGAAAATTCAAATACTATGTAGTTTATGTGATTTATAAGTGTATACTTGAAGGAGAGTTTCAGCCATATGCTCTGTGAATGAACCAAGAACTTTCCTGTGTCTAACATTAAAATTGAAATTACAGGCTTGTGGTGTAGCTTACTGATCGAGCATGCATTTAGTGTATATAGGGCCCTGGGTTTGATCCCAGCCAAAAAAAGGGAGAAAAAGAAATTGTAACTGGGAGTAAGTGTAACATTCTCCTATGGAGCAGTTACATCTTTTTTGATGATGAAAATTCCATGGTAAAAATTTGAACATGTTAAAATTAAAAACAAAGAAAGTGATAAGGATCATTAATCATCTCACAAGCAGGTAAACAATATTAGCCTTTCATAAGTTTCTCTATAATTTTACCTCATAAATTGTTTCACTTAGTAAAACACCTTAAACAAGCTAGCTGTTTGAATATATGTCTAGTCTGGTATGATATCCTTTTAGCCAAGGACCTCCAAATCCTCAGATATTTATCAGTTAAGATTTTAATTTTCTAACAAGGAGTTTACATCCTATGATTCACTTAGGTGTTTTATATATCATCAATTATAAGACATAATGTTGGACTTTTTATTTCTCACTTTTGTGATTATTAGAATACTGATGTGTGCCTGCCTCTTCTGTTGTGTTCAGATAAATTATTTACTAAAAGTAGAAATTGTGGTTCTGAAAGTGTGAACACTGGTAAGACTTTGATATCTATTTCCTTTTCTAACCTCTACTGGAGCCATGTGATTTCTGTGTATTGTTAACTTTCAAATATAGAAGTAATGTTTTAAATATTTCATAATGAACTGAGTCTTTAATATTATTAACACAGAGATTTAGTGACTACTAAACTCACAACTGACTTATAAAAAGGGTACTATATTTTCTCTACTAAGAATGTGGCTCAGAAATATTGAATGACTTACCCAACTTTACAGAGCTATTAAAAAGAGTGGTAGAATATACATTGAAGTCCAAGTTCATTTAACTGGGTGCCAAGCTATTGAAAATCAGGTGATAAATCCCCCTATCCAATATGCTGAATTATAAAATGATACCAGCAATATCTACCTAGGACACAACATGCATGTAAACCATTACCCAGTATATTTTATGAACAGTTGTCTCAATAAAAACACCCTCTACTTGATCCATCTCAATAGTCAGATGGAATCTCTGATATAAAAGTATAGACTGTTAATAAGAGTTCACAGTTAAACTCAATCAATTGTTATCTCTGACCTCCCATAATTTGCAAAATATTTCTGTATCCTTAATTAGGGCATCCATTTACATAAGCCACAGCATCCTGCTGTGTGAGTCATTGACATTGGGCAGGTTCACCTTTAAAGTATTAATGAGTCTCCACTTTTTTCTGTGTAACATCTTAGTGAGCAGCTTTGGGGCTTTCTGATGAAGCTATTCTCCCATGGAAGGAGTTATCAGTGGAATTTATCAGTATATGCTTAGGCTGGTGTGACACCTTTTATCCAAGGACCTCCAAATCCTCAGAGATATATCAGTTAGGACGTCATTTTGTTTATGTATCTTTGCATATGTCACTTTACACTAAGAGAATTTACAGCCTGTTTGTGTTGTTCACAACTCTAGCATTTTTCCAAAGTGGGATTCTTATTAGCTAAATGATTTGATAAATTATGTTCTACCTTTTCTCTCTAAAACTGTTCCATGACCTTCCTCAGAGAGCAAACTGTTGGATAGCAGGAGGCAGGCAACCACAGTTCACACCCTTCTTTCCATTAAGCTAGAATATCCTGAGCAATTCCCATCCACTAGGATCAAGGTCACAAACACTTTAAAAGTAAGGAATTATGAAAAAAAAAATTTAGGGAATGAATTTTACTGAAGGGTTTTTCTTTGCTGCATAGTACGCTAAGCTTTAGCAATACATCATTCAAGATTATCTGGGCCAATAAACAGTAGATTTATATTGTAGAAAATAGATCTATGAAGCGATCAATCAGCACAACACAATATGTTCAATCATAGAAATATATAATGACATTATGCAGACAAAGAGAAGAACAAATTGCAAAGTTGTAGGGCAGAGGTTAGCAGAGCAGCTTACTATAAGTTATACCTGAGCTAAATCTCAAAGAATACACCTAATATGTATATAATTTATATAATATTTTATTGAAAATATGGTATTTGTTATTCTGATTATATATATGTATAGCAGTTTCATACTAAGGGATTTCATTGAAAGTAGATTGTATTTAATCAATTTATTTTGTTGTATACAAAAATTTATGATGGAAGAAAAAGGCAATTAGTTTGTAGGAAAAAGGAATTATTAAATTCATCAATAAAGCTTAGAGAAGTTTTCAAATGCTGGAATAAAGTGTGTCAGGTGAAAGGGGACCACAAAATATTTGCATAATTACTTCATTTAAAGTAAGACAGAATCATTGACAATGATATTATTTTAAATAGAAAAGAAGGTGATGGGAATCACATTCCCCTGGTGCAAAATTGTATTGTTAAATTATTTCTACAAGACACCACTTCCCTAAGGATGTTTATTGATGCTTAGCAAAGAAAAAAAATGTTTAATAGTGAAATTATGTAGGGAAATATGAGCTGAAATAAGCTGAAAAGATTTTCCTTTTGCCTCATTTCCTACTTGCAATTATTGATAAGAGAAATTATACTCTTTAGATCACCTACCAATATGCCACAGAACCAATTCTCAGCAATGCTTGTGAGGAAATACTAACATGAGAAATGAAGTAGAAATTGCAGGAGTGAGCTACACCTTTGTCCATGAATTCACTGTTCTTTAAGCACATTTCAAAAAAAAAAAAAAAAATACTCTTTCTCTGCTCCTAAATTGAAACTCAATCCTGGGCTTCTTTCTATTCCACTCAATTGAAGAGATCTTTACTTAGTCCATTCCAGCTAAGCTCAGCTTCAGGTTATAAAGCCATCAGTCTGAGATATTTCTCTGCCCCGCTCTTCTCAGGGTGGCATCAAAGTGCTGGGAAACTTGCGTGGGATTGAAGTGCCGGGAGCGAGCATATGGCTGCCGTCTGGTAGCTGTCCACGCGGCTGCTGGCCGTGGCTCACACAGACCCATCTGGTTTCCAGTTGCTGTTACTCTTCTTGGAGATGTGCGTGTGCCTTTCCATCTGGCCGCCCGGCCTCGTGTTCACACCACATCCACTGCGGTGTCACCTCTTGACTCCGAGGTCCTTTCGGGTCAACCAGCTCTCTCTATCTCTTGATTTCCATTCCTTTCTAAAATCTATGCAAATATTAGGAGCTGCATCCTAGCACTGTAGGTCCACAGGACGTCTGGTGAGGCTACGGAAAACCCTCCGTGCCTCTGAACTTGCTCTCGTGTCAAGTGGAGCAGGAAACGTCCTGTGAAGGTGCTGTATCTCCAGACAGGAAGGCTCCAGTCTAGCCTCTCCAGACTCACCTGGGCATTAAGTCATCCAGCTTCATGCCGTTAATAGTAAAGGGCTTGGGATCCACGAGATTATTGCTCATAACTGCTGGATGTCCAGTGGATTGCGCTGACTGTGTCGGAGCCGAGTGGCAGGGTTGGACATTCCAAAAGGTGGCACTCCTTCCTCTCCTTAAGGAATCACCTCCATCATGTTTAAGAATTTTAAGCATAATTCAAGTACTATGCCCTTGATAAATTCTAAAGGTTCACTTTACATTATTGAAAGGATTTTATAAAAATATATTTACATGCTGATATGGAAACGTGATTTTAAGTTACAAACTGAGATCAAAGGGGTCAAGATAATGCACACTAGCAAATTATTTAATCATCACATCAGGCAGATACCCCTGCATGGAAAACTTCCACCTAGTACTAACAGCCCTCATAGTTCTAACAAAAAGTGATTTTTAGAAAGAGAATTGTGACATAAGTGTTAAAAAATGAGACATGTAGCTTTATGAAATACGAAATGTTAATAAGGGAAGCTAATACACAGAGCATGGTGGGGCGCTCATGCGATCCCAGCACTCTGCCAGGCTAAGGCAGTAGTCCAAGCGCAAGCTTAGCTTGGAGAATTCAGCAATTTAGATCCTGTCTCAAAATAAAAATAAATTAAAAGGGCCAGCACACAGCTCAGTACAAAGGTCCTAGGTTCAGTCCTCAGTACTCAGAAACAAGCAAACCAACACAAGCACTGGGCAATACACCAAGTTCTTAAAAGTTAAACGGAGAATTATCAGAAGCCAGCACTCTTTCTCACCATTTCAGACAACTGACAGTTCCAGGGCCTGTTTCGCCCATGTGAGGAGTTTTGCCCACTGAGGACAGCTATTTGTGCTTACTCCTCCTTTTCACTTTCCGTGCTGGTCTCCATATGTTTTCATGCTTCTCCGCGTCACCTCAGGCCCTGTGTGGCCCTCCTCTTGTCACTTCAGACCCTGGGTGACTCTCCCCGCCCCCACCCACTCCTCAGAGAATTCTCCTGCAGATGACCTTTCCCTGCCCTCTCAAACTCTCTTTCGCAGATATGTTTTTCTTCCCCCTCAAGCAACAGAACCCTGATGGAAAATCTGATGTTATATCCAATTATTTGCAGTAGCTGGTTTAATAGCGGGTCCTCCACAGGTGAACAGACCCCATTCCCATAACCCTTTCTGAGCTACCAAGGGCTGGAGGTACAGCTCAGTGGGCTAAGTGCTTGCCGCTGAGCTACCAAGATTTCACCGTTCCCCAAAGTGGGCTTCATTTCCTGTTGCAAAACAGCTCATCTTTGTTATGCCAAGACATCTGTGAAGTCATTTCCTTTTGTAGAACAGGAAGGAGAAAACTCACTTCTCCGTGGGAGAGATTATTGTCGCTTCTCTTCCTTGGTCTATTCCAGGTGCCTAGAACAATGTCTGACACTATAATTCAAAGCTATTTATCAATTGCTTAAATAAATCCACCCTATTTACTTATGGTATGTAACTTATCCCCTAGTGGAAGGGGGAAAGATAATAAAAATTAGTGCTATCTTTTGTCTGCTATTTTTTTCTCTGTCTCATTATTATTCAGGGTAAAAACTTGACACGGGCATAGCTCATCAGGTCCTTGGTTAAGCTTGTTGAGCTCACATGCACTATCTGGTCCTTGTGAACCTGGGAATCAGAACCTGCCACTCATAGAATAGTCCTGTTGCTGCTAACCTGATGACAGTTTTGTGTGCTTTAGCATGCATATTTTTATTCCCATGAGTGGATGTAACAGGATGTAAGAATCATAGAATGTCTGTAATGACAAGATTTAGCTTGTTCCCTAATGCATACACCCACCTGGAACTGGCAACACTTTTTCACTGGATTTCTTTTCCATGTGCTAGAGTTTACCTGAGTTTTCACGGTGAATTCATCATTTGTTAAGTATGCGAAATACGTACTAAACCTGGGAAAGTTTTCTAGGTCCCCAGGAGTAAGCTTTTTGATGATTTTTGTTGTCTGGACTTCAGTCAGCCAATGAAATTGCTTTTGGTCTCAGGATAGTTTTTCATCTTGCCACTAGATGTCAGGAACTATAAGAGTCAGCTTGCAACTGCATTATCAAAAAAGAACCATACTCCAGAGCTATGCTTTTTAATTGTTTTCAGGATTGACATTTGTTTATTTGCTAAGTACTTGATTAGTACCTACAGAACAATTGTTAGCCATCCAGGATATCAAAAGTCAGAGCAGGCTGAGAGAGAACTAAGTAAAACAGGGAGATAGAGTTGAGTCAGGTGGTGCATGCAGATGAGCGAGGTTGGGAAACAGAGGGCAGGGAATGAGAAGGAAAGAGGCTTCTGTTAAGTTCTAGTAAGGGCAGAGAAGAGTAGCAAGCTTCCAAAGGCAGATGCCTAAAAGCGGTGGTGTTAGCTGGAGTCTTCCCTGACCCAGACATGGAAGGCAGGAGGAGGTCCGCAAGAGAACACCTGTGGAAATCCTCGCGAAAGGAAAAGGAGATGGAGACAGGAAACCCTGGGAGTTCTGTGAGGTCCTAAGGCTGTTTTTTTGTTTTGTTTTGTTTGTTTGTTTGTTTGCGGTACTAGGGATCGAACTCAGGACCCTGCACTTGCTAGGCAGGCACTTATTCCACTGAGCTATATCCCCAGCCCTTAAGGCTGCTAATATAGAACAGAAAGGCAAAAACACTGGGCAATGCTCAATAAACATCTGACTCTGTAGAGCAGCTCTGATAGCCACACAGATAGGAAAACTGGACCCCGGGTAGGAAGCCCAGCTGAAGAGTCTGTGCCTCTTCCCTCTTTCTCCCAAAATAAGACCAAGCTGGAAAATCATGTGGCTTGAAAGTTAGAGATCAAAAACGTCAGCCCCAGTCAGCCTGCCCTTGTCTTACCCGCCAGAACTATTCTCTTGCTCTGAGGCTACTCTGTAAGGCAGGTAAGGCAAGGATAGGCTGAGTGGGGCTGGAATTTCTGATCGCTGGTTTCCAAGCCTGATAACGTTCAGCTAAATCTTAACGTTTATGGAAAAATGGTGAGAATGGACCCACATCAATCCCCTGCCAGGATGGTGGAGAGCATGCTGGGGATCTACGGGCTTCTCAGGAAGAAGGTAGTGGTTTGGGAGAGAGCTATTGGTGCCATTCCTAGAATGCGTTCATCACAAGATATCTAAGTGGTGCACTTTCCTTGCATTATGGGTTCACGGAAGCTACAGTAAGAGAAGAAGAAAGGGAGACGGAACCACACATTTGTTGATAAGCCCCTTTGAGTCAGCGAACAGTACAGAGTAAGGGTTCACTAAAAACTATTGATTTTTAAAATTTTTCTAAAACTATTTTGGTTTGTAATCCTCAATGGCTGGAACCATACATTCTTGAAAAATAATTAAAATAACAAAATGAAGCAAATCATTTTTTTGTGATACTAATCACTATCTTCATTAGACATACCCTTTTCAAAGTATTTTGTTCCATCCTTTATATCATATGAAAATTTCATTAAACTTACTGTTACTGCACTTTTGGGTGCTGGGGTCTCCTTAGGGAGGAGGTTTCCAGGTTCCTTTTGGCCTGAGCAAAGAGTTAGCCAAGACAAGCACAAATGGTAGCCCAGTTTTATTAGAGGTAGGAAAGAAATAGGCTCTGTGGGGCAAGTTTGGGCCAAGTGGAAGTAGGAAAAGAAGTGCACCGTGCCGTGTGAGGGTGGTCACCACACAGGGAAGGACACAGTGGCCAAAACTCAGTGTGGACTGTTCTTTCTGTAACACCCGCACCTCAGGCTATCAGGCCTAGGTCATCCTATGGAAAACCTGCTCAAGTTCTCAGGAGAAATCCAGATGCAGGGCACTGGGGTCTGTTCTGCACGTGTGTCCAGGACCCAGAAATTAATAGATGACATCTGCTTCCCAGCCAGCTTGGCCACACCCTAATCTCCTGTCTCGTTTTGACATCACAGACATAACAATTCTCGTTTCTAGCTATAGTTACAGTTATATTCTTTTTCTTTTTGGAGAATAAAATGAAATAAAAGAGAATATATTTGGCTACTTTTAAAATTAAGTATATTGCTACATTTTAGGCATACACAGTGCTTACACTCACCATAGGGAATTTGTACCTGTGCAGAATATAACTTGGTTCTTTTTCCCTTCCCCTCCCTTCCCTTCAACTCCTCTTCCCACCCTTATTTACAAAAGCTTTGTTTCCATTTTTCCTTCTTTTCTCATTTTTTCTTTTCCTTTCCTTCTCTCCCCCTAGTTCCCTTTCTCATTTGAATATTTTTTCCTATTTCACAACATCTATTATGCATTTCAGTCCTTATTTACACCTTCAGCTTCTCACACCAGAAAAACACTGTAGTATTTACACATGTGCTTGATTTATTTCACTTAAGAGTACGGTTTCTAGGTACATCCATTCACTTAGAAATGTCTCCAGTTTATACTTCTTTATGGCTGAGTAGTAATCCATTGTATGAAACTCTGTATCTTTTTTCATCCATTGGAGAATGGTTAGCCACTATTACTGTATCTCTATAGTACATATTAGTGTAACCCAAGCTTGTGGTCTCATAATGTCAAGGAATAAAGTCAGAAGCCAAAAGGAGGAAGTTAGGAGAGTTTTTATTGAAAATAAGCTCTAGCCCCTGGATTTCCAGGAAAGGCTCCATATGGTTTACTGTGTGGCTTCTCTGCCCAGAGCTAATTATAAGTAAGCAGAGCACAGGAATCGCTCAGGTGTTCAGTGGCCACCTACCACAGGTGCCTCTGTGGATTTTAAATGACCATTTGGAACTCAGGCTCTCTACCCCAGCTAGTCAACATGCAGGGTTCCAAAGGAACTGGGATTTTGTGTGTGGTTTTAATGTTTTATCCATACATTTTAGATATATGTAATAATAATGTTCATCATAAGGAAATTGTAGCTCTACATAATATATATCCTGCTTCTTTTTTTCCTATAGAGAAAAAAACTGGGTATTTTGCATTTTAAGTTCCTTGAAACTCAGGAGAAAGTTGCACCTCCCTTTTGTAGGAAGGAGGCTGCATTTCCTATTACCTAAGGAAGTTCATCCTCGTTCATTATTTATTTTTAATTTAATTCTTATCAATTAGCCTGGTCACCAAACTCTATCTCAGGCCCTTCTCCTAGCTAGCAGCCTTACTCCTAAACTAAATAAGCAAAGTGTTTTCTACACTTGCTCATTTTTATGGCTGCAGCAGTCTACCTTATAGTTTATCCGTACAGATGTTCCAAGAACTTAACTTGCAGGCCTCAGGAAAAGCACTATTATGATACAATGTGAAATGAATCCAGTTTAATTTACAAGCATTTTGTTCCTACTGAGAATCTTCTGTCAGTTTCAGAGAGGTGATTTAGCAGTTCCCAAAGTTAGAATGCTTGAAAAAAGTCCCCTAAAGACAGAAGTACTGAACAAATGGGCCAATAGTCTCATGGAAAGGGCCTTGTGGAGATTCTCAGTACTTCTTACAGTAGCTCAGAGAAGAAATTCCAAGAGGACAGGGTTTCTATTTTTAAAGTGTTGCTATTTTTTCCCTTTTTAAAGTGTTAAAACTAAGAAATATATACAGTAAAATAAACAATCTTGCAAAGCATCATATGTGTGTACTGAGGTCAGGGAAGAAAAAATAGTGTAAAAATATTTAACTTAAATCACCAAACGTTTGCTCTTTTTCTTAATGGAATATGAATCTTCATATTAATTCCTATGGTCACATGACCAATCATTACTGTTTTGTTCAAGTAGAAAATAATTATGTTGTAAAAATGATACACACTGTAATTCTTGCTAATAATAATAAGATACATATTAGTGAAACATATAATAGAAGAAATGAATGCCATGGTGCGGTTTCTCTGTCACTTCCCTCCACTCCCCCCCTTCCTTTCTTTCTCCCCCTCTTTGCCATCACGCACGAGGAATTTACAGCTAAAATTTGGACTCATCCAATAAAAAAAACCCAGGCCATATACGTTATGTTAGAAAATAAGTGTGTTAATTTTTAAAATAAATATCTTTTAAGTTTTTAAAATAATTTGTTCTTTTAAAGCAGACAAGCACTGAAATTATCCTCCTATTCCCACCTTGTGCTTGCTAAGCCACCTTGCTGCTATGAGTATATTCTTCAGAATTTACCTGCTCGAAATATCTCAAGTTAGAAACTGGTGGAATTTGAAGAAAGGTGTTTTCACAGGGAAGGATCGTGAAGCCCTTCAAGACATCATATGGGCCTAGTTTGCACACAGAGAAACTTAGAAATATATTCAAAACTCCTGCCAAAATTGAGGACTCAGAAAGAGGCCATTAATAAAATTCGAACTCCTCAAAGACCCAGCAATATGAAAGATGCAGTGAGTGATTCCACAGCTAACCCCGACACTTGCTTTAACACTTCTGTTCAATTGGGGGGAGATTGTTTCAGAAGTTCCTACCCAGTCACTTCGCAGGAGGTCTTAACTATCAAGGGAAATAAAATCTCTCAACTTTCATGTAAATATTCTTTCATTTATTAGGATATAGTCACGGACTTAGAAGTACATGCTTTCAATAAATGTCAGAGTAGATAAACTGCTTATAAACAGATGAAAGGAAAGGAAGTTACTTCACTGTTTAAAAAATTAACTGTTTCCTTCACTAACATTAGAGTCATTTTGTTTTAAATATAGCACTATTAAATAGAGGTCATGCGAACTCAGAAACGAAGAGGAAAAGCTTAGAGATAAATTAGATGAAGATTTTACTCTTACACAAGTTAAAATGTACTAAAGAAGAAACTTGTCTAGTTGTAACAGAATGAAGAAGTTAGGTAAATAGTTATGAGACTGTCCACCTACTGTAAAAGTTTTCATAGGAGTCTATTTTTAGTTGTGTTTTTCAGGCATTTAAAAAATATTATTATTTGGTAACTCAGTGGATTATTCTGGGTAACTTGTGTTTAAGAAGTAATTCTCCCAAATAGTTTTTAAAAATGTTATCAATGCAACAAGATATAAAAATCTCATTATATGGCTTAAGTCATTTTCTTACAGCAGCTACCATACTTTTCCTGTTGGGACTGTCTAAGAATTTTCAAATTATCCTTCACGTCCTGAAATTTTAGGATGTTTAGGTTCAATGCATCTAGGTTTAATGTTTCCTACATCCTGATCAAGACAAATGTTCAACTTCTTAAACATACCCCCATCCCTGTACATTTATCTGTTATCTTCTTGCTGTATTTATGATAAACTGCCTCAAATTTACATTGAAGATGTCCAACAAAGCACTTAGCTCTTCATATTTTATTAGGGTCCCTATTTGTTTGGTCAAGGATGGTGGATTTGTAAGAACACTTTTAATCTACAAGAATTCTTTTTATCTACTCTGCTTCTTTTTAATTTTAATAATATTTGAACTATTTTAAAGTTGATACTCTCCCCTGAAAACTATTTAAATATTCTAATCAATAAAGATAATTATTGTTAGCTCCTAGATACACTTGTTTTCTCTCAGGGGAGCTATTTTCTCTTTCCATCCTTTATCTTCCCGGTTTCCTCCACAGTCTGATAACCCTTCATTGTTCCCTCACATCTGTTAAGGAACAGTATGTCATCAGAGTTTGCTACAGTCTCAGGGTATATTCACCCACAGGCCAGGAGCCTACATGGTGACCAGCATACTGGTTGGAGAAAGAACACTGGGCATATGATCTTCAGGGCCCTGGTCTGGGAAGGCAGAAGGGAAACCCATAGGAAGGCTAACCACTCTGTTCATAGTTAAAATACAGAAAGCCTTTGTCACAGCAGAAAGCTCCTTGATGTCTTTCACATTGAAGATGACGCCTCTTCTTTTCTCTTCAGAGGCCAATATGGAAACCATATTTTACCAGGAGGTAGACACTGATTTTCCCTGATGTCCCAAGCTTCAGATTAGGCTTCCTTGCCCACTGCTGACCCAGCTGCCTGAGGTAAGACTAAAGCAAAGGGCAAGAAAACCAAGAGAAAAGAAGGATTGTCCCATTGTAGTTCCCGCCACTTAAGTGCTTATCCAGAAGCATACTGCCTGCTCTCTACCTGTTGCTCAGTCTTACACCAAGAGGCTCTGCCTAGCAATGGAGCAAAGCATGGCACCAAGACTGGCTGCTGGCACCCACACTGCCCTCTGCCATTTACCAGGGATGTGACTGCTATAGCCTCCTAGCCTCTCTGTACTTCAGACTTTGCACCCTAAATAGGTAGCCTTAGCACCATCAAAACGTTATACTGAGGAGCCAATTACTGATTCTATTTTGTCTTATTCTGCTGGGGCTGCTATAATGAAATACCAAACTGAACGACTTAAACAACAAAAAGCTATTTTCTCACAGTAACAGAAGCTAAAAGTCTGAGATCAAGGAATTAACAGGATCAATCTCTTCTAAGGCCTCTCTCCTTGGCTAGTGGATTGCGTCCTTTTGCTGTGTTCCTGCATGGTGGTCTCTGAACCTTCATATCTTGTCCTCATCTATTCTAATAAGGACACTAGTTATACTGGGCTAGCCCCACCCATAAAACTTTATTTTACCTCAGTTACCTCTATAAAGGCTTTATTTCCAAATGCAGTCACATTCTAAAGTAAAGGAGATTAAGGCTTCACTATATATTTTCAGGAGGGGCACAACTCAGCTCCTAAGCCACTGGAAAAGTCTCTGCACATTTTAAGCTTCTGCTAAATGTAGACATTGTTACAATTAAAGAAAGAAAATATCGCCTCTCTTGTCTTTGGAATGGTTACAGTTTAGATTTGAAATGCCACACAAAAAGCTCATGTATTCAGAGGTGAGGTTTTTAGGTTCCTCCATGGTGTTGGGGGGAGGGTGTTGTTATCAGTTGAGTAATCCACTGGCGAGTTCATAGCTGAATCCACTGTGTGAAGGAGGTGGGTCACTGGGATAGGCCGTAGCAGGGTGGATCTCTCCGGCTCTCTGCCTTTGCTTCTTGACTGCCATGACTTGGAGCAGTTTCCCTGTGCCATATGCTCCCATCAGGCCATTTTTGCCTGAGAGCCACCCAGCCATGGACTCAATCTCTGAAACTATGACCAAAATGAGTCTTTTCACCTTGAAGTTGCAGGTATCCAGAATTTCGTTCTTGTAGCAGGAAGCTGACTAGTTGTGTTTCTTGCTCACCTGATCATCCATGCGTGATTCTTCCTTTGCTTGCTCCACACGGCCATCCCAGGAAGAAGACTGTCAAGTTCAGGCCAGGCGTCTGCTCAGTAGCTGGAAGGGAAGATAGAATTGAGGATCAGCAATAAGTGGTCAAGCCCATCATGAGCCAGTAGAAGCCTCAGGTGGACACAGGGCTCATGTATGAGAAGTCCCCCAAATATCTCCTCAACTTCTATTTTCTTTTTTTTTTTACTTTATAGTCTATTCTCAACACAGTAGCTATAAGTGAGCTCTTAAAATTTCCTAGCTTGAATTTTTTAATTGTAGAAATCCTAGAAATAGCATTAGGGTTTTCTTCTAGAATTCCTTGATGTGCTATCTCTTCTGGGAAAATCTACAAATTGAGACTCTCCCCAGTTGCATCTAATTCTTATATCCAAATAATATACTTTGGAAATAAGGTAGGCAGCCAATCAACTGAGGAGTTTGAATGTATCTTAACTTCTAGAAAAACTAGAAAGATGCGTGTTTCTCCATGAATCATTATAACTGTGCAAATTGGTCACTTTGAATTTTGAAATGTAGATTATCTTTAAATTCTTGCAATAACTTTCAACTCAGCATCTTTTTCCAGTAACACACAGATGGCCAGAATGATAGTAGCCTTCAAATTTAAGACATGCTTGAGACTGAAGGGAATTCCTAAACAGGAATTTCAGAGTGATATTTTTTTCCTTTCATTACAGGAAGAAAATAGTACTTCTGTCAAGAATGGAATTTTCTTTTTTGTATTTAGCCCATTCATTTGTGTTAAGTTAAACATGGATAGTGGTATTCCTATGACCTGCAAGATGGAGAGGATCTTTGGGAAGACATCGTTATGTCATCCCAGTAGTAATACTCATAAGAAGAGAAAGATATACGGTAGCAGCTTCTCCTTCCTTAGAGGCTACTGAATGCAAAGTCCTCCCCATCAACCATAATTTATCTGTAGAAACCAAAAAATTTCCGCACAAACCTGGCAAGAGAGTACAGAGCTGGTCTCTGCAAAGTATCTGTCTCTCACAGAAGGGGTTCTCCTAATCATAAGCAATGTTTTGAAAATATCTCCTAGCAGTAGCACAAATAAGGTATTCTGGACACCAGCATCTGACTTGAGATGATCAGATGAGAGGGAAGTGGAAAGGAGAAAGCCAAGGAGTCTGGGAGAAAAAGGTCACACAGTGATGAGAGAGAGAAAGAAAACAGAGAACGAGACAGCAGAGAGAACAGAGACAGACAAGGGCAGGGAGAGAAAGAGTAGGCTTCACGCTCGTCATTGTGTTGGGTCTGCCTCAGGAAAATCTGTAATAAAGCTGACTCAAAATTCATTCCTGCTGGAAATGACCCAAACGTGGTACCCTCTTCCAATAAACTACATTCTTATTGAATCTGGTGGTGCATGTAGCTTCTGAATCGCTCAGAGCTGAGAAATGAGAAGACGTTTTGCCAACTAGGACAAAAGGAACAGAAAACATAGGTTTGCACAGAAAATCATACGACCACACTGTCTTTTTTTAAAAATATATTTTGTTTTTAATTGACACATAGGAATTGGACATATCTATGTGGCCAAATTCTCTTATATTTACTCTCTTTCCCTTGAAAGCCCAGGGCATACAACCAGGCATATATTCTCCCCTTGCTTTTCAAGCAAAGATGAACAAAAATACACACAGCAAAGAAAGGAAAGTGTAGCCCCAGGAAACTAATTGGACAGAGGAGCCACCAGCAAGAACACTTTGGGTGATTCTTCAAAGATCCTACTTTTCATACCATCTTCCTTTTATAAGAAATAATACAAAAGACCAGACTTCTCCCATCCCAAACCCTCCAAGTTCCACTGCATTTCTTAAAAGTTTAACAAAACAAATCTTTGGCTCCTTAGTAGGACTTGTGGAAAAATCCTCGATCTGCTAATTTCTGTTGAGAACTTCTTCCTCGCCTCTCCCTCTTCCAAGTGACACTCTGCCTTAAGTTTACTTCTGTGGAGCAATTAATTCTCAATGCACATGGGCTTGCATTGTAAGCACATATGTTTGCTTTTGAAATAAAGTTGTTAATGGCTAAATGTATTCCTTGTTCCTGGTTTCACAAGCTCAGGATGGCAGGCACCATAATGTTTTCCAAGTCCTGGTGACTGTTTTCTTTGCACAGGGCACTGGCCTGTCTCTCACATTCGCAGCTGTTGTACATGCTTTGCATTGAGAAAAAGAAGAGCTTGGAGGGAGGAAAAAAAGCCGTTTGTGACTGGTGCGTGAACAAGTGCTGGCTTATACTGTCCCTCTCCAGAATGAGTCTGAATTGCCTGATATGGATGCACGTTACTGAAATGAACTGGAGTCTGCGCGGGTACGAGGGAGCTGGGTTAATCAAAACAAAGATGCCGCAGTTCTCACCCGTGGAAATAGTATCTCACTGCCAGGAGAGTGAAATAAGGCTCTTCAGCTGTCAGTAAGGAGAAAAGAAGTAACAGCCCAGGGTCGTGGAGCTCAGCTGCATCAGGACTCCTAGTCCTGGTGACCAAAGGCTCAGAGTCTGAAAAGGAAGCTGCCATTGCTTTGGTGAGATCGCTGGACTTAAAGTAGGAAAGATTTGTCAATTTACTTTTGAAGAAAGTCACATGTCCTTAGTAAGATCTATTTACTATAATTATGCTTATTTCTCTCTCCGTCTCTGTCTCTCTCTCTCTATATATATATAGATAGATAGATATAGATATAGATCACATTCATTCTGGGGTTGATATTCAAGAACTATTCCCTGAGGCAGTAGAATGAGGGGATGAGATAGGATAATTTTTACTTTTTTTATACCCTTCTGTAGTGTTTAAATATTTTACTTTGTGCAGGTATTACTTTTGTAATAAAAGGAAAGCAGTAATAGCCATGAGATTTCCCTTCTAATATCCATACACTTTAAAATTATCCATGTCATCAGACTTGAATTATATTGACTATCATCATAGAAAGAGTTCTAGCAAGTGGTTTATGAAGGATGGCTTTGAAAAAGTTGGCCACACTTAGTGAGTACAACACCGAATTCTTGCTAATCGCTTTTCAGCATCATTTCTGCTGGGCAGTAGAAATAACAAGGCG
Source organism: Dinomys branickii (assembly GCA_004027595.1). NCBI lineage: Eukaryota > Metazoa > Chordata > Mammalia > Rodentia > Dinomyidae > Dinomys > Dinomys branickii. Next base: position 89,534 of record PVLD010000441.1, on the reverse strand, counting down.
ACTACAGTTTGCAGTTTACACCTCTCATCACAGCATGATTGAAAGTGGTCCATTTTAGACAACAAAGTTTTGATTTCTATAGTTATGAGTAGCTATGTGGAGTGTTCATTGTGTGCCTAATCCATCCTGAATAATACTTTATGTTAAAAAATATAGGCACCTAGTCACTGTGATAGGTATTTAATATGCATTATTTAATTTAATTACTGAAAGGTAAAATTATGGTAATGATACAAACATGAGTTTTGGTGATTTGCCACTATTTTGCTGTAAATTTTGACTCTCATTGTTTTCAGAAGTTCAACCATATCTGTCATTGATTATATCTATCCTTTCAAAACACTCTGATGCATATAAACTTGTAATGTCTGTGTAATGCTTCTAATCATATTCTTCTGCCACTAATATAAATTTAATATAGATTTCATAAATAGACATTGTTCTTGTTTTCAATTCAAAATTCATTCTCTCCGGGAAGTTGACATAAATCAATTTCCTTTGTTACACACTCATAGCACCTTTCAGAGCATGTATCTGTTTATAAAGATTTCTTTGATGAAGATCAGTATTTCCAGTATTCCAAGCTCTTGGCAGGCAGAGCACTTCCATTTGCCTTTTAGTATTTCAACAGCACCAAGAACGCTGCATTAATAGCACTGGCACATTGCTAGACACAGGTTACTGGCAATCTCCCACTCTAATAAGAGGGGCTCTAAATCTCACATATAGACCAGAGGGTCTTGCAATAAAAAGACAGGAAGAAAGGATCCCCCCCCCACAGGTTAAAATCCTGTACATACACTCAAAGCCTGAATGGCTTAGGTTTTCTAAAACAGGTGTAAGGGGTACCTTAGGGGTAATATGTCTTGAGGGGACATTCCTGAAGTCTTTCTTGCATTTTTTAGCTTCAGTGCTCTGACTCCGCTGTCAAGTTGGCTTCCACTCAGCACACTTTTCCTTTCTTAATCCAGGTAGCTGTGCACAGCCTGGATGCCGATGCTTTTGTCAGATCATGATGATACCGTGTAGTTTGGAAAAGACAATCTGAAAGGGAGCACACTTAAACTACTTTGGGAAAACTATGCGTACTGAATAATGGGATCGCCTTAGTCTTTGAACTAAGATGACTGTGGGGTGACCGTGTGCTCCCACCCCAAGCCTCCTCCTTTCAGAGCCAGTGTTAGTATGCCAAGCGGCATTATTGCTAGATACTTGTATAAATCATCTTCCACTTAAATACAGAAAACAACATCAACTGTCCTCATTGGTTAGATTTTTCTTCTACTTCAAGATATCTAACAAACTAAACAAATATTCTTACATTAATGCCAAAAATATAATACCTCTGTTACAATCCTGGCCCTAAATGAAAAAAATCTGGGTGTGTGTATCTCCAGGACTTAGTCAAAGTTTTCTTCCTCTAACAACATTAGTTTTACAGATTTTAAAATTAATGCATAAATCTTAAGTTGCAGTTAAACTTTCAAAAAATTGGGAATGATAGCAATATGCATAAACATAAATTGATAATGTAAGTTTTCCCCCTTTGAATATAGCTGGCTACATATTTAGCAGTAAAAGGAACGTGCATAAAAGATAGGTTGCTTTTGACATTGTTGTTAGACTTGATTAATCTATAAAAGTGCTATAAAACTTTGGAGTATGAGTCCTTGTGCACTCACACCAAAAAAATGATACAAAATATTCATGTAGGCAGCAAAAATTTGCTTCTTCTTCCAGTCATCCAATTATTTATCCAAACAAGGATCTCCATTGCTATAGTCAGGGTTTCCAAGGGGGACAATACAGGACACATGATTTATAGAATTATTTTATAATAGTCACCCAAAGAGTCATATACAAAGAGAGTGCAGGAAATCTGTCCACACATTAAAGATGAAAAGAATCCAGCTGAGGGCCTGGATCCCACAGCAATGTCCTGCGTGAGTCCAGCTGAAGACCTAAAGCCCATAACAATACCCCCCATGAGTCTATCTGGAGGCCAAGAGCTCATGACAACATCTCATGCAGGCCTGTTTCACAAATCTGCATGGGAAAGGCCCAAAGGTCAGTGGTGGGAGCTAGAAAGTCTGTGCCAGTGGGATGAAGGATCTGTGCCAGCAGGCTGAGGGAGCCAGGAAGCGATGCTCACAAGAACCAGAGCTCCCCTGAAAGGTACCACAACCATCCTCAGTATCAACAAGATCTGGAGCTCCTCCTGTGGTGGAAACAGCTGAGTCTACCTCAGGAAAGCCAGCGCGACAAGCTTCTCCAGGAGACTGAACAGTGCACTATCTTCCCCTCCAGAGCCAGAGAGCAATGTTCAAAGCAAGGAACAGAGCTCCTCAAAAATGAACCATAGTCGTTCTCCATGATAGCACGGTCCTGAGCTCCTCCAATGAAAAGAACAGCCAAGTTCATCAGGAGAGCCAGCATGACAAACTCTTCCAGGAGAACCAACAGCTCCCAACAGCTTCTCTTCTTCTTCTCCAGTTCTTTTTGTTTTGTTGGCAGCAATCCTCGTGTGGGCCTCCCACACCAAGCACCACACTGGTTTTAGTTCAGCTGGGTGTTACAAGTTGACCACCGGTTGCCCATCCACCGCATCCATCATATGTGATTTAAACAATAGCTACCCTTGCAGCCTTTCCTATGAGCAGGAAAAGTACAGAACTTGGGAACTAAACAGTATATTTTCTTTTTTAAAAAAAAATTATATTGCCTTGGGTGCCATAGAATACCTGTGTATTTGATTCATGGGTGAACCAAACTAAAAATAAATCATTATTATTTATAGTTTTCAACAGTGGGAGACTACATAAGTATGCAGAGAAAAGCAATGCAGGCTTTGGGTTCAATTGCAGTTTGCCTTCTCGCTTATTGGTTGTTATTTGTTGACCACAGCCAGAAGGCCTTGACATCATTTGCATATTCACCGATTGGGCAAAATGTTTGGAGGAAAAGAATCACAAAGCCCAGTAAGAACATAAATTGAACTACTGAGACTTGTAGGTTAATTTAACATGGGGAAGAAACTCTATTTTAAATGTGATGATAGAGTAAAAGAAAAAAAAATGAGACTATTTAGCCCTGTACTTTCCCTCAAGCCAGATAAAAGGGCACTTGGTCCTATGTTTACATTTCCTTTCTTTTTTAAAGCATTATTTAAACAGGACAAAAGTAATGCTGTGCAGAACAAAAGTCATTAACTCTGAAAACTAAATAGCAAGTGAGCTCATTCAATAAAATATCTAAGATTCTTTTAATTAATTAAGTATATGTTGTCAGTAGGACAATATATTTGGACTCTCCGGACTACAGTCAACCCATTAGAAAACTTAATTTCATTTATAATGTAGTCTGATTCTTTCATGTATTTTCATTCCTGCTAGGTCATATAAGATATAATCTAGCTCACTCTTTTTTTTCTGTGACATTATATACATTGTCCAGTTTTATCACTGGATTGGCTAAGTAAGCAGAGGCTAAGTAACCAGACTTAGTGTTGGTGATTCAGCAAAACTTAAAATTTAGGAAAAAAAATTCGCTTCCAGCTTTTGCTTTAATCAGTAGAATTCTGGACTTGATGCTACATTTCCAATTCTTCCTTGAGACAAGGTCTCACTTAGTTGCCCAGGCAGGGCCAAACTTGTGATCTTACTGCTCAGCCTCCAAGAGTACAAGGATTATAGGCATTTGCCACCACACCTGGCTAGTCTCTTTTTCTTTTTTCTTTTTAACTTTTTTTTTTTAAGACAAAAGAACCAGAATAACACAGAAACAATACAGAAAATACCAAGTTATAGAGAAGATAGTAGGGAATTGGCACTGGATGCTGTATAACATGATGTTATCTTCGTATTTGGTTTGAAGTTTACATAGTCTGCAAACAGAATAGCTACCCATTCTTTTTTCTGGGTTCCTGTCATATGGAGTGTTGTTTTCCATCCCTTGCAATTTTGTTCTATAGATTACCTTTTGAGCTAAACTCTTAGATTTTTTTCTTACCCATCCTTTATCCTATTCAGCCACCAAACCACAACTTTCTAATTAATAAGATTTTGGAGCTAAGTAATGAGCATCAAATTCTCTGCAGGCTGTTTCTCCATGGGCCCCTCCCTCTGCGGCCACTCTTTTTTTTTTTTTTTTTCCGGTACCGGGGATCGAACTCAGGACCTTGCACTTGCCAGGCAAGCACTTATGCCACTGAGCTATACCCCCAGCCCCCTCTGCGACCACTCCTATCCTGGAAGAAGATCTGCTCTGTTCTCTCCTTTTTGGTGCCCATGGTCTAGAAAATGTAGTCTAAATTTGACACCTCCTTTGCCTCCTCAGGGAGCATAAGTAACACTTCCTAGTGTAACTTCGTGCCTGGAATTCAGCCTAACAGCTGACTCTCTGTCGTGTTGGCACTGCCCCCATTTTACAGATAAAGCTGGGAGCAAAGACATCGAATGATGTGCCGTAGTAGGATGACCAGTAACTAAAGAAACAAGGATTCCACCTAGACTTTTTGGCCCTGGATGCCACAGTTAATTATAGCCATACTATCGCTTAATTACTAAGCTGAGTACTGAGGGTTATTTAACTACGTCCACCTGTCTTTATCACCACCCACCTTCTCTAACATCAGTGACCTCAACGTAGCTTCCTGTTCTGAGTGCAGTGACCCTTATTAGCATTCTCCAAACCAGTACATTTGTCTTTATGGCATTATGAGTATTTGAACCCCTCCATTCTGGGGGACTCGGGGAGGAAGCATTCTGGGGCTGGTGGCAGTGACTTCGAGTAACAGCACTGAGGAGCAGCCCTTAGAAGTCCTGAAAGAGGAGAAGGAACTGGACATGTTACTTCGCAGGGAAGGGATGGCACATGGTGGGCAGGAAGAGAATGATGACCTGAATGTGCTCATAGGAAGCTGGGAGCGTCCAGTCAGGCACGTAAGCCTTTCTGATGAGACCTGCCAAGTGCTCCATGGCCACTCATTTGAAGCTGGCAAGGATGGGAGAGCTGCCTTTGCTTGCTGTCCTGAGAGAATGCCCAGTGGTGTAATATGCCCTGAACACTCCAAGGAGGCAATCCCTCCCTGCACTTCAAACGCACTGAAAGTTCACATACCCCAGGAAGGGATACTCCTTAAGCTTTACCTCCTAACATTTAATTATCTCTAAATCCTTTTGAGAGGATGCCCTGATACCTAAAAGAAACTTAAGAATAATAACTTATACTGCCATCGGAGCATGGGAGATGCTCCAGACTGGAGGAAAGACGATACAGGAGGGAAGCAAATAAATGGGCCCTGTTCACAGTGTTGTCATTCTCATCCCCAGTCCTGGGCTGGGGTAGGGGTCAGTACCATTGTTAGAAAGGACAGAAACTCCAGTTGGCATCTGTAGCACTAATAACTTAGAAATGAAATCCCTGGAGCTTGAACTAAAACAGTAACTATGAGGTGGAAACACTATGAGAAATACTATGGGATAATGAAGAGCTACATTTAAGATTTTGTTGAATTTGTGTTGAAAATAGAGAAACGGGAGTCTAAAAAGGTTTAAAGGGAAAGTAAAGTTACAAATTCAGAGGAATTGCATTTCCTATGAAGTGAAATTATTCTATTTTGATTAGCTAAATTTCCAATCATCTGTATGATATTCGTTAGACAATATCCTGTGGAAAGTGAGAATAGACTTAGAAGGAGGGTGAGAGGTCAAGGATGGAGATGTCAACTCCATATAGAGGATAATTGAATCGTGTGTCATTGAAAAATTGTTTAGGTCTTTAGTTCTAGCAGCTATGAGAGTTAAAATTATCCTGCCTATTTCACTCAGTGTATTTCATTATTTAGACATCATATATTAGACATAAGGAAGAATGTCTTGAGTGTAACAGTGATTAAACACTGAAACAGACTACCAAGGAGCTTGTGAAATTATCGACTCTAGAACATTTTAAAAATAGAGGCAACCATCTGTCTTAAATGATTTTGGTGGTAATTCCTGTTTGAAATGGAGGTTGGACAAAATAAACTTAATAAGGGAATTTTAAGTAAATAAATTTCTGAACAGTTCCTTAATTTCATGGCTTCATTCAAGCATACTTTATAACATGAACTCTTTTTTACTTTATTTTAAAGGGAAGATTTTGACTTATTTCTCTATATCATTTTTGTGACTGTTGTGCAAACTGTTTCAGAGCTAGTTGTAGAAGAAATTGTTATATTCTTTATGTTTTCTGTTTAATAGTATTGTTCAATATATGATATTTAAGATAACATGGCGTATTATGTTCTAATATATATACTTTATAAAGAAGGTTTGAAAAACTAAGAAAATGAAAGAAGTTAAGTATTAGATTAGAAAAATTAAACTAAAGGTAAGAATAGAAGGAAAATACAGAGAGTAGAGTAAAGAAATTTTACCCTCCTTGGGTTTTACTCTAGACCTGAGAGTTTGACCAATAAGAGAAAAGATGCAGATTTATTTCATGCACATTTTGTATGGCACAGGAGCCTTCAGAGAGAAATGAAGAAAGAAAAAACTAAAAAAGAAAGCAAAGACATCCCATTCAACCAGTACTCCTCTTTGAAGTACTTACCCAAACGAGTTGAAGACATCACGTTACCGTGATACACACAAACCCGTGTTAAGAATAGCATTACTCAGAATCGATAAATATTGGAACCAACCTATATGTCCATCAGCAGGGGAGTGGATAAAGAAAATGTATTTACACAGAAAGGAGTACTACCCTGCTGTATAGAGAGATCCGTTTGAGTCATTTGTAGGAAAACAGATACCCCTTGAGACCATAATGGTAAGTGAAGTAAATCAGACACACAAGCTTAAATATCACATGCATACCCTTATATGAGCTTCCTTGTAACAAATTAAAGAGCAAAAGAAAAGACAAATCATGGGAAACAGGGAGATGTGCCTTTGGCAAAAAGGAAAGAGACCAAGAGATGCACCAAAAGACGGAAGGGTGAGTAAGGAGGGGGAGGTAAGAAGAAAGCAGATGTGCCATATACACATACCAGCTTCCCATGATGAGTGTAATTGTTCTGTACTGCAAACATGTACCAATAAAATCATCTGAAAAAAGAAATACAGACAGAGTTAAATACTTATATGCTGAATTAGACAAAAAGGTAATAAGTCATAGAAAAAGAAACTAAATTACATGGAATAGGCCAGAAGACATTTAACCAGGTCTATACCGAGTTGTATCAGCTTTAATTTTCAGTCCCTGATAAGAATGGCACTTTTCTTCTGCCATGGGGTGGGGAGCTCTGGCATAAGAATTTCATCTATTGATTTTAAGACACTGAGGAAGGTTGGATGATTTTTTTGTGTCTGTTGCTTTTCAAGTATCTTTACCTCTAAATAGTCAATATGCCAGAGAGGCATATTTCAACAGGGCACATTCTTAACTCCTACAGATGTTAGGACTAAGAGGACAAAGAAAACTACCTTTGAAGTACAACTGAAAGAGAACACTTTGATTTGTACCCCCAAATCCTTAATTCAGCCCTTCTTTGCTATAATTCAGCCCTTCTTTGCTGTAGAGTTGTCAACTGAGAAGTGTGTTCCTAAGAAGTAGTGCCAAATGAAATGGCAAAAGAAGTATCACATCATGGCCAGCTCCCTGAAGGCCTAGTAGCCTCCAAAACAGGGCTTCATGTCAAAAACACCACTGGAAATGGTAGCTGTGACCAAGGACTTTGCAGGAAACTTCCATTCCTTTTCTCACCCTCATTGTCTAAGGCTTTCGATAGCCAGGAAGAGAGAGCCACTTCTTGTCCGATTTACCTGCTCAGCCAAAGATGGTCACTTTGGAACCAAAAGCGAGTAGAAGGCCTGTGCCGAGAGCCGGGCCCGTGCTGCCCTGGAGAGCTTCCCAGGAAGAAGGGAGCAGGAAAGGACAATGACTGTCTCACAATGTGGGCGCTGCCCTTTAAATCACAGCAACTCTCTAATACCCTGCTAGGATGAATACGATCATTATGTACATCTAAAATGTTCCAATACATTTAAAAAACAAAAAAGACAGCAACTCTTCTCACTTATGAGGTGTGACGCAATCAATGGCCTGATTTCTGATTAGCCAGTTAACAGCTGCTTCTGCTGTAGGACCAGCTGGCAGAGAAGAGGAAGATCAGAGAAGAGGAACTCTGTTCCCAGGTGGGAGTGTAGAGATCTCGAGCAGGAGCTTCAGTGAGGCATCCACAGAAGAATTTCCGATATTTGAAATGGATTTGTGAGGCAGCATCCCTTTTACACCTTTCTACTATTGGGGAGATTAGTTATACTGGAGGTAATAACGTGTCAACAATAGAAATTAACATTACTCAGTTTTATTTTGGAAAAATTGTTTTATTTTGAATAAGGGTAGGGACCCAGATGACAGGGACACACTACTGGAACATACCAAGTTTTCTTAAATAATCTTGCTACAAATAACCTTCCCTCATTACCATTTTCCCTTGTTTACACTAATTCTGAATTACACAGGACAGTGTCATGGAAAGACCAATGAAATGAACTTCATGCCGCCTTTTAATCTGCATGGACAGGCATGTTGAAATACCAAAGCCTCAGTTTGAGTTGTGTAGCAAGTTTCATGCTAATCAAAACAAAATACGTTGAAACTATAATGATTCCACCACACACGTATCAAAATGTTTAAAACTAAAAAAGACTTACCATAAAAAGTATTGGCAAAAGTGTTTAATACCTGGAGCTCTCACATATGCCTGATGTGAATGTAAAACGGTATGCGAGCTTTGGAAAACAGTCTGAGTGTTTATGAAAATCTGACAGATAACTCTATCCTATGTATATTTTTCTACCCCTAGGAATTTACTCCAGAAAAAAAAGTAGCTGTTTATATAAATACTTATACATGAAAATTCATAGTAATTTTAATAGCTCCAAACTAAAAACAACCCAAATGTCCTTTAAGAAATGAGTGGATAAAAAATGGCAGTAAGCATAAATTCTATAGAATATTAGGCATACAAAGAACCTACTCACCAACACACATAAGAACCTGGATGAGTCTCAAAATAAGTACGCTGAATAAAATAAAGCAGAGCAAGAGTCAGTGCTGCATTATTCTGTTCATAGGAAGGTTTCTTGGAAACTGAAACTAATCTAAGGTGACAGAATGCAAATTAGTGCTGCCCAGAAGTGGGGTCTGAAGAGGACATCAAGGGAAGAATTACAAAGAGGCACTGGAAAGGTTTTGGAGACAGTGGCTCTCTCAATTCCTTAATGGTGGTGATGGTTGCATTGCTGAATTTATATGACAAAAATTAGATTGTATATTTTAAAACTGTGTGATTTATTACATATCAGTTATATCCCAGTAAGGCTGCTCACACACGAGTGCTCACACACAGACACACACAGACACAGACATGCACACACATGCACATACACACACGGACACATGAACACGTGCCATTAACAAATCTCAAGAAGTCCATACTCTTTGTACCTCCTCAAATGTAACAGACTGTTTTTTCTCATTTCTTTTTGTGGTGACTACATATATATAGTCTGGAATTTATCCAAAATTTAATTTGTCTGATCTCAAAAGCCTCTTCCTGAAATTCTTGTGGTACAAGGTCTCATTTACAGAGCACCAGTCTGAAAGTCCAAGACTGAAGGAAAGGCCAAAGTTCTCTTCATTTTCAGAAAGAAAGAAGTTGGTTTTTAGAACTATGTGTCAGGATTGAGTTTGTTCCTGACATGGGTATTTGGCTGGTATTTTCAGCTACAGAAATGAGTAGAACTTTTGCTTCAGGTCTCTAAAGTTGCTATTTTGGAGACTGCTGAAACTCTGCTTTCTTTTGTCCTGCCCGCCTCTCTGGAAGGAGAAAGTGGAAAGGGAGAAGAATGCAAACTTTTCACCGTGGAAGAAACATTTCTAGAGGCTGGTGTCAGGAGGAAGTGAGCCTTTCAATTTCTCAGCAGGCAGAAACCTGCACAACTTTTCTGAAGGTTACTTCTGCTCAGAAGGCGTTAAAATTGAAATGCCGAATTGTAATCCTTTCGCTGTTAACACAGATGGTCTCCATGATTCAGCCCTTACCACAGTGTCATCTCTGACTTGGTTACAAAGAAAATGATGGGCTAGGAATTCTTGTGCTCCCGACAAACCTACTCCTCAGAGGACACCATCAGCCATGGGAGCTTGGTTTCTGTTTGCTTCTTCCTTTGTGAATACAGATTTTCTTCCCTTTTTCTATCGAAGCCAAAATCCTCAATCAGTTGGCTTTCAAAGATTATTTACACATTTGCAGTTATGCCACAATCACTTCTTATACAAACCAAACAATAAGCCTCTTCATTAAAAGTTGTTTTGAGCAGAATTAAAGCTTATTTTGTTTTAGTTGCACAGTTTGGAGCCATTTCCATTTTACGATTAGTAAGTGATCATTATGAAAATCAAGAGTGAACGTGACCTGACGCTTCACGGGCTTCCATAATCTAGCTATGCAGTGGAAATGAACATGGAGAGAAAGAAAATTAAGCTGTGGAAAATATTTGCATATGCATTGATGTGTAATTTTTAGAGGTCTATAGGCTTCATCAGCTTTTCAAAGGCACTCAATCCAAAATAGTTTAAGAGCTGCTGGTCTAAAAGCAACACTGCTTTGCTAGGAAAAGCTTGATGAGGGCGGGTGTAGATGGGCTGCAACTGAAGGGATGACTGGACCTTAAAATGGAAACATTCGGAGCACTTCACTGAATCAAGAGAAGAACCACTAACACCAACAAATTCTTAAAAGTATACATTTGATATATTCGAAAAATTGAGAAGACATTTTAAGAAAAACACAGAACTTTGCTGTTACTGTATATTTTAATTTATCTCTTTTTTTTCAAAGTACATAGTTGGGAGAAGGACCATATTCTTTTCAGAATCTAGGCCTTCCAGGCTCTCGCTGCATCTCAGGAAACCGGGACCTGGATGAACACTGGGTATACAGATTCAGGCATATATTGATGTGAGGATGGAACCATGGAATACTCTAAAAAGTGATTAATTTATTCCCCAATGTCTTGTTAGTGTTAGAATACATCTTTAAACACTGAATAAGAGTTAATTATTATATTCACCTTCTGATAATCTCAACACTATTGTCCTTAAAATAAATAGAGGGGCTGTGGATAAACTTTACAAGAATTATACTTTAAAAAAAATAGTGAAAAATCAGTGATCATCACTTCCATATTTTTCTCTATCCAAAATTGATCACATTCCTTCACTACTTTTCTGTCCCAGCAGCTTTATTTAGTTCCATGGCTCCAAGCGCCACCTGTATGCTAAGGTTACCCAAAACCCCTTTCTTTTACTCATTCACACATACAATGCCATCTAGATATTTCCATTTAGAAGGCCAGTGGATATCTACACTGTAACAAATCCAAACAAAATTATTGCCATCAGTATGTACACATGACTCTCACTCGAAAAAAAAAAGAGGCTTCTCCCTCAAAGAAACTAGTCCTATCCTTTTCCCCTAGCCCAGTAGCTTAAACCAAAGCGCACGATTACGCCAAACTTTCCGTAACAGGATAGTTCAGTGGTGGCGAACCTGTGGCACGCGTGCCGCACTGGGCTGTTGGTATCACTGAGAGCTCTAAAAGCTTTGCCGTCACCTACTGGAGTTTCACAGGCCCGCCCAATTCTGTGTTCACAACACACAGACAACTTCTCTCTTTGGAGCCCAAGCTATCCTGGTCTCTTCTTTGAGCTGCCCAAACTTCCCAGCTGCCCCACAGGCTTTCCCTCTGCCCATCTATAGGTCATTCCACCTAGTGCCTTCTGTTTACTACACAATCGGCCCACGTGATATTCTAACTAGAGTAGAATGAAATCTAACTCTTTGTCACTACAGAACACACCGCTTTTCCAGGTGTGGTGGGGAGAACAGCAATGTGGGTTTCAACTGACGCGTCTGAGAAATTCTCATCCTGTCTCCCTCTCTCTCCCTGTCTCCCCCTCCCTCAGCCCTCCTTCTCTCCCTCCCTTTCTTCCTCTCCTGAAGATTGAAATAACCCAGAGTACTGAGCTATATCCCCAGCCCTTTCTTTTTTATCTTGAGATAGGGCTCCCTATGTTACCAAGGCTGGGCTCAATCTCTGGTAAAATATGCAAAAAATTGTATTTTAACAAGACTCGAATAAGACATTCACATGTGTGTGAAAGTCTGAAAAGTGCTGGTCTGAAAGATGGTTCCAAGAACGGGTCCTCTTGTCCTCTCCAAACGTGTGCTCTGCGCTCTCGTCTCTCGTCGTATCCAGCCACAGACCCCTATGCTTTAGTGCAGTGCGGTGGGGAGGGTGTAGTGTGGAGGGCGTCTCCTCGCTTGCCCTTCTACTTGGGACTCTGTTCTTCCACCGCGTAGCGTGACTCGATATCGAGGTACCAGCTCGGACTCGGCTCAGACAGCACTGCTGTCAGAACAGCCCTACCTGAGTCATGTGACCACATTATATAGCTTTGCTTTGCACTGAAAAGGACTTGGCAATTGCTCATGTATTTGCTTGTCTTTGCTAGATTTTACCCTCCTTGAAGACTTGGGCTTTTATGTATCTCATTCACCATCTCATTCTTCTCTCTAGTGCAGCTCCTGGTTCAGAGCAGAAGCTTTTAATAAAAACTTGTAAGTGACTCACTACTTCTTTTTGTAACCTATGAAAAATAGATATATGTTTTGTTTTGATCAAACAAAACAGTGAATATCCTTATTTTAAAACTTCTAACAGCAAAACCATTCTCCAAATCCAATGTACAAGTAGTTGATATTTTTTTCTTTAGACGCGTTTTGAAAATCTTGCAGTGTTTGCTTATGAAGCAGTACCAAAAATAAACTTCTACCTAAAAATTCAGGTTTTTGGCACCTCTAAAAATCTTGCACATCTGGTAACATTAGAGCGGCCTTTTCTCAGAGCCATAATAAGGAACTGTAGCTGCTCCCTAGTATCTGTAACTCACAACATAGATTCAATCTATAATTTATCTTTCACTCATTAACATGACATAGCTATTAAGTCTGTGATCTCTGATTCTGACCCCAGTCAATGATTAGTCTATTCATTTGTGGCTAAAATACACACACACACACACACACACACACACACACACACACATTCACTCTTATGCTATTTATGAAAGAAAAAAGATCCTCATAGATACAGTTGTATAGTTACATTATCAAGGTTCTATGAAAATTTTGCTAAAATATTTTATGGGTGGTTGACTAATGTTAAGCCCACATTGACCTTTTGACTGAAGTTCTCAAAAAATAATACATATTCATTTCTTCAGGGAAAAGTTAGATCCAGTCTTACTATTTAGTGATTGAAGTCACGTATTTATAAATCAAATTTCCCTGTGTTAAGCCTTCCCTAAACTGTACTTATGACAGCACATAAACATCATGTTAGAATTAATCTCAGAGAGAGCTCTTCCACCTTTAGGACTAGGAGCAGGCAATGGTGCTTTTTTAAAATAGTATGTTTCTCTTTATCTTTTATCTGCTAACATATCTACATAGATATTTTCTTTTATTAAATTTCTCGCTGCTGAAGACACATTTCCCTTTTTCTTTTTTTTGAAGAAGTGGCATTTCCAAGGCTATATTTCAATCCTATTTAAATATTCCTTAACAGTTGTCCATGAAATATTTTAGTATGTCACATATTGCCTAATTGATACACCACTGAGTCTCCCTGGAGAAAGAGCACTGTAAAATAGCTTCCCATTGGCTCCCTCAATAAATCAGAGTTCTTGTTGTTTTGAAACACACTGGGAAGAGCTAAAGCTGTATTTTTGATTAACATAGACTGAGAAGTCCAAAATGCTTCTCAGTTTTGAATGATTCCACTAATCAATAATTCAGCTCCAGAGTTGCCACAGAATGTTTCAGGAAAAAAAAATCTTTCTGCTTTTCCGATGCCAGATAGAAAGCTGTTCTGGAAGGTTATGTTTTGCCACCTTGTTTCTAATGTGAATCACCTCAGAATGATATTGATAATCTCCAACCATCACGCCCAAGGGCTGACTTTGATATTGTTCTATGGGATGCCCCCAGCTAACAGCTCTTCTCGGCAGGCTTCTGGCAGACGTATGATATAGTGGATACTACTGAAATTTCTGGTAAGGTCTTAGCAGAAATTCTTTCTTTGTTATTAAGTAAAAGAAATGCTAATACTACTCATCTTCAGAAATTTTTATTAAGAATATTTTACACAGATAATGCACTTAACATTTCAAAAGAGCTAGAAGAAAAGATTTGGAATGATTTTGCCATAAGGAAGTAACAAATGTTTGAGGCAACAAACATATTTAACTTGATTTAAATATTATACAATGTACATATGTACTCGAGTTTCATAAGGGACTCCATTGCTATATGTTTTTCTCTTTATGTATCAAATAAGAAATTAAATTTTAGATAAAGAGCATTTTTAAAAGAATAAGTTTGTATCATTTTATGGGACACAGTAAGAAAATATTTTGACAAATGTGGATGTTGACACATTTGTCAAATACCTTAGATTAATATTTAGGTTAGAACTTATCCCATCATCAAAAGATCTGTATTCAACAGACCTTGATTTTATTATTAAACAGGTGTCCTGAAGAAAAAGTAAGAAGACTATCAAAGTGAAAGAGATTACCATTTGTAACAATCCAGCTAGGAAATTCTGACCAGAATGAAAATGTGTGAAGAAAGTAATCATTTGCTTATTAATTCAAGGAATTATTTACCTCTTTTTCAAGTATTATTAAAATAGAGATGAGAGGCCTCTGTTTTTAACCATGCAGGTTTTTCAAATATGTATGCAGTTAATCTCATTATACCTGCAGTGCAGAGCTGGATGAAAATATTTTTCTGTCTTCTTTTACATGCGTTGTCCCACTTTTCGAAAGCAGTTAGTGTTACCTAGTAGACAAATTTACGTACCTGAAGCTTTTCATTCAGCCCTATTTTCTCAGCAATGTGGTTGAAACAGACAAGTAAGGTGAAAGGTTGTGTAAATATCCAAGCAGGGCAAAACTACCTAGTTTTCCCCCCATAGTAACAGGAACATAGGTAGAATATTTCGGCCAAAATGAGAGAGAACGAAGGAACCATATTGAGCAATGCTACCTTATTCCAGGGCCTCATTATCTCAGGGAACCCCAGTTGAATGAGAGCACCGTTACTCCCTTCATTATGTGCAAACTCCAGAGGTACGGCACAAAGAGACGGTTCCGATGATTCACACTGCAATTATAAGCACCGCATTCAAACACGGGACAAAAGCAACAGCGGGACACTGTAACCTCAGTGGTTGTTAAGGAGGGCAAAAAGGGAAATTTCTTCCAAGGCCACAACAAATTGTATGATCCAGTCCTTTGTTACAGGCAAATTATTCGGCAATAATACTGATACAGGACATAACTTATCAGTGGTAAAATAACTTACACGCATTCTGCTATCATCCAACTCTTCCTGTGACATATGCAACTATATTTGTACATAATGAAGAATACAAGTTCTTTGATTCATAATTTGGTTCAACAATAGGCAATTACTGCAATTCCCTATTTTTTTTTTAACTTTTGTACTCATTTAATTTGGGCAAGATCCTTTGTAAAATGTTCATATCTGCTTTCAAAACAAAATTAGGTGTTGGGGATTTAGTTCAGTGGTAGACTGCTTGTGAGGCCCTGGGTTTGATCTTCAGCACAAAACAAAACAAAACAAAACAAACCTACAAAAACAACAAAATAAAAAACAAAACCAGGTTTGTCTTGATTAGTTCTTTCTCATTGCTGAAACAAAATACCTGACATCCAAAGTTAAGGAAGGAAAAGTTTATTTAGCTCACAGTTTATGGAGATTTCAGTCCATAATCAGCTGGCTTCTAGGCAGGGTGACACGGCAGAGAGGCAACTTCATAATGGCTGGAAGACAGTGAAAGCAACCAGAACCAAAGGGGCAGAGGGAGGAGTGTGAGACAGGGGACATCCAGACACAAACCATACCAAGGTTTATGAAGGAAGAACATTATACAAAAAAAGGTAATTTTCTTTTTTTATTTTAGTTTTGGACCACATTTGCATAAAGTTAGATTCTTCATTGTATCCTTCTACAATTTACTCTTCTATGACATTGTTTTATTACTTATATATTCCTTTTAATAACTTATTCATTATAAAACTATTTTAACTCACAAGAACATACCTCGCAAGCCAGACCTAGACCAGTCACTTAGATCTATTCCTGAGTGCCTTTGCCATCTGGAGTGTTCTGTCCTCCAGAGCTGAGGAAGCCCTCACCTCAGTCCTATGTTTTCTTCTCATTCTTTAAATATAGAACTGTGCACCATTAAAAATCATACACTTTCTGTGTGGGCTACCTTAAAATTTATTAGAAAATTATGCTACAGCATAAGAAAGAAAAAAATTGTATATTCAGTACTATCAACAATTTAAATTATCCATTGGGGATATTCTTCATGGATAAGGGAGGATGACTGTATTCTGTTACGAGAAGTTTTATTCATTCGTCTACTGTGGATATTCGAGTTTTTGCTATTACACATAATGCTGCTACAAACCTATATATAGATCTGCTTCTAAAATGTGCAGGCCCCAGAGCAGGAGCACAAATGGAGGCTCATACACCAGTATCTCCAAATTTAAATGTTATAAATCTGCCTACAGCCACTGCCCTACTTGTACTTCTACCCAAGGAGTGACAGACCATTCCCCAGGAATAGAACTCCAACCCATAGATTAAAGGAAACATCCTCTCTCCTAACGCGGCATGCCGTCATGACTGAAGGAGTCCAGAAGCTACGCCAGGCCTCAGCACTCCTCAAAGGTGATTGGATCTGCCTGAATCCAAGTTGGACTAAGTGAAGTCTTCCTTGTGGTGAAGGCAGCCAAGTTTCTTTCTTGGCTCCTTGTTTTTCTGCCCTAAGCTTTTCAGGTAGCTGTAAGTACCTCTTCAACTCCTCTGTTCCATATCTCTGTCCCAAAGCCTGGTAATCACAGGCAATCCTTATGGTATTAATTTGCTGTGGTTGCCATAGTAAAATACTGTAGATGGAATGACTTAACAACAGAAACTTATTTTCTCACAGTTCTAGATACTGGAAATCCATCAAGCAAAATGTTCTCAAGTTGAGTTTCTCTGAGCCCACTGACCTCAGCTTGCAGATGGCCTCCCTTCTTTTGGGTTCCCACATGGCCGCTTCCCACCTTGAGTGTGTGCCCCTGGTATCTATGTCCTAATTCCTTCTTCTTAGAAAGATGTCAGATCATATCAGGCCCAAACTTAATGATATACTTTTAATTAACTCTTTAGTGAAAGTATCTTCAAATGTAGTCTCATTCTGAATGAAACACTATAGATCCAGAATTCCACATCTGAGGTTTTTGGGGGCGAGACAAAATTCAGTCCACAGAAATGAATATCCCTTGTCTGGTAGGTGCATTATTGAAAGATCTGTCTCCACCATCACAGTCTTCTCCGTGTATCTTCTCTTTCCCATAAAGTAATGATGAAAATGGAAAAGTTTTTATATTAGTCTCTCATTGCATTGCCCAAAGAAAATATAGTCCCTTCATTTCCAAAAATCAGCTGGGCTTTATCAACTTTGCAGAATGATGAATGAATGCCTTGTTCGTTATTAGTGCTTCAGTCATTCTTATTTATGTCAGTGATTCCAGGATTATGTTTTGATTGTTCTTGAGAGATGAAAACACTTTCTTTCTGATGAAAAAACACTGCCACTTTTTAAATATTTGAATGCAAAATACCTTAAAGCCATTATGAAATGTTTTGCAAGCATCAGGATGCTATTTTTTTGAAAGGCACTTTTTTCTCTACCTTTTCTTTCATGCTAAGCAGTCCAATTGAAAGGGCTTTCAGAGTTGACTTGTTTAAGCAATAACAGTGTTTTAGTGTAATGAATAACTTTTTATAGAAGACAATCACGCACAGTTCAACATGCTGGTATTTCTATTTCTGTACTCCACCAATGCAGAGATTCTGTGGTAGAATCTCTTTAAGAAAGCTGAAGCGATCCAAACCCTGATTAACCTCTGGTGCTCTTGATCTGGAGGACTGCAGCATGAATGAAGCATTAATGGCAGCCATATGCTTAGGGCATCACAGGTCTGTGTGACCCAATGTGCATCTGGGGGTGACTGTGGCTGACTGCCATTTGTTTCAGGTTTGGTGTGGAGATTACTCATGAAATTATCTGTCCTTAGACATAGGGACACAAGCTATTCTAAGATGACGTCTGCTAGAGTTCTTTAATTTACAGTTCTTTAATTACAAAGGCCATATTCCCAAAAGGCCACATTTTTAGGTTCCTAGTAACATGTTACCCGGATACCACAATTCAATCCACTCTAATACCCTTTCTATGAAGCAAAAAACCCTGAATAATGTGTTTAAAAAGCAATTTCCAAGTAGAAAGTTATATAAATATTCCACTTTACAACATATAGTGTTCTCCAGAGTGGGTGTAGCAATTCCTACACCACAGAAATATAGCAAAGATTCCCTCTCTCCATATCCTATGACTCTATACCTATTGTTCTTTTCTGAGTTCTTTTGCCAATCAAATAAAGGTTAAATAGCATTTTATTGTTGCCTTTGATTTGCATTTGCAGGGTTCCTACTGAGGTGATTGCTTTCGAAGAGTTTTTCCTTCTTTGTATTTAGTGCAAGATATTGAAAATCATCATTTGTATGAGATTTTTTTGCCAAGATCTTTCAAGCTTTTAATGGCATTTTAGATGAAGTCTGAACTTAAAATGAAAATTCTACATCATCTGAAATTAAAATAGCCTTAATATCTGTCAAAAACCTTTGTGTGTGATGTGAGACAACTTATCCATTTGTTTTGGGTTTTAAGATTTTGAAGGCAGGGGTTATCTTTATGCTTCTCTACACCTATCAAAGCAGCTTCTATCGTTCCTTCTGGGCAGTAAGTGCTCACTGCAAATTGAGAAGAACAACTTCTTCTCTCAATTTTTTTAATAAGTGGGGGAATAAGTAACTAGAGATGGTGAGAGTTTGCCAATTGCTCTTATTATGGCACAATTCAGTTTCTGTCTGAGGGAATTGATTTCAACATCTCTAAGCATCTTTAGACACACGGGCCATCATGAGAGCTTGCTGTCAGCCTGATCCAGTCTGAAAAGGAAAAGCATCTGACCACATGTCATTGTTATATTTTGGCTTGGCGCGTGTGGCACATAGCTGCTTTTAATCACCACCAGCATCCTCTGCACACCAAAGGAAGAAATTTAAAAGAGCAGCAGAAGAATCACAAATGCACAATAGGACCAATCAGCGGGTGCTCACTCATCATGCAGCCTTCAACTGTGTTGCCTAAAGAAGGTTCTGAAACTGCACATATGTGCCATGCCACCTGCTGGGATGGCTATTTCCTGCGCCTCTCCAAACATTTATTAGGGATGTAACCAGGCTATCTGGATGACTCAACATGAAGCTCCTAGGAAATGAAGAGGATCTTAATGACAAAATGCCATCATTGTTGAAATTACAGCAATATTCATTTACTGACTTTATATGAAGCAGTAAAACTTTTTGATTTTCAGTGGAGGCAATCAGCTGATCTTGCATATATCATGGTCTGATCCCCCAGAGCAGAAAGTGCCACCAGAGATCCTAATACACAAGAACTGTCTGGTCAGAGAGTGTTTGGAAGCTCGGTGCTGTACCTGAAAGAGAGCCATCCACCTCAAAACATTTCAGTGTTTAATATTGTTATAATGAGGTACTTCGGTTTAAGGGTAGGTTGATGGCACCAGCAAAATCCACAGTCACATAACAGAAAGACAGACATTAATGTCACCAGTTCTTTCCAGGGCCCCTGTTATGGTTGATACATTGTGTCAACTTGGGGAGTCTAGAGGGTTGGCTGAGTGACTCAGCAGGAAGCCAGGGTGCTTCCTTTGTATACATCCTGAGCCTGTGGAAGAGGAGGGCATGGAGATCGTGTGAGAGCTACACGCCCCCCTGGGGGGGGTAGCCTATTTACAATGTAAGGGAAGAAAAGAGGCTGCTTGCAGTCATTTCTCTCTTGTGCTGGTTGTTTTTGCTGTGTGTTGCTGCCATGAACGTTTGCCCTCTGCCATGTGCTGCTCTGCCTCAGAACCAGCCAAGTATGGACTGAAACCTCCACAGACTGTAAGCTAAATAAGCCTTTCCTTCCTTCATTTTGGGTGTTGGGTATTTTGTCTCAGCAACGAGAAAAAAGTAACCAAGACAGCCCACTAATCCGAACAAAAGTTAAATCTAAGAAGAAAAGCAAATATGGCTGCAGTGGGCCTGGAAAAATTAGCCCTTAAATGTTTCCTCTCACGCCTTGGTAAAAATGATACTAAAAATCCAAGGAAGAATGAAACGTTAAAAAGCTTTTTCCGGCCAACAAGCACCAAATGCCCATAAGGAGCTATAGGAGCTGCTTTGATAAGTGTAGAGAAGCAGAAAGACAACTGCTTTCAAAAATCTTAAAACTCAGTGGAAATGAAATCATAGGAAGAAGATAGAGTCTTCAGTACCAGCTTCAGAAGAGAACCTGCCATCACTCATAAGCTATGTGAGAAAAGAACGGAAATACAAAGGACTTCAACTTGCCTAAAGAAATGTATATTGGCATTGTGGTTAGAGCTTTGAGTTGCCTGGGCCTACCAGCGTTAGAATTGAAATCCTCATCAAAAGAGTAAAGGCTTGCCCTTAGTTATTGATTTTACTTAAATACAATGATTTCTTTTCTAAGAAACAGGCCTTCAAAACAAAAGAAGACAAAACAACCACTTCATTGGATATTTACTTGCAGAGAGACAAAATTCTTGGAAAAGATTGTGATGCCCTCCAAAAATGTTAAATACCTCTATACTGCTCCCTAGGAGGGCTCCTCAGTCCTCTGCATTTCTTCAGACAGATGGTCTCCTCTGAGCCCAAATAGAGTGGTGTGCTTTGGGCAGGGTCCCTGAAGACCACACACAGTCTACAAAGTGTCCCCACCCTCATGTGCCAGCCAGTGTGTAGCCGTCCTGACTGACATGGTACTACAACCTCCTCAGCTGACAGTAGATTAACATAATGCTTCTTTCTGAGCAGATAAAAGAATGGTTTTTTTTGTGCATTATTTCATTGCCTTCATTTTTACCAAGTTCCGGGCAAAGTGGTGTGAACTAACTCTAATCAGATATCATAGGAGATAGCTCAGAATCAGACTGTGGCTTCTAGATACAAACTTCCCAGATCAAATCTCAAATCTAGAGACCTGGATCTTAGGATGTTACTTATTCTCTCTGAGCCTCAATTTCCTCATCTGTAAAATGAGGCACTAAGACTACCCCATCTGATTGTGGAGATTGATCGAATGTATGTTATTGTACAGACTGCTTAGTACATGGTGATACTCCTATGATTGTGACATAAGATAGTTACAGAATCTTAGATGCTCCATGAGACAACCTGAGACCCAATACACAGGACTAATCACTCCTCTATGGCCCTTCTAGGTCCCACAGAAACCAAACCAAACCAAAAGAAAACAAAACACAAAGGAAAAACTAACCTGAACACAATAAAGGATGAGCATAATAAAAGTCAACTCATGTTCTTAAGCAGGAGAAAGAATATAAAGTAAGGGTACAAGAAAGGTACTGGAATAGAATCACACTTTCATTTTAGAAATGATATTTTTGGAACGTTATTATAATCTAATAAGTAGTTCCTTAATTGTCCAAAAACAAGTGAGCAGTTAAAATCTTTTGATAGTATTGGGCCTGTGGGATTCCAGCATGAGTTAAATTGTGGCTGGATATTTCCTCAGGGCAATTTCCCACTCTGAGTACAGAATTCATTTGTAAGTTTGGATTAATTTGGACAGTCCACATTATCGTTCCATCAGATGACTCGAGGGTGTTGCAGTGAGTTCCACTTTTTCTTCCTCGGCCCCCTTTCCCTTCCTCCCCCATCATCTTGGTAAGCGAGCATCCATCCAGGCACACCCACCAAAAATCCTGATTCCAAGTCCTTTTCGTTTTTCTTCTTTATTTAATTTAAAAGTAAAAGAAGAAAACATATTAACAAACAGACATCCATTTACAAAATACCATAAGAACAATACAAACAATACAGAGTGACAGACAAAGTGGTAGGAAATTAATAATGGTTGTTGTATTACGTACTGATATCTTCAAAGGGATCTCTCAAGAAAACAAATAGAGGCATGCAATAGTGTTCAAACAAGTAATCATTAAATGTTCCTTTCAGTAAAGCAATAGAAGACAGTGGTAGCACTGTTAGCTGGCCTGTATATACATACACATATGATTTCCCCTTCTTTCCCTTCTCTTTTCCCGTACCCCAGTTACCCATTACTTTGGAGCATTTTCCTTTCATTTCACAATATCTATCATACTTCCTAGTTTTTATTCACTCTTTCGGGTTCTTAGACTAGTGAGACAATGCATTGCTTACACATGTGGGTCTGATTTATTTCAATTATGAATATGGTCTGTAGTTGTGACCATCCAAGTCCTTTTGGGCCGAACCTCAGATGACAGTCTACATCCACTTGACTGTCTCCATTCCCCTGTCATCATCCTGATGCGACCCACCAAAATCTCCTACATGTGGACACCATTTGCAGTCTTTTCTTTTCTTCTTCAGTCTGTTAGAATAGCCAAAGGATGTAATTGAGCTGTGCCTGTTAATGTATTCTGGCTGCTTAATGTATAAACCCCGGAACCCAAGTGTCTCTCCTTCTCCCTCTACCACGTCAATCCACCCAGTCTGTAACTCTTCAGCTACCACACTCTTCTTTTCTGTTTTCAATTTGTCAAGTTTCTCCCTCCCGGGACTTCACCAAACAGTGTTCACCGTGCTGGATCACTGTATGTTATCCGTACAATGTTTTGGTTCAGTTATTCATGTCTCAGTGGTGAATGTGTATGTGTGTTCTCTCAACCACTGATGAGAAAGAAGACTGTGGTCCATAGAGAAATGGAGAGAATTGTGGTTGGGTAGATATCTGAGCATAAAGGGATTCCGTGTCTCACACACGGTCATCGAGCCCTGGATTCTCACTTCCTCTGTTTTGCTATCCTCTTTGTACCAGTCAATTCCAGACATCGCTAACAAGACAGGTAAGAACCACTCACTCCAAGAGATTCACCAGAAGGGGAGCATGATACCTGCTGAAACCCACCCACCGGGGCCTCAGCCTGAAAGAGTTTTACTCTGTCCCTGTGGCTAGCAAATTACAAGGCTCTAGTGTACCAGGCCAGGGTCATTTCCAGGACACAGCAGTAGAATCAGCTGTACTTACAGTGCTGGGTTGAAAACAGTAGCAGGATGATTATTACCAGCAGATGCAACAGTAAATAGTACTTAGCGAAACCTGATAACTAGAATGAAATAAATCTGTTCAGTTCCATAAAACTAAGTGAACTGTGATGTCCCGTCATCTTTTAGTTATGCTTCATGCTAATAAAAATGGTCTGCTTTCGGAAAAGAATGACAAGTTGGAATTTGGTCTTTTGTACTTTTTCTGCCAGCTTTTGGGGCACTTTCTTTCACTTATATCAAGACTATTTCTGCACATATGCTGTCAGCTACCCTTCCCCCACTCCTCTCCATCGGTGCTCTTGGCAGAACTTTCTCCAGTGAAAGAAGCAGTCTGTATCTGTGCTGCCCAGTGCGGTGTTACTGGGATTTTCAAGCTGCTGGGCACTTGAAATGTAGCCGGTTTCACTGAAATATGGTATCTCCAGCATTTTGAGTTTTTAATAATTTACTTTTAAAATTAAATAGTCACTTGTGGCCAGTGGCCACATCCTTATATCAAGACTTCCCAAGCCAGACTACTCTGCCAAATCAAAACTTTTTAATGAGTAAAAACATGACTCAATTCATTAATACTTTCAGATTAATTGCTTATATTCTGTCAGGAATTTTTAGAGCTTTAAAGGAAGTGACAAATGGTAACATTCAGAAGATTTTTCTTTGATGTAAGAGTCTTCTTGGTACCTTTCAAATGATATCATGTGCTTTACTGCCTGAAAATTATATTTCCAACCTAATCACTCGGCAAATGGCATATAGATTTGTGGGGTATAAACACATCTAATAATTTATTACCCTTAGTTAGTAAGCTATTTAGATTTTACAAATTCTTATTTCTTTCGAGTCGAATTTTACCTTCCTAACCCCAATTTTTCCTTGCCTGAGGCAAAAAAAGGGAAAGAAGGAATGCAAGCAGGAGAATCAATTTAGAGAAATTTGCAAAGTACCTTTTAAGAGATGAATGAACACGACATTAAAGTAAACATGCATAATTTGAAAATAATTTGAGGAATATTCATTGTTTTGACAAATTGAAATTTGCCCCTCTCCATGAGGTTCCAGGGAGACCAGATGGCAGTGCAGTGTGTTGGAGGGGGTCCAGAATTGCTTTTGTGCTAATTGATATAGTGTGCTAAGAAAGGTCTCTGGGGAAAAGTATCCCCAGGTAGTTGATTGCTTTGGAAACCCAGCAGAGAGGATCTGTGTCAGATGAGAAGGGAAACATAAGTTATTGAGGGCTAATGCCTCAGATTGAACTAGCTAATTTTATCATTGGAAATTCAGGACAATGTTTCAAAAAATATCAAAAAGATATTTCTGAGACAGGAATAGGAATTGGTAAAGAACTGCAGTAAATTAGCAGCGTGCAAGCCCAGTTTGACGTCCCTTTGGTGTGCAGAAGATCCTTTAATGTTAGCAAGTGTATCTATAGCTGTGACAAGAGGTTCAAGGGCTTCGTTTTCTAATTTTAAAGTGCTGACCCTAATCAGCTGAGCGAGAAAGGTAGTGGATTGGGATGGAGCCTGATGGGGTAAAGGCTCTTAGTATCACCTCAAAAAGCATTTGCTGTTTAATCAGAACATTCACACCTGCTAAATAGCAGTTGTTTAAAATGACACATAGAGAAAGGGATCAAACATCTGGGAGGTTTCCAGAGGAAAATTCCTGCACTGAGCAAGTACCTCTGCAACTTTACTTAATGCAAAGAGGGTGTTTTGTTTAGTCTTTACTGGAGCGGTGCTCACCCCTCATTCCGCTCTTTCTGCGAATCTTTCCGAATGGAGGGGAAAGACTGAAATAAGAAGGAAGGAAGGGAGGGAGGAAGGAGGAAAACAAGGGAGAGAATTTGTACAAGAAACACTGAACAACAGTAAAGGACATGAAGAAACCTTTTACTAGCTCCCATTTCTTCTAAATGTACACTCTGGGTAGTTTTTACTCTTAGCACTTCCTTTTTCTTTTTACTTTTTCCATGAAGTTGGACATAAATGCTTATTGCTAAAAAGAAAATAAGACACTTTTCTCATAATAGTCAATGAAGAGGGCTTTTTTCCACATCACTCTATGAGCTTTTAATACAATTGCTTAATATACTGCCTAGGATATATTGCAGTTTTTTGCATTTCTCTTTTAGCCTTTCCCACATAGTGTTCTTGCCATTAAGAGAACGGTTGTCTGACCTTTTTCTGGGAGGTTAATAAAGAATGCACAGCCTCATGAGCCTGATTCAATTTCCTTTGTGTAAGCGTGCTGCATAAGTGACCATTATGGTATTTGTCTGGTTTGCCGTGCTTGGCTTTGCAGAGTACCTGCCTTTTAAAGGACTGACCACATATGTTGTGCATTTGGCCACATAAGGTGAGAAAAAGCAAAATAGATTTTCCTGAGCATTCAATCAAATTTCCACACAATGGACTCTCTAATGTGAATGTGAAATGTATCTGGTCATATATTATTTAATCGTATTGTATTTTGTGTTTTAAAAGTTTCTATCCTATATTCAATTTTAATAAATGCATGAGTAGATGCAATATTTGAGCTTTATACTTTTAGAAATTCAACACTTTCAACAGATTCTTCAGACTTCAAAGAATTTAATATTAGTATCATAAAAGGTCCTTTGAAGAATAATACTGGAACATAAGAAAAATGACTGCCTGAGTATACCCTATCGTTTTGAAAGTGTTTTATTGCTTTAATTTCCTGTCTTAGCAAAGTAACAAGTGGCGTAATAGAAGATATATTGTTACAAAGTTTGCAATTTATTAGAAGGCTTGAGCAAGCTGAAGACTCTATGTGAAGTGAAAAATAAAAGCTCTATTTTGCTGAAAAATGGAGACAAACCCCATCAATGTTGTAGCAGCCTTAAATGGAATCCTATCTTTGACCAATAAGTTGTCTCTACACACCCTGCATGTTTGTATGAAATAAATCCGTGGGCACGATCCCCATTCTCTGCTAGCTGTGTGTCATTAGGTTCCTAGAAACCTAATGTTATTTCGTTTGTGAGGCGTGTATGAGATGACTGTTGCTATTTGGATTTCATAGCACAAAGGTGCTATTAAAGCAGAAATGACCCATAACGTACATTTTCATTCATTACATTTTTTGCATGCGTGACTGAATTTTAATCCTGAGCTTTGTCAACCTAGTATAGTCATATTAAGCCTTTTAGCCTATTTTCATGTACCTCGGTTCACTGTCTTTTACACAGTGGCATAAAGGCATTAAAATGAAAAGCATTTATCCCACTGACGTACAGAGAGACAATTCTTTTCTGCATCTAAAATAGTAGAAATGAGTGATGTAACACAATGACTAACCCGTAAATATATGTTGTAAAATTAGCTCATAAATAACTGCAGAGGAAGGGAGGCAGTGTGGTATTTTGCAAGTTTGGGGGGCTTGTTGCTTTAATTGTTAAATGCAGTCTAAATACTCAGATATGTAAAGATCCAACAGCACTCCTGGAACCAAGGCTTCCAGTTTACCAGAACTGAGCAAGAGGGACAGAAATCATCAAGCTCCTTAATTAAACCACTGCTCTCTCACCAAAAGACTGCAAGACATCTGTTCTTAACGGATTGTTTGGCTTTTCTATAAAACAAAATGAAATAAGATGTATTGCCAGGTAGATAGCCCATTGGCAAAGGCCAGATGATCCCAAGTTTTGGTTAATAACAATGACTTTCACCCAATTTGCACATTTCACAAATTGAGGAGTTACTTTTATGACTCTTGGTTATATTTTGGACAAAGCCAAAGCAACACATCTTGCCATGTTAACAACCTAAATGTGTTAACCAATGGAGTTAAGCGAAGAAGGCTTCATGGGTTTTACGTCAGAACTCCTCTAAAAACCTCCTCCATGTGTAAGCAAATTAGAGGACTGCTTCTAGGGTGACTACACAGTTAAGGCACCCAGACATTTCTGGTTGTCTCTGTTATCTATGTTCCTCTTTGAAAAAAATAATGATTTCAAGCTTTATTGCTAAATGAAACACTAAAGACTTCCTCTGGGCTTGCCACAGACAATTCACAGGCACATTAGAGGAGTCAACTAGAGTGAGTTGAAAGTGAATTACTTCATTTTAATCACGGGGCCTGTAGCAGCTCAGTCAATATGCCGTAATGGCATATTGTTGGGCTTGTATTTCCTGTGTTCCTCTTTTCCCTTTCTCTTCTTTAAATGATACCCAGGTCACTTTATTTTACAGAGTATTTTTTAGTTGATTCAAGATTTATGGATTTAACAGCCCTTCAAAGTGACTCATCTTGTTTCACAACATTTTAAGTTTTGTTTGGTAACTCTTTTTTCTCTTAATCCTTGGCTAAAATCTGTTGAAATTTTTAAATCAAATGAGTCCTTAGTCAGAAGCATTGCCAATTGTAGAGTTATAATGAGTGCAAACTTTAAAATGCAAATAAATACAACATTGCACTGAGGATTACTGGAGACCAAATATTTACCGCATCCTCATTCATTCACAAATGGGAAGCTGGGGCATACAGGGCACATGCACATATGCACATAATAGTCATTTAATTCACCAATTAAAAAACACTTTGTCACTTGAAATTCAGTCTCACTTCTGTATAGAATCACTTTGGGAACCTTGCAGGGAGTAGGGCATTTTATCAGTAGACACCATATATACACAATGTGTCTAGTTTTTCTCTTATACAATTATTATTCCAATTCTTCAGTTCTTATCAGGAAAGTTAATGATAAGAACATTCTTTTTATTCCAGGAAAAAATACCATTTTGCTGATAGATACTTCTGAAGGATTACATGTTGTTACTTGGGGTTTTTTTTCCATACAGAAGAACCATTAGTCCCCAAATCACTGTCTTCTAAAGTGCCAGTGGCCTTCTGTGCCTTTGTTTCATTCATGATTTCTGAGGAGGAGTGTCCCCTCACCCAGCACACAAAAGCTCAGTAATTACTTTCATTTCTTGGTTAGCATAGGTCACAAAACTAGTGTTAATAATAACCTTTCCCTCTGGACTTTTCTGTATTTATATCTCTCTGATCCAGTAACCACTGGGACCATCGTGGTGCATTTTATCTTCGTTCCAGTCCTCTTGGCATTGTTTTAGCCCAGGGGGGAAATCAAATGAGGTGCAGAACATGGTGAACTCACACAACTCTGAGGTCATTAACACCTAATTAGAAACAGCTTAGAGATCGAAATGATTCTTTGCTTAAAATGTGAGAGAGATCAGACAATAGTTAACTTCTTCAGTGCCGATGCCTCTTTATTACCAACGGCCAGGGCTACACCTCATGGTACAGTTTGAAACTTTAAGAAGGAATGTTTCTAAATGTGGGCATGTTTTCTTTTTCCTCCCTTTTCGTTTGATAGAATAAGCTGTTAAACTGTTAGTAAAAAGAGAAGACTGCCCAAAGACTTAAAACACTAATTGACTTTTTCCTTTAACTGTAGGTCATAAAATTACTTCCGTATATAGCTAAATAATGATAAAGATAAGTTTATAATTATTCTGTGGTGACAGAAACATCACTTGATTAAATAAAAAGATACAATACTGTCTTTTTCAGTTTTAGGGATGTAAAATCCTATTTTGTCAAGATATGAAAATAATATCTGATATTTTAACCATGTATTTTAGTATATTTTAGTAAGATTTAAGTTTCACTTCCAAGTAACTTTTAAAAGTTTCTTCATTTGTATTTCTATAAAGGTGTATTCCTCTTCCATCTTTCAGTCTGATGTGTGGACAAACACTGAAAAAGCACCTATGTTTGAGAGTGCTATCCCACTGGAAGTCTTTCTTTGTCTAGGAAGGGCCCATGTTGAAAAGAGAGAAAGTAAACGTGGAAAATACAGCTGCCTGCCACCTAGGTGATAAACAAATAATAAAGGGACCTCTCCTTCCCGATTCCCAGTTTGCCTCTCTGTGCTTTAAATACTTCTGGTATTCCTCTGGCAAAGGACTCCTTCACTGGGAGACTAATCCTACATCAACAGACCTGAGCTGAGACAGAACCCTGGAATCCTGGGCTGAGGGCAACATGATTTGGCTGTTCAATTCCAGTGCTATTTTCAAAGGTTCTACTAATTGCCTAAACTCTTAATTCAGCTGCCTTAGGAATAGCCCTGCCCTCAACTTCCCTAACCTGGAGGAAGCCTGGTTATAGAATTAAGGCACTAGAAGGGCAAGGGTGCTAGAATCTGACAGAGCATTGGGTTAAAACCAGCTATGCCCCTAAAGTTATGTATTCTCTTATTCAGTTTCTTCAACTGTAATGTGGAGAAAACATTAATGAACATATGTGCCACACAATGTGGTGATGAAAGGTGATTAATGTAAAGACCTCAGAACCATGCTGGGTTAATAAAAGCCATTGGTTCTCAAACTATGATTAGGGAACCCCTCTCAGTAGGTCCATAATGTCAACTCTTTTCAGT
This sequence comes from Dinomys branickii, assembly GCA_004027595.1. Taxonomy (NCBI): domain Eukaryota; kingdom Metazoa; phylum Chordata; class Mammalia; order Rodentia; family Dinomyidae; genus Dinomys; species Dinomys branickii. The sequence goes on along the minus strand of PVLD010000441.1, from coordinate 59,682 downwards.
ATAATGATCATAATGTGTTATTTGATGTTATTTCATGTTTAAAGTATGATTTTCCCTTGACTGTACTGAGAGTGTACAAAAGCCACCCAATCCATGATTTCACAGCAAACGAAATACAGAAGCAAATAGAAGCATCCAGCTGTCTTCACAGCCAGGCAGTAAAGATACTTTGGAAGTACAGGACAATGTCACTTTTCTCATTATATCTTTATTTTGCAAAATATACTCACTTTTAAATTAATGTATGCTGTTTCTCTTACCATATTATATTTCTGTTGTTACTTTAAATGAATTAATATATACTTTTAAAAAATTCACTTTATATGCCTAATATGATTCATGCTCTGGCTATAACCCATATCCAAAAAAGCTTTGGGGGATTTTAACACCACTAATATTATCACTAATAATAAATTATTTCTTCTATCATCTTCTCTCAGTTCATTATCTCTGTACCTGCTGTAGGCTGACAGCCTAGTAGAATGCTGTAGCTGTAATTCTCCCTTCAAAGAAAACAAAATTTTTGGAGAGATCACCAAACACAACCAAATTTATTTACAGTTGTTTCCTGAGACCCACATCCAGAAGTTCTGATTTCAAAAGCTTGGGTTGGGCCCAAGAATCTGGATATTCAACCTCTGAGTGACTCTGAGACATTAAGTTTTGAAGGACCTTGCCGTAGAAACACAATTCTTGTTCCACTTTTCCACCTTAGTGTAGCCTCATTACCTTTTCTCATTGAAGGTTATAGTGGTCTTCTCAGTAGGGCGATGGCATAATTTTGTAGGAAATTTGCAGTTGTGAAGGTCTTACAAACTCTCCATCAGTTTCCCAGACCTCTGTGTAACCCAGCAGTAATGAACATTTTGACCCTAAGTAGCTGCTGTTGTAATTTCCTCGGGGATAATTTAAAGCATATGGATTAGGGATGTGAAGAATCTTCTACAAGAAATGGATAAGCTGCAGAGGACAGTCAAAAGAAAGTGCAGAATACAAACTCCACATGACTGGAGAGAAACTGGAATCACACTTTTGGCCTGAGGTTCTCCCACACAGATAAACCTCTTATTTACATTTTAGAGATATACAGCAGGCGACAAGGCACAAGATGCAATATATAAAGCTTGCTGCTCAACCTTTAGCTTTCCAAATCTATGACTACTCATCCTTTGCAGACATTTATACTTACATTCTTAAATCACTCCTTAATCACCAGAGAGGTTCATTTGTAAGCTTATATGTTTAAGACATACAAGAACTGGGATATAAGAGCGTATGTCTTCGAACTCATGTTCAGCTTAATTTTCTACATAGCTGCTCTCTGCTTTCTGGTGACTGATTTGGGAGTTGTTATGAAAGATCCAACAGAGAAAAACCCATTAATCCCAGATAAAATTTACAAAGGATCCTGACCACAGTTCAGTCTCTTTCAAAAGAAAGATATCATGAAGCCCACTATTATTTAATGAGTACCCCAACCCATCTTTCAGCTATCATCTCCCCCCAGCCTTCACTCACTAAAATTTTCTCTACATCAATTGTTAGTTCTAATATGTGCCCTTGAGTGTATTACCATTTTTATTAAGTACTTTCATGATTCCATTGAGAAGGCAAATGAATTTTTTCAGAGGAAAGCAAAATAGAATGGGTACATCAAACATCCAGTATGGTAACTCCCATCAGTTTCAAGTGCATTTCAACCAAGCTCTTTCTAATGCTCAAAGAGATATTTTCCATGAGTTTAAAATATAGTATTAATTCCACAAGGTCAGAGAGCACCTTGTGAACAAAATGTCTGAGCTGATTGTGTTCACAGTAATTGTGGCAATTACAAAAATGGGAGAACAGGAAATCTTTGGAAAATCGATCTATGTATATTTTAACATCTACCTGGAATTTGCACTTCCTACTTTGAGAAAGTTATTTTATTGCACACATAAAAGAAGGTTACTGTTAAAAAATTGAGGTGCAAGAAATTTAAGTAGGTTCTAACTAACTAGTGGTAATAAAAAGTAGTATTTCTTGCATTCGTTTCATGATTATTAGGACAGTTCTTCTTGATTTTGAATGAGACAGAAAGGGAAAGGAGTCCTTATTCTCATTTCTTTGGGGGGAGGCATTAAATGATAATAACAGGAATAAGAAATGTTATAGATAACAATAGTTTTCCAGCTTTGCTTAATCCCTCATGCAATTTCTAGTTTGTGGCAATACTTTATACAAAAATGAAAACATATTCACACCACAGTGAGAATCAGTAATTCTGTATGTTAAGATTTCTCAAACCTGAGAAGATAGTGGAAATCCTGTACTAGTCAGGATTATCCACTGAAACAGAACCAGTAAAAGAAGAGTATTATTAGAACGACTGGCTCATGTGATTTGAGAGGCTGAGAAATCTCACAACAGACCAATGACAGTTTGGAGAAGCAAGAAGCAGTTTGCATGGTTCACTGTAATTCCGAATGCTGGAGAGCTTGGGAGTCTGAAGGTGTAAGTCTGAGATTTCCAAACCTTGAGAACCTGGAGTTCTAACGACCATGGATAGGAGATGATGGGTGACCCAGATTAAGAAAAATGAGAGGGAGTTCACTCTTCTTTCTTTTAGTTCTATCTGCGTCCTCAGGACTGGGTGGAACCTGCCTACATTGGATGACAGTAGAATGTCCTTACTAGTTTCTGACTAAATGCCAGTCTCTTGGGCACACTCTCAAAGACACAACCAGAAACAGTGCTTTACCACGTATCTAATGTTTCCCAATCTGGGCAAGTTGACACTTGAAATTAACCAACAGAGCCTACTTTTACAAAGAGAGACATGCCTTTAGTCCCCCTTTATACATATGTGAACCTGCATGAGCCCACTCTCACATTCACTATCTTCCTGAAATTTTGCACACAAGTATTATGAACAGATTAATGGATATATAATAGGCTCACAGTGGAATTTTAACTCAGAAAAATGCATTCAGTAAACATTTATAGAGACATTGTTTGTTAAGAATTATGCTGTGCTGGGGATCTGTGGAGAACAAATTAAATGTAATATACAGTAACATATAACCAAAGTATTTAAAGATTATTTCAATTTTAGTAGGTGTCAAGTGATAGACATGCAGGGTTATATGATTGGGAGTGACCTGGGGAATAAGTCTACATTAGTTCTGACTCTATATAATAGAGACCAGATCAATGAGGAAGCAGAGGGAAGGCTACAAAAAGGAATTTTGCTGTGGCCAGTTGTTTATCACCCTTCCTTGCCCTTCTTCTCACACTCTGCTTCCTGGATGCCATGATACAAGCAGCTCTCTTCTGCCAGAACCTTTGAACATGCAGTTGATGACTTGGAGCCATCCGACCAGGGATAAGAGCCATAACGCAAAATGAATCTCATCTCCTTTAAATTGTGTGTGTTGTACTTTGTCACGGAAATGAGAAAGAGAATAAGACAAATTTTGACATAGAGAGAGGGGCTGTTGGTATGATAGTACCTGACCATGTGATTGTGAAGCCTTTGGAACTGCCTTGCAGCTGGAATTTGAAAAAGTTTGGAGATGCCAGCTAGTGAAGCCCTAGAACACCATAAACCAAGCTCGAATGAAGTCCTGGTCCTGTCTAAGGAGAGTAGAATGGTAATAAAACTGCAGACAATCAAGACTGGCTCAGGAGACCAGAGTTGGGAACAACAGCTTCACTAGAAGTTGGCCTCAAAACTATACGTCTGCATGGTTGTTTACATTTTGGTCATGTCAAAACTTTCCAGGAAATTGAAATTAAGGGTGGCACACTAATTAATTTCAGAGAAGAAATTTAAGGACATCCCACTGTTCAGCCTGTGGTGTGGGTACTTCTGGCTGCTTTCTTCTAGGTTCGCAATGAAATTAAGGAACAAAACACCCTTTTTAAAGGAATGCAGTTTTGAAGAAAGAAACACCTGCAAAGTTGGAGGCAAGGAATGCTTGGTTGATGAAAAGATTAGCATTAAGAAGTCACGTACTTTACAACAGGACAACTGGAAAGATGCCTCTAGGACATTACAGGAACCAGCAGAATCCCACCCTTAACAGGCTTAAAAATGTAAAAATGAAAGACTTTGTTTTGAAAAGAGAAACCCAAGGCACCCTGTTCAAGAAGTATTGCCTAAAGAAATGGTTATCTGGAATTCAGTTCATAGTACTTAGCCATATATCTCTATAATCAGGATCTAAGGGAGCCAAACTCCTGCTTGAGTTGGTAGCAGACCTTGACATCATAAATGTGGTGCTGGTTTTATGGGCATTCACAATACAAAAGTTGTGGGATGAGGGAGGCTTCCACTCAGATTTCTGAAGAAGGCTGGGAGGCCAGCTGTGTGCTGCTCAGAGGGCAGTGCATGGATGCTTTGAGGGAATCCAAAAGTATAGTGGAAACCGAGGAATGTGGCAAAACCAGGCATGTGGAACATGTGAGGAGGGCAACAAGCAGTAAGGTGAGCCAACTCAAGAGAGAAGCCATGCAGACCACAATTGGAAATGCTGTATGAAGCTGGGGGCTACCCAAGCCCCCTTGGAATTCACATCTTGTCACAACCTTCCCAGGGAGCTGGACATGCAACTATAGGATTATTGTTTGCTTTGCAGGGTTTCAGTCTTACTTGGGTCCATTCCGTACAATCCATCTGTTCCTCTCTTTTAGAATGAGACTGTTTACCTTATGCCATTGTATGTTGCAAGTATTTAACTTTCTTTTTCATTTTTACAGGGGCTCAGAGCTAAAAGTTTGCCTTGAGTGTCAGAGGAGATTTTGGACTTTGAGTTTTCAGCAATGCTAAAAATATTAAACCTTGGCAGCTCTTAGAAATCAACTAAATGTATTTTACATGAGGAGATGGACATGAGTCTTTTAGGGGCCAGGGATGAATTTTATGGTTTAGATCTGGAATATTCTCCAAAAGACTCATGTGTATAAAGTTTGAGCTTTAGAAGATGGTTAGATCAGAAGGGCAGGATTAATCCACTAATGACTGAATGTATTGTTAAGAGGTGGGCCTGGTTATAAGAGACAGTTCACTGGAGGCCTGACCTCAGAGGGTTTATCTCCCTCCCTTGCTTCTCACCATACACTCTGCCTCTTAGCCATCTGGGAGGTTTTCTTTGCCAGACTCTTCTCCATGCAGTTTCTGCCTTAGAGCTAGCCAATCAGAGACTGTAACTGTGAGGCAAAATAAGTCTGTCCTTTAGATATGGGTGTTCTGTATTTTGTCCCATTGACAAAAAAGCAACTAAGATAATGAGAAAGAACAGGGGCTTTAGAAAGGACTTTGGATGTGTGTGAAGAAACATGAACTTTTTCTGCTATGGTTATGAACTGAAAATTTTATTCTATTTACAAAAGAATCGATAGAAGGTTGAAGATAGGTATAACAGGGCTGCCAGTGAGCCAGCAAATAATGATTAGAAATATATAAGAACTAATTACAACTGTGCTAATTACTCTAAAGGAGAATTTCTCTTTATGTCCTCTGGCTTATTGTTGGGCCTATGGAGCCATCATGAATAAACTGGATACCTACTAATTTTCATTAGTAAAACCTACACTACTGAAAAGGATTACTATAAAAACATATACATAGCTCATCTGGTGAAGAAGGGAAATAAGAATTATGTGGTTCTATGGATAATGAGACAGCCAAAAGTTGAAGAGCAGCCTTATGAGTGTATAGTACAGATTGAACTTGAAGTCTTATGTCATATCTGACCTCATATACATACTTGCCCAGTCAAGTAAAAGAAGTGTCATTGTTGAAAACAAAATAAAATATGAAGCTCACAGTCACTGGCTTAGATTTTGACATTGACTTCTCCTGATTATGTCATGCTCCCTAAAAACTCTGCTTGTGACAGACAGTGGCCTCTATGAGTTGCCCCAAGCAGTACAGGGTGAGTCTGGAGTTGATTTATCGCCATCAGTGACTTACTCCAGTTTCAACCATTTCCTTGTTCTTTGGCTGACACACATGACTAGCAAGCAACTAGCTGAACTCTCATCAGCACCCGCTTCAGGTAGAGCAGCAAAAGCTTTCCAAGAAGAGGGAGGGAGTTCTGTAAGAGACGAAGCTCATGGGCAGACATAACCATCTTGCAGCTTGATTGCTGCCAGAAAAGGAGCTGGGGCTGCTAGCCCATCAGCTGTTGACCAGAGGCTGATTTCATTCTCTGGCAGTGTCCATTTTAACTTACAAGTTGCTGAGGTCTGCAGCAGCTGTGTTATAGTAGGAGTCTATTTTTGGTGAAAGATTTAAGAAGCAATGGTAGTTTCGAAATGCCTAAGGCTTCTAAGCCAATTTGGAAAATTCAGGGGATTTGAATTGAATAAAGTTCTATAGATAGAACTCCTCTTACAAATATTTTCATTGCAAAGGGAAGGCCTAAAACCTATTTCTCTAGGGGTTTCCTTAGAGAAACTGAAGCTTGTCTAAAGCTTGTAATAAGTTATTTATTGGTCTACCAGTGTTTGTAGATAGAATTTTTGTATGAGGGACCTCTACAATAAGAAATTGGTCAGGAGTTTTGGATGAATCAGCTTCCCACTTCAGTGATTTGCTTCTGGTAAATAAGAAGAAAGAATAAGAGTACTGGTAATATTTATGAATATGAGCTTAGCAAAGAAGCCAAAGTAGAGGATTCAGAGCAAAACAAAGCTGCTAAGTGTGATGAGTAATTTAGGGTTGTCACTTCACATCTACGTTCCACCTCTCTACGTCACTTAGAGCCGTGGAAGCCTGGTCTCTATGGACCGCATCACTGGGTTCCATTAACCCCTGGGATCTCGCTGGGTTTAGGCTGTGGAAGATCTGAAGGAAAAAGGTCAGTGTGACTAAATGGGTGTTTTTCAGGATCCTCCCAAATGCACTGTGAGGGGACCCTTTCTGTCTGCTCAGGCCACAGGTCCCTCTGAGTGGCTCTTTTCTGCAGGGTAGCTACTTTCTCTAAATATTAATCAGTGCGCTAAAATTTTCAGGTCTTAGACTATTCTTCCTCATCTGTGTCCATACTTTATGAATAGCTTTTTGAATTAAACTATTTTCAATTATTCTGTTTGTGTAATTTAGTTGCATTTTTCATACCCATATATCATGCATAGTTAATTTTTATAAAATAAAAAGGTATATTTGTGACCTCAAAACTCAACAGTCATTTAAATCAATCTCAAGTTGCATTTCAAACATCACTGTCAGACCATCAGAGTCATTTGTAAGGGGAGAGGAGTGACAGCCGAGGGTTCACATGCTTTAGAGGCTGTTGTCTATGTCAGAATCACGACCAACAACCAGTCATTGGTGGCAGTTAGAAGATAAAGTTTAAGTATGTGGCATCATAACCCAGAAATTTATTACATATATGTGTTTTATTCATTTTAGTTACCTTTTAGAAACTGATTTGGATATTTTGATTTGAAATGTGTGACACATTATAATTCTTCTAATCTAAAATTTTAGAAGTGGGTTCTGTAGTTTTCTATGCAGAAAACTAATTTTTAGGAATAGATTCCTGATGTCAGACAGGTGATACCTATTTGAGAAAATAAAGGAAATATTTTACAGTAACTGAACATCTAAGGCTCAATTTCATTATTTGCTCAGTAGGAATAATGATTACAAATCTCATACACTTGTTGGAATTAAAAATAGTGAATAAGTACCTGAGACACATGATTTCAGCAAATTTGGTGACTACTGTTTGTTCTTACTGACTATTTTACTTGATGTTCAAATAGTAATTTTTATACTTCCACTATGAGAAGGCAGACAATATTTGAAAATAACTTTGTCATTCATGGATGAATGTATATGTGTGGAATAAATAAAACTCAACTGACTTCTTGAATTTTACAGTTGGTTAGCTCTTGGGAATAGACTTACTAGGAAATGTGTTAACCATATTTTGTGTGTGTGCATACTGAAGATATGGGAGGAATAAGAGAGAAGGAAAAACTGAACACAATTTACAATAACCAAAGTCAAATCCTAATATAGATAAGGAACTATGGGTGAACTTTAATGTGGGTGAAATCATTAACAAGAAACTCAAGTGCCTTTTAATTTAAGGATTCCTTTCATAATCGGAAACCACCATTTGAACTAAATTTTCATCTTTTCAAGTGTGTATTAAGTGAACAGACAATTTTCTTTATATCTTACCACATTGCTTGAGGAGATGGCTGTGTGTTTAAGCCAAGGTCAAGAAAAACATTCCTTTAATACTTCCCCATATCTCTACGTATTTTTAATTTTGTCAATAAAAAGGCACTTTGATAAGTTCGCACTCATCCATTTTCTATATTTTAATACCACAATATAGAGAACAATAATGTATCAATTAACTCTAATTACCCTCTGCCTCACTTCTTCAGATACCGGTGATTGTAGCACTGTGCTTTCATGAGAAGCCTCCTGACACGGAAAACCTCTGAAGGTCTATCACTCCCTTCACAATTTCTGCCTGGGGCAACACAAAACATCATTTACTATATTATTGTATGTTGCCTCATTTCTCCAATATTCTCAGAAGTCAGAATCTTATCATTTATAACTGGATATTAAAGATAGAGTCAACAACAGAAGAGACCCAACTATAGTAAGACGACATTCATCGTCTAAGCTAGGAATCACGAGTTCCATCCACGACTAAGTTTATCTTGAGCTGACATTCAAGCATGAGGGGTTCACTGTGTGTCATGTTTGTGAAGCTCAAAGCAGCTGAGAAGTAACCCTAAAAACCAAGTGCTTTCTTTTGCTATTCTCACATTTAGAAATCCTACATGTGATATTTTCCAAGCTAATTCAACTAGCACAGGTAAATGCGAATGTACAATAAAACCTAAACAGCAACACATATAAATAGATTAAGGATACCACATGCTGGAGACTGTATCTCCTCTGAGGTGAACTTTGACAGTGGTAGACAGTTGATTAATTCTGTCTCTGCTGGGCCTAAGATTGTGATTTCTCTGGATGGTGATTTCTTCCAGAGAAGTGCCACATTGCAACTGGCTGTCTATAGGGACCAGTTGTAAAGCATTGGCCAGTGGTAGGATAGAACAGGTGCCCCTTTCCTTCCTCCCTTCCCCATCTCCCTTTTCTGTCTCTCTTCCTGCTATGGGATTGTACTTACCAAAAAAATCATCAGTCAATCAATCCATCAAATATCCAATCAAAACACGTCTCCTGAATCCTTCTACTTACAATAAATACTACAGTTGTCCCTCCTTATCTGATGTTTCTAACTCAGAGGTTTTAGTTACTTGTATGTGTATAAGGAAAAAAAATAGTATAGTATATGTAGATTTTAGTACTTGCTACACTCCCAGGTACTCATTAGAGAACGTGACATATATCTATCCCCTGAAAATGAAGGAGGGCTACTGCATAGTAACATGGAGATTTTTAGGTGATAAAAAGCATTCCTTAAACAGAGAACTAAAACTAAGATAATGGTCATATAAAATAATTTTGCCTTTAGTACTGAAATTCTTGTACTCCCAGCATCTTATACTTTTCAATTTTGTTGCATCCCAGGCTCTTAGGTACCTAGTAAACTCATTCTTCCTTTAAATCTCCCAGGATTAATCCATACCTTAGTATGTATTAATAAATTAATAAACATCAGAAATTCAATGTTTAATTCACACCCATTCAGCAGCCACTGCATTTTCCACAAAGAATTTATATTAAGGTAATAATTAATACAAATGACTTCATTTCTAATAGTAAAATTTCAGGCACTAGGGTACATAAATCCTGTGATAATAAGTGTGGATGAAAAGAAAACTTTTTTCATGCCATTTAGATTGTGCAACTTTTATGAAAATTTCCAGCTCTGGATTTGAGGAACAGTGTTGCCGTTTAGGTATGAAATGCTTGCATATGAATGCTGAAAGCTTGGTCTCCATTGCAGTAGTGTTCAGAGATGAGGCTCTCACCTCAACAAGGGACTCATACACTGATGCTTCACAACTGGTTGGCTACTGGGAGGTGACAGAAACTTAGAAGCTGGTACATAGCTGGAGAGAGTGGGTCTTTGCACGAGTGCCCCTGGGGCCTCCATCTTGGCCCCCCCCCCCCCGCTCTTCTGCTTTCTAGCTGCCAGTTTGGGAACAGCTCTTATCTACTGTAGTCTTCCACCATGATTTTCCTCCTTACCACAGACCCAAGAGCAATGAAGCCAGCCAACTATGGACTGAAGTGAGCTATCACAAATAAAGTTCTCACCGGCATCAAGACTGTGCTTACACCCTGGAAAGATCCTGGAGTCAGATGCAGAAACAGACTTACTGCACAGGACGGTGTGAACGCTTCTCTAGCAGCAGGAGCTGTAATGCAAAAACAACAAGTGAGCCTTAGGCTAACTTCGCTCAGTGTGAAAATGAAGAATTTATTCTCTCAGTTTCAGAAACTACTCTGTTATCAACATTAAGGTAATGTTTCAGGAAACTCCACCTCTCTATTGAAAACACCAGATGTGAACATTATTCCTAAAATTCTGCAGAATCATACTGTGAAGTCATCAACTCCTAAAATTATTCAATCTGTGGTCTTCCTTATGCTTTGTAAACAGTTGTTTCTTAGCTTCCTTAGAGGTTCAAATATAAAGTTACCAGAAAGAACAATTCATGTATAAGCAATAATTTTAATGACTCCAACCTACAGAAATCTCCTCTCAGATATGGAACAATTTTATATTTATGACATAAAGTTAGCTTGAAAGTTAATTATCATGCATAGGACATGTCTACAGTCTTAATGATATCTTGTAGATATGGTGATGAAATGCCTATAATTTAATGCTCTCCACAAAGAAGAGTGACTTCATTTCTTCAATATTATAAGCAACATTGTGGGGGTCAACAGTTGACAAAATAAGTATCCGCCACATCACCAGCCTAGCATCCACCACATGAGCATCTAGGCCTGCCAAGACAGACAGGATTACATGGCATTGAGAGAACTCTGTGGCTACAGGCCCCTCTAGGCTCTTCTGAAGGCCCTGGTTAACTTGTCCTCACCGCAGGATGCAGGCTGAGGGAACCACTACCTAGGGCGTTGCCACTTAGGGCAAATGGAAACATAAGGAAGAAAGCTGCCTAGGCACATATGACTCTTAAGACTTCTGTTCATATTTCAGTGGCCAAAGTAAAATTCCACAGCCACATGGGACTTAAAAGGGACAAAAAAGGGATATTTTAGCATGTCTCAAAATATAAAGCTTGAAAATAATGGAGCACAACCTTATGACAGCAAAATTCATTGACCTCTTCTGTTTTCAGTACATAAACTTTTTGTGTGAGACCCTTTTCACTAATAGAATGAGAAAGTACATAATACTTCCGAGATCATTGTTACCAAAGACACTAAGGACACAATAGGAAATTATTTTAGGAAATCAAGCAACAGTTTCCATTTACCACTAAGGGCTTCCTAACCACAGCAACAGTAGGCAGCATGCTCACCTACCTTCTGTCTATATGTGGTGCTCACTCCTCTATTGCTCTACAAGGAACCACCTTAATACTTAGTTATTAAGAGAAGCACCATTGATTAGCTTCCGCTTCTGCACTTTGGGCTGAACTTAGCTGGTCATTCTTTTCTCGGTCTCAGCTGGGCTCACTCAAGTGGCAGCAGGCGTACTTGGTTTCAGACAGCCATTTTCATTTTCTGGGGAGTGGTAATGGCTGGGCTTCCTTTGACTGCCCCTTTTCCCTCAAGGAGTCTAAAATGCCCAGGGCACTTTATACAGTAATCTCAAGGAATTAAAAGGGACAGAGTAAAAGTCAAAGTCCTCCTCAGCAGAGATAAGCCACACAATAACATCAACCAGTCACAGAGCCAGCTTGTGCTGAAATGGGGGGAAATTGGCTCTTCATGAGACGATCAGGTGTGTCACATGCAAAGGGACGGGAGGAACTGTCACTTCATCTGCACAAGCTGCCTATATCCTACAGAGCATGGCCGCCACCACTGACTATATGGACTGCTGTGTGTGAGAATGTGCTTCAAAACCAGAAAAGTGTCACCATTTTCCAGACATTTTTCAACTGGTTCATTTCTTTTACAAATGGACTGTAGTGTGGAAAATAACTGAAAAACATAGTTTCCATTTGTGAGAAGTAAGCACCTTTTCCCTGATTGTTTTCATATATCCTGCCAGCTAGCACACTGCTCCATCAGAGTAGCTCTCTCTGGCTGCTCAGGTAGTATATGAATAACCAGCTTTTTGCAGCCTCTGATACTATTTTCCCTTTGTAATAATGTTCTATTTATTTCCCAGGGTAAAACTATCTCAATTTTTTTTTTAAGTAGAGGAGGAAATTCTCTACACTGATACAGTGCTCACTGTGACCTATTTCAAGGACTTATACTCTCCATGTTTCTCCTTTGAGAACTTTGACAACCAGTGGACATTTGAATAACCAAGCCTATCAGCTTTTCTATGCCTACATGTGTGAGAGAAACAGGAAGCCAAAGCCATCTCTGCAAATCTTTGCCAATGGAGCTTATTAAATCTTTAGACCACACCTGGTTCTGCCACAGCTCAGTACCCTGAAGGGTAAGGAGGGTGGATCCAGGAATGGTGGAGAGCAGAGGGTGAGGGGTGGGGTATCAAGACTCTCATTTAGGAAGTAACTCAGTGTGGCCAGTGTGCCTGGAAAGCATGGGGACAGCTAGGAGTAACATGAATTATGAGCAGGAAAAGAAATAGGAATGATTCGAACAGGTTTTACATTTTTCCTTGTGAGTTTATCCTGGAAAGACATGAGCTAGAAAGTCAGAGTCGAGTGTGCACTTCAAGATTCTTGAATGATAGATGAAAAATAGGTTGGACCAAGTCAAGATGGAGGCAGAACTAATCTCTTGTCTGGAATCCAAAGAAAGATATTGCTGCATGGCACTAAACAGGAGGTGGAGCAAAATAGGACTTTATGTTACACTGAGTTTGGGCTGAGAGAAAAAGGAGGTGTCAGTGATGGCTCCCCACGGAAAGGACGTAAAGATGTGATCTGACTCTACTGGGTAATCAAGATGGAGCACATACAAGGACTTTTCATGGGAAAGCCCACCTTCCTCATCTCCCAAGGCAGGGAGAGCTTTACAAAGTCAGTGTCTTTACCCCTGAGATGACGAATACATTGGGCTGCAGAAAAAGCATAAGAAAACTACTCTGCATATTATTTTTCTAACATATATGGGGAAAAGGTCTTTTAAAATTCGATATTGAGATTGATCTTACATGCTATCAATAGTCTCACACAGAAGTGTGCATGCCCAGTGTTTGTCCTGATAGAAGTGCTGCATTATTTTTGTATTGTTGCATGACAATCCAACAGAAATACAGCAGCTTAAAGCAACATCTATTTATTAGTTCATAGGTTTGAAGTCCTCAGTTCACCTGTCGTGTTAGCCAAAGACCACATTTAGCTTCTGGAAGTAAATGCTGACTCCTTGCTGGATTTCCCCATAGGCTTTCTCACTGTTGCAATTTTTTCCTTTAGGAAGAGCCCAGTTCCTTGCAAAGGCTTACCTGATTAGGTCAGGCCCACACAAGTTAGATTTTCTTTTGATGAACTGGTAGTCAACTGATCAGTAACCTTAATGACTCTTGGAAATGCCCTTCATATTTGTTATATAATGTAGTCTAATCATCATATCTCAGTCCCACTAAGTCCAAAGGATGGGATTACAAAGTCATATACACTACACCAGGAAAAGAGTCTTGGGAGTCATTCCATAGTTTTTCTGAAGGTACGTAGGTATATTATCACAAAAGTGTGCTATTCAGTATTCTAATGTATCAAATTTGTAGTTGTTTTTTAAGTGTATAATCTAAATGGTATGGCACTATAGGAGTTGAGGAGAAAAGCAATTATATCACAAGACCATAGTATTTTATAGAGTGACTGAAATCTGGGTTGCCACCACTTGCTAAGCGTGAGATCTTAGTGTACCTTATATCATAAAAATAGACTGGTGCATTCTACTCCAACTGCCTGCAGCTTCCAAAAAAACTTTGAAGATATTAAGTAATGTTTCAATATTCCAATTCAGGTGCACAGAAGTGGGGCAATGAGATGAGATCTATATCATAATGGAAAATCTTTTTAAAACATTGTTCATGGGTAATATCATTTTTAATGTGGTCTTCTCCACCGAATCTAGGTTGTGCCTCAGTATGAATCACACATGATCTCTGCTTTAATGGATAGTTGTCCACGGTAGCATTACATCTTTGCTTTACCTCTTGCTTGGGCTTTACCTCCCTAGTTGCCTGAATGTTGATGTACGAGGACTTCTCCATTTGAAAGAACCCACTTTAGAATAGGACTGCAGTGTACTGCACTGGAAACTCTTTTCAGTTTGAAATCGTACATCAAACCAAACATCTTCAACAATAGTCCAGTAAGTGCTTAATGAGTGTCATCTTCGGTTTGATTTGCTTCCCTAACCTAAGGTATAAATAAAGCACTAAATAACAATTTCACTGAATGTTCTCACTGTCACAAAATATATCTTCTGACGCTTGTGTAAAATTTAGGTACTTTTGAAGACGTGGCCAATTCCTCTTCCCTGGGCAGAACTTCAGAGTGACTCAAACTATCTGGTTATTAATTGCGTGTGGTCCTTAGGGATCAAAGTATGCACTTATCACTCTCAGCAGTTTGCACCCATTGGCCACAGACTTTTCATAGTGGGCTCGAGAGCAAAATTTGTGATGTACTTATTATTCAGTATTTAAAAAATTTAGAGGCAAATTATCCAAGGAAAATCACTAAAGATGGAAAGCTTATGTAGGCTGTGTAGAACATCTCTTATCTTGGCAGCTGTTTTAGAACCTCAGGTACAAATGAGTTACAGTGCACCTTAAGACCTTGTGTATTTGGTAATAGTGCAGTTAACTGAGAAATTTTTCTTGTTTGGTGGTCAGATACAAAAAGGATTCCAGAGGAGTCACGTTCCCCAAAGTGGAAGATGTTTCTAGAAATACTGTGGTCTTTGGTAATTTACCAAGGAAAATCTGAATGAGTCTGAGCCCTAAATAAGAATTATGATGCTATCATAGTCCAGAGTTAATTCAAAAGATGCCATTCCATCTTATTTGATCTGGAGCCTGAAGGTTATGATTATTTGGATGTACTTATGTGGAAATAAAAGAAATATATCCAATCAGAACCATTGTCTGAAGCCACTACTAATATGTTCATTTTCTCAAGAAACTCCAAAGATATTCTGGAGTGGTTTGGGGGATTTATGTTGTGATTGCTTCAGTACATGGCACATAAATTTGGTTTGAGGACTTTTGTTCAAACTCACAGCCATGTTTAGCAAACCATGCTGGGTTCATGTCAACCTCTGTGGAGCACAAAACTAATGATCTTCATCAATTCCTCTATGCAATGTGCTAACTTATATTTAAGGTTAGGCTGACATTTATCCAGGGAGAGTGAAGAATATCTTCTTTTTTACTTCTTCCATTTATGGTTTGTCATTCAGAGAAAAATGTGACTTCCATCTTCAGTTCAGCCACGTTGACAGTTGCTACCTAACACATTGATGGTAGGTAGCATTTGGTAATGATCACATTCACTTAACAGATATTCTGGCTTGTCACGATTTAGAATGCCTGATGTTTGGAAGAGCTATAAACTTTATTTACATGTTCGCCTTTGCCAACTGTAAATTTCCCTTTTATCATTGTTGGCCTTATGGGGCTATAAACATTTGCCATTTGATCCTTGTAAGTTCACCCTGGAAGAGAAATATTGAAGTAACAAATGCAGCTTTGTTTCTTTAATCCTTTGAAAGAAATTCTCTCCCTCCAAAGGATCCATTTTCACTGTGCATGTCTGTGTGAATTTTTTCTTTTTAATTCAATTTTTTGCAAGTCTTTCCTTTATAGCCATTTATAATTGAGAGGAAAGGTGTGAAATACTTTCCTTCACACAGCATACCTTGCAAAGGCAAACCATATGTTATCTGTTTTCCTATGTATTTCATATTGCAAGTACCATATGCCTCAAATGATTGATCTTACTGTTATGAGGAAGCTAAGGATACATACATTTAAGTCTCTCTGGTAGGAAATCAGATATCCCTCTATTGCTCTTTCAGATTAATGTGCTAAAAGCCTTTGCTCATCTCTAATGGATGATCCATAATTTACATCAAAATTTCAATCACGTTAAATTAATATAGCCATTTCCTTAATGAATCTTGTTAGAATCTGCTCTGATTTTCACCAAACAATCCAGTCATAGCTGTTTACATTTTAGTGTAAAATCTGAGCATTCACAGTATTTTTCATTTTAATTTTTGAAATTAACTAATATGTTACTTGTGTTATTTTAAAATAAATATCTACCATGTATCCCTTTATGAAAAATATATTCTATATTCATCATCACCCTTTTTATCATCTATTGGATTTTATCGAAAGCAGGAGCAACGAAAAATATGCATATTGTACTAGAAAACTTATATAAATATTATGAGTCATCTCTGAAAATAAGATTGTTTATTTCTTGTTTGTGCCCATGATATTTACACCGGTAAGTCACATTAATTCTAATGGGATTTAGCAGTCGAAATTTTCACTGTATCATCAGAAGCAATGTATGTGAGTATAGCACATGCAAAAGCTGAAAAATGAATTTCCATGACCTAAAATCTTTAGAGTAGTTGTTGCATAATTAATACCACACCTTAACATTTGCTCAGTCAATTATAAATGTATCAGATATCTGTTTATTCTATAAAGAAAATCAGCACTGATGTGCTAAGCATAAAATAGGAGTTGAGAATGATTCTATTTTTATGAGGGACAAGAGAACTCAGTTTACATCAAATGTTAAGTTGAATAGACTAAGATGTCTCAATAGATGCTGACAATGATCTGGGAAAAAAGGGATGTAATGTTGTTCACTGAGACTATTTTAGGTGACCAGGAGTCTCATCCAAATGGGAGGTGTGGGCTTTGCTATGCTGATCCCCCAGGTGGTCTGGTAGAGAAATTTCTTCCAAATGATGGGAGTTTCAGATGGGGCTCAGGAACCACTGAACCACCTTGGAGACATCTGCAGGTCAAGTGGGCAGAATGTACAGGAGCAGACAACTAAGGCCTCCCACCTCTACTTGCAAACTAGAGCAGCTCTTCTCCTTTTATCTTCTTTACATATTAGATTCTGTTCCTCTGAAGAAAGAAATTCAGAGCTTTAATAAAAAACTGTTGCAAGTCACTGTAATAATGTAGGCTTCTAGGTGGTATCAAGACATCCTCAGATAAACAAAGTTATAAAAGAAGGGTTGAAATTTAAGGTTGAAATAGACTTGGTCATTCTTGTAGGAATTGAGACAAATAACCAATATATGGTCTGCCATCCCTGTTTCCATATAGCAAACATATACATATGTGAACATATATGTGTGTATATGTATCACATGAATATGTATATGTATATGTATATTAATACATATGTATATGTATGAGGAAAGAGAAAGTAACACGTTGTTATGTACATATTATATCTCAGGGTCGATGGGAAATACTAGTCCTAGATAAGACAGACAGACAGACATGGACCTGCCAGCACAGGGAGACCACAATAAGCAAGTAAGGAATAAAAATTTAATTTAATATAAATTTTGAGTGCTCATATCCATTAAAGAAGCAAAGAGACACAACATAGAATGACCTACATAGAGAGACCAGTGAGATATTAAAATCCATACAGGAGCCCGTCCATTTATAGAACCAGGGAAACCTGCAGAGTTGAGGCCAGCAGTCCCAGCTCTGATTCTGCCATTAGTTATCTTGTGTGCTCTGGGCAGTGAAGTATTGTGAGTGAGATTTGCACTCTACAGGTGACAAGGACATGCCTTAGTATGGTCCATACTGGTTTAAACTTGGCTTAACATATCCTAAGTAGCTGCAAGCATGGAAGTCTTTCTGTAAACAAACTAGAAAAAAAACCTGATAAAAACACTTTCCTGAAGACTGGGATATGGCCTGTGAAGATATACAGATGTTCATAATCTCTTGATGTCTTTTTAGTTCTGGTAAAATTAGAGGTAAAGTCAATTGTTCTGATTGCAATCTGGAAAATTATCTTGGAAATTATTTGGTTAGGCAAATTCAATGGTAAAACAGCAACCTAGACAGGACCCCTTCCTGCTAAGGATGACCTCATTCTAGCCATGTGAGTATGCAGCCAGATGTTATGATTCCAAAGGAGCTGGACACCCACATGTTCCTTAAAAAGTTGCTCACTTTGGAAAGCAGGAATGAACAAAAAGATTCACATTGTGGGAAGTGTCTTTGGGCTAGTTCAGGTGATGAAATTCAAACTCATATATACTATCTAATTTGCTCAACAATGCTTTTACTATTTTCCATAAAGTAGAGATTTCTTTTCCTTATATGTAGAGAAAAAGCCAGTGGTAGAGTTAAGTCTGGAAGCCTTATCTCCTGATTCTATCTAGGATTTTTTCACATCCTTTTTTTTTTTTTTTTTTTTTTTTTTTTTTTTTTTTTTTTTTTTTTTTTTTTTTTTTTTTTTTTGCGGTACTGGGGATCGAACTCAGGACCCTGCGCTTGCTAGGCAAGCGCTTATTCCACTGAGCTATATCCCCAGCCCTTTTTTCACATCCTTTTCACTATTCCTGTGAGATAAGTCTGTGCCTCACATTCAGGAAATAGGTACTAAACCCTTGGTAATCATTTTTGAAAACAGGTAAAACAACTCCAACCAAGGGGCTATGAAAACCTGAACTGCGCAGACAGAAAGAATAGAGAACAAAACAGTTGTGACAGAGAGACTTACCAGCTCCAGAGTCTCGTTGTATCTTGGGACAGATATTAGATGGAGCACAAATGGTTCCGGGTTTGTTTTATCTTCAGTATGAAGATCATCTCTCTGAGTTTTGTTCCTGTTCATACCCCCACTGTTGAGGAGAATTTCACCTGTTAGTATTGGTCCTGAGGCTCTCAGGCTAGTGAGCTCAGTTTCAAATCAGGGAAGTGCGAGAGATTGCATTTCCATAGGATGGTGGGGAGGAAACAGAGCCAGGCAGGAAAGCACTGAGGGGAAAATATTGTTACACCCATTTCTTAAATCAAGTTATGCAGGGGCCACTTCTACTCATATCAGTGCCAAAAAGTTTTGGATGTTCCCAATTAGATGTGAGGAATGTTCACAAATACGCTGCCTAGCAAGTATTTCTCGGTAAGATGTTTACATTGTGGGAGGAAGACCAAACTCTTTGGTGGAATATATTTCTGTATGGACTCTCTCTGATCTGTGTACATTTTTCCCCAATAGTACAATCTTAGTCTAATTAGGGGGAAAAAAATCCATGGACTGAGTAGCTTATAAACAATGGAAACTTATTTTCTCACAGTTTTGGAGGCCTGACAGCACAAGATCAAGGTACCAGCAAATTGAGGGTCAGGGATGGCCAGTCTCTTAGTTCATAGTTAGCACCTCTTAGCTATGTCCTCCTATGGTGGAAAAGGGGAGGATTTCTTTTACAGAAGCACTAGTCCCATTCATGAAGGTTCTGCCCTAATCTAATCACCTCTCAACACCTACCTCCTAATGTTATTACATTACAGAATTTCACAATACGAATTTTATAGAGACACAAGCATTCTGTTTATGGCCAGCACCTACTACCTTCTAATGTGTCATGTTTTTCCTTTCCAGTATTTGTCACGCCTGCTAACATGTACCATCCATGAGACATAGATTTTTGTTTGTTTTGGTCCTTGGTACATTTATAGAAGTTAGAAGAGAATTAAATAACTTTTGAATAGAAAAAAATAAAGTTCTGGCGGAACAGGGGAGTTGGAATAACTTGGCTCAGGCTCCCCAGATGTAGTTGATAATACAAGAGGTTTGGACCATTTCCTAGTTCCCTTCTTCGCTGCTGAGATGCAGTAACCAACACCAACAGGTTAGAGGAGGCATTTATTTTGGCTCAGGATTTGTAAAAGTTTCAGTCCGTGGTCAGCTGGCAACAAGGCAGGATGGCATGGCAGAGGGTCATGGCACAGGAAAAGCAGTGCCTGGAATGGCAGTAGACAACAGAGAGAGATAAAGGGAGGAGAGAGGGAGATAGACCTTTCCGCCTGTGCCCCCAGGTACCTGCCTTGTCCAGCCAGGCTCCACCTCCTCACACCACATTTAGCTATAACCCCATTTATGCATTAACCGGGTGTTGAGTGTCACACACCCACAATCCAGTCCCCAGCCCAAAGCCCAGCCTATAAGGGAGTACATGAGGTTGTGGGGGGACACCTAGATATAACCCATAGTGGAGCACAAGTACAGGTTTACCTTGGTTTACAAACTTGTTTTAAGATTTGGGGGGAGGTGGCTGTGTTTGTTTGTGTAGTGGTTGGGCGGGGGAGATGAACCTGGTCATGTTGGCCACCTGAGGTGGAGTTCATGAACAGAAACAGAAACTTGCTGAATACTTGTGTTTCTGAACTGAAGAGTTCATAAACTGAATTATTATTTTACTCATTTTTTGGGTAGCAAAAATGAAGGAAGAAAGATGGAGACAATCTAAGAGACAGACTTGTAGGCTTTATCCAACTTCCTTTAGTAATTGAGTGCTACTGTGAAACTTTTAGAAATCAGCTTACCTAAAATTGGAATATGGGTGCCATTCCAATTCAGCTATTTGTTGGTAATAGAAGCTAGTTAGCCCACAGGGCCAGTCTCACATGGTGCCAGATTGAGAGAAACAGTAGATACCGCCTGGATAGGAAACCGAACCATGAATAAATGGGCGTTGAATTAGGTTTCCTCCAGCATAAGCACTGAGCCTCATTAGTTCAGCAATTACATGCAAACAAAGCTAAATGTGGATGTCCTGAGTTTAATGGGACATTGTGTTTACTTTTTGCTGCTCTACCAGAATACCACAGACCAGGTGATCTACAAATTGTAGAAGCTTATTTAGCTCGTGGTTCTGCAAGCCAGGATGTTCAAAAGTTCAGCTCCAACATTTCACAAGGGCATCTGTGCTATGTCATACATGGTAAAGGGCTGGTGAAGACATGAGACAGAGAGAGAAAACTGGGCCAAACTCATCCTTTTAGTAATTAGCCCACTTCTACAGAAATTAATCCACTGTTGAAAGAAAGGCAATAATTCATTCATGAGGGCAGAGTCCTTATGATGTAGTCAATTCTTAATGTTCTCAGCTCCTAACATACCATTGGATGATTGCATTTCAACATGAGTTTTAGAAGGAATATTCAAGCCACACCAAATAGTGTTCCCTAGTGTGTGGGTCAGCCAGTATTTAATGATAAAACCATCAGTGCTACCTTTTGCAAGTCCCTGCTTTTACCATTATAGTATGTTCCTTCTGTGGAACAAATCCAAGTAGAAGGTTAAAATCCTGAAGTTGAAAGATCATTTTTCTGCTGAGCATGGTGGACACCTGTTATCTCAGCACTCAGGAGGCTGAGGCAGGTGGATTTTTGTGAGTTCGAGGCCAGCCTGGGCTACAAAGTGAGCTCAATGCCAACATGACCTGCATAGTGAGATCCTGTCTGAAAAAGCCAACAACGTTTAATTTTCTATATGAATCTTTCACTGTTTTAGGCCCTTAAAATTCATCACTAGAAAATAGTAGATTTGCTCTTTGTTATGTACTCTATTTTGTCTTTAGTAAAAATGAAAATGTTCTTGGAAAAAGTATCTATTTTAATTATCAGCTTAGTTTAAGATTATATAATTATTACAGTATAATTTATGAATATTGCTGACTGAAAGTCACCATGAATAAAAAACGCTAAGATATAGCTTCCAGAGGGCCTTGCAATCAACAGTTACACCTGTATATTTTGGTCTCCTGTACAATGAAAGGGAAATTAGTTTTTCTGAATAAACACATAATAACTGACATTTTATAGTAGCCCAAAGGTCACACTGAAAGATTCTATTCATACTTGAAGCTGGAGAATTTATCCTACTCACACTGTACAGAATAGACTCACAGATGCTATAACTGGCCAAACAGGTCACATTAAAAAGTGGTTCTGAATTCATTTTGTATTTTTCTGGTTGTCTGAAAATTCAAATATGCACCCATTGACATTTGTCCATCTAAGCAGTCCCTGAATTTTACACAGTAGAAAGATCTCTAGGAATCTACTTAGATATTAAGAACAGTAAACAGTGGGAAACCAGGTACTGTAAAACAAAATAGGCAAGGCACAGAAAAATAAAATGATAAGCAAAACATGGCACACTGAACTTAGAGGTATTTATTCATTGAAAATTTCTTTTATAAGGATAAATCAAGCCCATTGAACCTATTAGTTTTACAAGTAGACTGATGGTGACCATCCAAGTGCAACCAGATTTAAGTCCACCCCTACCAAGTCCTATGTCACTGTCATCCCAGGACAATATCCTATTAATATAGTTTCCCATGTGCTGAGTGGTACCTGCCCTGAACTACTGTGATGTTATGCACTGCCCATTTTCATGCTAAGTATCAAACAATGAGTGTGAACATGGGAAACAAAAGGAGCCTCAAGGTTTTATATCCACCACAGCTGTTCTCATGGACAGAGCGAAGGCCACACCATGTGTAGTTTACAATGCTGTATCTCTCTGACATTTACTTTTTGTTGCAGTAGATTGCACTATTATTCACAGTAACTGGCAAAAGGTATTCAAGTGAGTTAGTCACATTCTGGTAGGACACAGATAGCACCCACTAAAAGAATAGTTCAAGAGGTAGCAGGGCAAAGAGACACCAGTAAAGAGATGCTGTTTGCAGGGAGGTTTCTGCATCAACAACATCAGTGTCACCTCAAAATCTGTTAGAAATAAAAATTCTCAGTCCCTACCTTAGACCTACTGGTTCTAAAACCCTGGGGGAAGACTCTGAAATCTGTGTATTCATAAGCTCCCTAGTGTGGGGCTGGTGCATGTTTAAATGGAAGAATCACTGTAATAAAAGGTGATGTCACATGCTAGGGATTGAAGCAACTGGAAAGCAAGTGCAGGAAAGTGGCCAAAGTAATCCAGCAAAAACAAGAATTGAAAGGCAAGATTGCCAGAGTGGAGCTATGCTCTGGGTAGAGACAACAAAGAATTTGCTTAAAATTGAAGATTCGCAAATCATTTAATTTTTGTAGAATGAAAATTGAAGAATATTCCTTGAATCAAGAACCTCTGTTAAGAAAAGGAATTTATAAGCTTTCAGCAACCTCTTTACAAAATTATACTTCTAGGTCTGAATTTTCCGCCTTTGGCCTACAGCTCCACATGGCCACCTCTTAACAGGTCTCCCAGGATTCCAGTCACTGAAGAAGAGAGAGAAGTAGCCTAGAGCTTCTAGTCCTTCACTGTGGCCACATCTAAGGCCCTGGAGAAGGTAGCTTATGGGCTCCAGAGGAAGTGTCTAGGGATAGAGGTCCCCCCCAGGGCTCCACTTGACACCCCTTCTGGTGTTTAATATGAGGAGACACCTGAGTCACATTACCCTTTTAGTAGGACAGTAGTCAAATTTCTCATTTATTCTTAAAATTATTGCAGTGCTTGGATTAACCTTTGCTATTGTTGAAGGTGAAATGTTTAAAAATACTAGAGGTGGTAAGTGATGGACCACCTCAAAAACATTACATTGTAATAAATCATCAGCTCAGTGGAACTCATCCAAGTGAGATGAAGGAACTATAGAATGAGGTAGCTGTGCTACTAACAAAAATACATAATTTATCATTTAAAGCAGCCACTGACCTGGAAGACTGGAAGACTGCCAAGGTGATACCCATCTTTTTTAATAAGACCAAAGGTGATCTCAGAAATTATACAATTGTGAGTTTCTTATTGACACTAAGAAAAATGCTTTTACTATTAAAATCTTCCACATAGCCTTGCACATGGTTTAAAAAATTGCCCAGGCTTCAAAAGAGTCATTAGGCCTAGAAAATTTGCCTGTGTGCCACCCACATTATCTTTCACCCACTACTCCTGAGCACAGGCTCAGTGAGGTCCAGGACTCCACCCATAAGGGCAAATCACAGACACGTATTTGTGAACTGAAAGCACATTGCTTGGCACATTCAAAGTCAGCATGTGAAGATGCTAAGTGTGGCTATTCTGATGTTGTTAGGAATCATGTACACAAACAGAGAAAGACACATGAGCAATTTTGTACACATGCCCATTCTTACGGCTTCCTGCGACATTCTTATTTATGCCATGAACACTTCTTCCTTTTTTCATGCATGGAGGAAAAAAAGCTTTACTTCAAAAATGAATGATGGTATTATTTAGGTTGTGTGTTATAGGAATCCAGGGAAATCATAGCCTCCTAAGCTGTGGTGCTATGAAGAAGGAGCAGGTGAATAGGTGGAAATTTTCTTGGCAGTGTTACAGGAAAAAAGGGAAGTAGAAGATGGCAAAGTGATTCCAGAATCTTGGGGTGAGAAGTGTTCTTTTGTGGTTCATTGTCATTCATTTTATGGCACCACAAATCTAAGAAGGGGAGATAATTCATATTTGCTGAGCATGAATCATTAATTCTCCTAAAGATACAAGGGGGGAGGGTATTATTCATATGTTCACAGTGTTATTTTAATTAAGGTGACAGGGTAAAGAGAAACCAGTGAAGAGATGATGTTCACAGTGAGTTATCTGCTTCAACAACATCAGCATGATCTCAAAGTATATTAGAAATAAAAATTCTCAGTTGCGGCCCTAAACCTACTGATTTTGAAATTCTGGGGGAATTAAAGTGGCCGCTCCTAAATCACAACAGACAACAGTCAGGATTCATAGCAGGTATCTCCACTCTGCAGCCCCTGTGCTTTTACTGTATCGGCCAACTCCCCTACATCCAGCATGAGCAGAACAGCAGTTTTCATAACATTTTTTGGGTTTTCTGAAAAGTATAGCAAGACTGAAAAAAAAGAATTATCTGAAAATAATTTATTTAAACACTGAAATCTTATGATACATCTTTTCAAGAAATTCTGCTAAGGAAAATGAGGCAACAGAGGGAAATTAGAAATTCAAGTGTAGATTAAAATGATAGGAAAAACTTACTGTTTTTAATAGCACATTTTCATCAACAAAATCATGAATCAAGATGCCTATGAATGTAGACTAAGCTGCCTATATTGATGACTCAGAAGACACATGGGATATGGTCAATATTCTCTGACAACATACTTTTAGGACAAGTTATAGAAATGTGATGAAAATCTCAGAAAAACATGATATGACAGCCTAAGACCAGGCAACAATTTGAGAGATGAATTAAATTTCTCATAGACAAGTACAAAGCAACGTATACATCACAGACATGTGCGTGCACATATATATTTATTTTGCTTAGTGAAACATTTAGTAATCTTGTATCCATGATGAATTCCCAATTATCTATCAAACTCTGAAGGCAAAGACTGAATCATTAGTTCTCAGAATAGAGAAAAAACACCCTTTCACGTGGAGCAGCTGTAGGGGAAGAAAATGTGTCTGTGCGATATGTAAATTAATATTCGACCACATTAATTAAGAAGTGTAGCGAAATGGCACAATATGCCTAATATTCTTGTGTACAGCTTTTGGAATCTGTTTCATGTTCACACTTTGATCCTGTGTTTACTTGTGTCACTCCATTCACAAATGAAACAGCAACAGGAGAAAACAACAACAAAACAGTCCAGAAATGTGTCATGAAATTTGCACGAGCTGTGAAGGGGGAATAGCATCTCCAGGAAGAGAAACAGGAGCGAGAAATATAGAAGCGGGGGCAGGCGAAAGGACATGCCGTGGGATGTGCTGTGGGAAATAAGGAATGGTGTTAAGAAAACAAGCTGAGACCCTTCTTTTCTTTTCTCAGTAGCAAAGAAACAGGGAAGCTCTCAGGGAAACCAACCCGCAGTAAATCTAAAGGGAGACACAGAAACAGACTTGGAGCAGTGTCTGTAATTCCATCGAGATTCTTGTGTGATTTTGGCTTGACTCAAACATTGGGAGGTTTGCAAAAGGAATTCCACAGCGCTGTGAGTTTGGGCGGTTCACTGGGAAGAATGAAATTGCAAGGACACACAACTCAATGCTTCAGGGCACACTGCTGATCACCAGCCGGGGACTTGTAGAAATGTCCCCCTGTAGTCCTGTGTTGCACAATTAGGTATATTATGTGTGGGGCGGTTACATCTTCTCGAGCATGTAACATTGGCCAGATTGGAGACAGGGTATCAGACGCCCTGCTTCACTGGTCTGCTCTGGGATGGTAATCATTATGTCCACATGCTGCTCTTTTAGGTTTTACAAGTTTTTAATTCACAGAGGTGCTGCTAAACACCAGAGTGGAGATGCAGCTCTAATCCCACAATTGCTGCAGAGTTCACACAAACTGTACGGAAATGTCGTTTCCTAAAGAGGATTTCTCCAGCTTTGGGGGGAAGATGCCTACTCTGTCTCTGCTGGTCCTCTGAGAGCCAAGCCTGATTCATGCTCAGCATAGTCTCTCTCCTCAGCTGCCATTTCCCTTAACAATGGCTGCTGAGCGACTGACTGAATACCAACTGCCCTCTTTCCCCAAACTCAGCAGCATTCCACTGTTGGTAATAGCACAATTGGTAATAGCTGCTGAAACTCATGGAAGTTTTCTGATGCAGCTCCTTGGCTTTCACTTTGCATCTAGCAAGCTCTCTTTTCAATTCACTAAAGAAGTCTAATTGACCAGGGGCTGAGGTTAAAGAAAAACAAACTTAGTGCTCCTTTCTGAGTTCCCTTTCCCTTGGACTGATGAACACCAGGCGCAAGGTAAATCTTCGCAAGTGAACTTGATTCTCAACCTGTGTCTTTCTGCTCATCAGTAATAGGAGAATGTGGTGCCCACCTCAAGGAATTGCTGACTGCATTACTAGCAAAGGTGCCTGAGACAAAATCACCCAGCATATGGCATCCACACACTGGAACATTCTAAGCTATACCAGAGTTCAGTGCATAAACATGTACAGGCTGAAAGGCCAAAATCAAGAAATGTCCAGTGATTATAAACAATTAGGAAACTGTCCTGATATTCCTTTAAACAACACATAATTTATCAACCTTTCTTCTATGTCTGATGCACTACAAAAATTATTCTTTGTTTTTGGCTAAAGTTACTTTGGGCATTTAAGGCCTTTGCTCTAAGTATCATTTTTGCCTACTCTTAACTCCATTCCTAACAGAGAAGGAAATTTCCAATTCTTGAAAATGCATCTGACTATCTGAATAAATGGCTAACCACTGCACAGAAACAGTTTTCAGTGGCTCCCTATTGTCAGAGCTAAGCCTCTTTTCTGTCAATTATTGAGGCTGGTGATTACGGTGACTAATGTGGAGCCTACGGCCATTCTCCCCTACACATCCGTCAGCACCAGTGTGAGGCATATAAATGGGATCAGGTGGGAAAATGCAGTAAGTCATATTCAGTGAACTCCTCTTTTTTCCTCTCTCTCAGTTGTCTTCAAAAAGGCTATTTCTGTGTTGGCCCAGACTTGCAATACTACATTCCATAAGGCTATAAGAGTTGACAAATTTGTATCTGTACATATATTTCTTGGTCTCTTGAGTAAAAGAATCCAAAAGAAAAATATTTAGGGAACCTCTGAGCAGGAGTCCAGGACAGTTGGGTACTATTTTGAGAAGCCGAATGAACTTGATAGATACGTATTTATTTGCACAGTAGAGAAAAAAAATATCGAAGAGAAAATAGTGAGGTTGTTTTACATTGGTACAAGTTTAGCTGAAAAATGTATTTCAGTACCACTTGGCAAATTTCATTCATTTTTCCATCACCTGAGGATAAATAATGTTCGACAGTACAGGAACTGAGTGGTATTTTACAATAATGTCTTTGTCTCTGCTCCCTGTTAAGCAGAGCTGTTGTGGTAGAGAGATAATATGTCATCTCGATCAGCCTATATCAAGAGTGGATTGTGGGTCCTTACAAACTTGTATCTGGGAGGAAATAGTAGCTAAAACTGATAGAATTCCAGTAGGAGTGATTATCCTTGGGTGAGGGATTCTGACAGCAGAGACAAACTTTTTTTCCGAGAAGTCACTCATTAGACAAGTCAGATAGACTTTTTCAGAACATGTGGGCTTCTGATTATAAAAATCTGAGCAGATTTGATAGCAGGAAAGGAATACCTGTCACTCAAAGATTATTCATGATAGCCTCAAACTGACATATCACTCTGGCTGTTTTTAGATTCCTAGGAAACTGTATTTCCTAAAACAGATATACTAAAAGTTAAAATTAAAAACTACATCGGCTCAATAAAATCTCCTTTTTGAGTCCATCATTTAGAATTTGGAATTCTGCTTCAGATGGGGTGTCAGAACTCAAATTAAAGTAGCGTTAACAGGCATGTAAGAAACCAGTGTACAAAGGTCATATGCATTATTACTACACTTGTCTTGCGTTATTACTTGTACAGCATTTGGTAAACCTTTAAAACATACTTGGAAACTTTTACTTAGGAAAGTCTTAACCTAATTTTGTGAAGAATGAATCGTTCAACATGTAGTTTGCTTTCTTCCTATCTCAGTTGTGATGGCTACTATCACTTTGTTTCCTTGTCTCCTGCAATGTAGTTTGCCATTAATGGTACTTCTAACAAATCTTTCTAGTTTAACATGTATGAGAAAATGTATAGTGACTCAGTAATGTTGGCCTATGTCAGATGTCCTCGTACCACTAATTGAATAACAAAAATCTAGAAATTTCTACAAGAGCTGTAGCAATAGAATGAGGGGCAAGAGGAATTTGGAGGGAGAAAAAGATTAGCACACTGAATTGTTTTCAAGAGGCAAATGTCAAATTATTACTTTTGAATTAAAACTTTATATTGTATTTGAAAAGTGAAAGAATTGCTGTATTCTTTACTCAGATTCACACTTGAATAAAGTATATTTTCTAAGAAAACAAAGGTACAACTTACTGAGTCAAAAGTAACACCATGACTTATCTTTGTTTCCATTTGTAATTTCCTAGCCTTTAAATGATTTCTTGTGGGGTCAGATGAACGTGATGTATGTCTTTCTGTCCATCAAAGAAGTAACTAAAATTTTAAGAATAAAAATGATCAAAATTAAAGAAAATACTAACCTATAGTACATGAGTGCAACATGAATTTTAGAACTTCTACTAGTGGTACTACTTTAAAGACTAAAAGAGGAGCATGAATACCAAAATTGAAATGGAAAATAATTTGAATTAAGTTTGCCTAAATGGGAACATCATTTTAATAATAGTCCAATCTAATAAAAAGTGGTGATGTGTAACTCCAACCTAGCGTCAATATTTTTGTATCTCATATGGAGTAAGGAGCTAAAACAGTGACATCACAGGTAATACCAGGGAACACTGAATTTGTTGGATTTTCATAAAAAACATGTGATTAAGTTGTGTTGTGCTTAATGTGTCAGTTGAACTTAGTATTTAGTACTACATTACTGAATAATCCCAAAAACTATTTCAAATAAAACATAGCCCTATTAGTCTCGTTACTTTAACGAAAATAGTGGCCCTTGTACAAATTAATCGGGTCATTTTTTATTCAGATTCTCACTTCATATACTTCTGTTACTGTTATAAAGACATTAGCATCTTCAGTTTTCCTCTTTATAGATGAATATAATACTCATCTCCTTAAAAATGTCATTATTTAGCGTGTATTTGATTGTCCTATTGGACTGAATCAAATTCTTTCTCTTCTCGTAATCCTATTTCTTTACTTTTTTTTGGCAAACCACAAGCACTTTGGGGGGAATAATCAGTTCGGATTGTTCTAGTATTCTGCAGGACATGGTTGAAAGAAGCTCATAATTCACTCTGACACTTCTTCAAAGGAGGTTTCCAAAGTCATCTTTATTGGAGCAATACCAGTGCTGCACTTTTCAGAAGTCAGTGGGGCCACACTGTGACACACAGGCAGCTCTAACCATTCGTATTCCTTTCACCCATGAATTCCCTCCCTCACGCCCTACAGTCTCTTCACCCAGTGCCATAGGTTCATTATAGCAAAGGCTGAGTGATGTGACTGATGTCATCTTTTTGCATTTTTATCTCACAATTTCTCTGTGTCTTATTGTTGTTTGCACTCCTATTATAACTGAATAAATTGGATCCCATGTTGCACTATGCCCATCCCAGTATTGTTGTACAAATTACTTCTTTCTCATGAAACTTATGTGTGTTCAATGATTTCTATTGCCTTGGCTATTTCCCCTTAATCTATAAACAATGAAAACTTCTTATCCTTAATGCTTAAAGGCAATAATTCCTTTTTACACTGCTATCTTTAAAATTTCAGATTTTTGAAAAGCAAATTATTTCATTCCCTTCCACCCTCAAACAGACACCATAATGTGGTAAATAATTGCCCAGGTTCTAATGTCTGGGTTCATACTAACATGAAGTCTTCACCATTCCACAAGTTGCAACTTTTGCCAAGGCTTTTAATCTCCCTGAAAATTTTCTTTTTTACCTCATTGGATTGTTGTGAAGATTCATGCAAAATTTTAATATACAGCACAATAATATCTCAAAACTTGTAAGCTAATATTATTATTTATTCTCACTAGAGTTAATTATCACACGTCTGCTCCATGCCAAACACTATAGCAGATGCTGGAGATGCAGTGCTGGGGAGGAATGACTCTGACCTTGCTCGTATGGAACGTTCAGTCTAGGTAGTGACTCTCAGAATTCCACATACTTCAGTAATACCTGGGTTGCCTCTTAAAACACAGATTGCTGAGTACCCCCTTGAGTCTCTGATTCAGTAACTCTGTGATAGGATCCATATGTTTGTATTTATAGGCAGTGTGAGAATGCACACATGTAATCCCAGGAGTTGGGAGGATGAGGCAGGAGGATCACAAGTTTGAGTCCCATTTGGAAAACTTTGTGAGAGCCTGTCTCAGAATTATTTTTAAAAACTGTAAGTAGAAAGGACTGGAAATGTAGCTAAGTGCAAATACTCTGGCTTTAGTCCCCAGTACTGGAAAAAATTTACATTTATACCAAGTTAAAAAGGACTATTGATGTTACCGTTCTAAGAGCCACATTTGGAAGCCACTGGTCTGTTCTCATATTTTAGTCACTGTTATTTCAAATTTTGTTCTAATTTAGGCTAATTCTGATCATTATTCCTAATACCAGTCTTTCTCTTGGTGACACCATATTCCCAATCAGTTAGCCGCAAGGCTGAATGGCACCCTTCACCCCTCCTTACACCTTTGTGCTTTCTCACTGTCACCTTCTCATCTCTTTCCAGGATTCATATACGTGTTCAGATGAGTCTCTTTCTCCTGCAACTTTTCCTACACCTCAGCAACAGAATGAAATTCGTAAATGAAACTAAAAGTTACCCTTTCTATGTGCCCTTCTCTGATTCTCTTGTACCTTCAGGAGAAAAATTTCCAAACTACGACCTCAGACATTTCAGGGCTCAGTGACTTGTCCTCAGTAATATCATTTAGATGGAATAAATTAAAACTCCATAGAGTTTGACATATTTGAGCTTGACTGACAGAAAAGACTATTCCAGGATGTGAAAATACGAAAGGGCAAATGCTGATTGGTGTGCAACAACATGATATATTTATTTGGGATAAGTCAAGAAATTCATGTTGGTTAAACTAGTGTTTCTTAAATTATTCACGTTTGTTGCAAGTGTAGATATCTTGGCCTCACTCAGATTCTGAGAGGTGGGGACTTGGCAGTCTGTACATTTAATAAACCCATTCCCTTCAAGGTAGGGAAACCGCTATCCTACATGAAAGGAAAGAGGTACCTGTAGAAATCTAAAGTGAGACCAAGTTTAAAGACAGACACAGACAATTAGATAACTAATCTTTCTCAGATACCTGCAACAGAATTGCGAAGCACTGAGGGAGTTGTGTCTAGTCTGCTATGTTCTTTCAGAGAGTAAGTACTGCAGCACAGGAAGGCCTGTTCTGGGGAGAGTTACCGGGATTCGGCTACTGGGGCTGCTCTGGTAAGAGACAAAGGCAGTAGGAATCAAAGGCCAAGACGCTAGAGGAAGCATTTCCAAGAAGACTCAGAGGTAACTCAGTTTACAAGTAGAGGGAGAAGTGAAGAAAGCGAAGCAGTAAGGAGGGATGCTACTAAGTTTTCTGTTTGGAGTAGCTGGAGAAATGGAATTACCATTAAGACATAAATCACAGGAGAGAAAGCAGTTGGGGGCTAAGGAGAGAAGATAATTAACTGGGTTTTGGTCATGCTGAGTTGGAATTGAATCTGATACAACAAAGATATATCGAGGATCTAGTATGAGGCTGACTACATGCAAAGCAATAGGGAACCAACTGTGAGCAAGAATGAGTCCCCGAGTTCCTGAAGCCTGCCACCAACACTGGGGATAACTGAACAAATGACGAAGAGAATGGCGGGTCAGGGCTATGGCTAGTGAAGTGCCAAGTGCCCTGAGAGTACATAGCTGAGGTTCCGTCCATAGTCTGTAATGGAAAGAGATAGTTTCTGGGGATTTACCAGAGGGAATGTCACTCCAATAAGACCTAAGTGTTATCCTGGAGTTTCAGGTGAAGGAAAAGTGCATATATATATATATATATATATATATATATATATATATATATATATATACAAACAATGAGTAATAGATGTGAAGTCCAGAATTTATAAGAGGATGATGCCTTGGTGGGAGAGAAAGGGAGTTTATTAGAGCTGCAGTGAAGGAGAAAAGAATGTGACTCCAAGAAGACTGATGAGTTAGGGCAGTGTCTGCGCTTCAACCGCAAGAAAGACCATGAAGCAAAGTGTTTAATGTGACAGAATCTTCTTTCTTCCTAATGAGAATATGAATGACCCAACAAGGTGCAGATCAGGCTGATGGCTATGATGCCTTGGAGAAAGCTATTCTACCTGGCATGTGTGAGTTTCCAAGCCTGGGCCCAACATAGATGATCCAGTTCTTGTCATCTGCAGCCCAAAAGATACAAGAGGGGGACTCATGAATGCAAACCCAGTGGTTTTAGTGGCAGACCTAAGGAGTGGCAGACAACACGCCTCTGTAATGTGTCACATCTCTGTGACAGCCAGCTACAAGGGAAGCTGGAGAACACAGTCCCATGATCAGCTATCAGTAATATGCCACAGCAGCCCCAAAAGAAATCCTCCAAGAAACAGGCTGAGAAGCAATATTAAAGGGTTCAAACTATATGCTAAACAAAACTGGATAGTTTCTTTAGGAAAGAATGCATCAAAATGAGATTCGTAAAGACACTATAAACAATTAGACAGCAGCAAAACATGAGGAGGAGGGGCTCAGGTGGAAAACTGCATGGGTGATGGGTTGTAGACCACCTTCAGGACACAGGGGATGATGTGGGTATGGGTGGGCCCAAGGGAGGAGGCTGCGTTCAGTTATGACAGGATCCACTAGGCACTTCCAAATGTAGATAAGAAGACGATGGAGCTGAAGGCAATATTCGGAGACAATAAGGAGTTGCGAGTAAGGTTGTCTGCTGTGTTGTTCATCCCAGAGCAACCGAAGAACCATGACATGAGCATGGAAAGGGAGTAAGAGGACACAATGAAAAACTAACACACACTTTTTTTAACAAAATGATGCCAAATGAAAAATATCTTAAGGAAGCCAAGGGAAGAGAAAGCTTCAAGGAGGAAGGATGAGGTAAATCTGACAGTAGAGCACATACAGAGAGCTCAGCATCTGCCAGGTACTGTTCCAAGCTCAGTGCCTGCCTCTCCTTACAGCAACACAGTGATACCTTGTCCTAGACTCCGTTTTACAGTTTAGTGCATTAGTCGGTGCTTACTAGAAGCAGATGCAGAAGAGCGCAAAACATCTATCATCACGCTGGAGACCTGAAGGATCCAGTCGAGGGCTTGGAGCCCACAGCCACGTCCCACGCAAGGAGCAGGAGGCCAAAGGATCCATGATGGGAGACTGAAGGATTTCTGCTGAGAAGACTCAAGGGCCAGTGCTGGAAGCCAGAGCGTCTGTGCCAAATGGCTGAGGGATCTGCAATTGAAGCCGGGAGACAACATCCAAGATGAAGAGAAGATTGAAGCTCCCCTGAAGAAAGAAAACAACCAAAGCTCTTTAGAAGAAAAACCACTGAAACTCCTCCAAGAAAAGTAGTTACAACTAAGTACTAAGGAAGATCAGCTGAAATCCTTCCCCTCCATTCTTATCTCATGCCATTCTGATGGCAGTCTTCACAGTGGGTCTTCCATGATGCCCAGAACCATGCTGACTCAGTTCAACTGGGTGTTCTTCATGCAAGTTGACAATCAGTTAACCACCATAGTGAAGAGGGACCTAAAACACCAGGAAACAAAATGAATCCCGTAAGCTCATACAGAATCCTGTGATTCAAATGCAAGAGGCCAGCTCTATAGCCCATGCTATGTAAAGGTGCTCCATAGCCTGCACTATGGTAAAAGGACAAAAAGTGGAAAGAGAGTGTTGGACTTGAGTTGTTTGTTTGTTTGTTTGTTTTTGGTACTAGGAATCACACTTAGGGTCCCACACTTGCCAGGCAGGTACTGTGCCACTGAGCTATATCCCTTGCCATGGACTTGGGTATTAAGAGGCAGTATGTAACCAAGATGAGAACAGTTTTGAGGACAAATATTTTCTCAACTTTCCTCAGGGAATTTATCCAGTGACTTACACTGGAGGAGGAGGAACACTTCTGTAGTCAAGTGAATGCGGGCAGTACTAATCCTTTCCCTTTCCTGAAATACTATAATGCACAGTAACTTAAGAATGTCTCTTACATGAAAAATTCAGTTGAATTTTTTTATTTTATCCAATGTTTTTCTACCTTATTTGATTGTGAAGATATTTTCTTTCATTCTACCTACTAAATGAGAAGTCATATGTTGAAACTATTTCAGGAAATCAGTGACATCACCAGGGGATGAGCAATACTGTGATAAAAACTGGAAGACAAATGTCAATACATGTGAGAGTTGAAGGAAGCACTGAGGAAGGGCAGTAGCTCCAATGGCCTGGGACAAACTGAACCGCCTCTGAGCCTCTCCAGCAAGGGAAAAATCTCATGCCTCACATTCCTAACTCTATCATGACCATTAGTGATGACCACATGTAGGGTATGATTTCATTTGCTGAGAACAAATCTTATTCTATGCTCACTAAAGGCAGAATTTCATTATGCTGCATTGACTCCCTAATTCCATCCCACGTCAACATTTATGACATGGTTCCCATGTGCCATGCATTCACATAACACCTCACATTATTATTATTACCACATTACTATTATGTGTCCTTGTGTCTATCTAACAGGCAGGCATATGCACTCATCACTGCACTATGAAGATCAGAAAACTGAGACTTAGCTTAAAGAAAGCGTCTGAAGTCAGGGGTGGTAAGACATGGAGACTTGAGGCTCAACCCCAGATCTCTGTGTCCCCAAAGACTGTGCCCACCATCATCATTCTCTACAAAGTAAAATTGAAGAACCGTTTTCTGAGTGAAGAAACAATTCCCAGTAAGCTATGATCAATCTTCTGAACACATTTTCATTAAAACTTAAATCTGCAAGTATTACCTCTTAACTAAACATGGATGCAAGTACAAGATAAATCTGAGAGTATTTTGCTCCTCGGTCATGTGAGTTACTCAGAACACTGAAATGTTCACATACCTACAGAGTTATGAGCTGCAGAGTTACCTCTAAGCAAAGAGCTATTTTCATCTGTTCTTGAATGTTGGTATGAAGGCTTCTCCTTAACCCCAGATATTAAGGGAGTCACAGCTAAATAAAGGTGTATAGACTGAGTAAGCACCACATTTCCTCTTCATCACCCTCTTCCTCCAAATAGTACTGTCTTGAGTCACAGCCTTATTCATTGCTTCTTCCACAGAAAGACACTTTGAAAAATTGGGCCTTGCTAGTAATACTGACAACAAAAGCAAGTGTTGTCACCTCCCATTAGCATTAATTCAACTGGTGATTCACTACAATAGATAACTAGTACTCGGTGTGGTGGGCCTTCCTGGGAGAAATGGGGAGCAGTAGAAATAAACCCTGCTGCAGAAAGTGCAGCGAGGCAGTCTTTTGGGGAGCACTGAATGTAAGCTGTATAAACATTTGCTTTCTTTTTATCAGTAATGAAAACTTTCTAATGTGCTATATACTGGGAAGAACATTGTGGAGTATAGTTAATTGGTCTTGAAAGACAATTAATATCTGTCAGGAACATGTACAAAACACACAGGTTTTACACACAGTCAATCCCTTTGCCCCCTTTTTTCCTCTGTTGTTCTGTTTATTGTGCCCAGTTAATGTGCTCTTTTGCCATAGTAATCTCCAGCTAAATGGTAATTGCTCTATTGACGGCATTACTGTACATTTTTGACAGATCATTATTCATACTTAACCACTTGACCTGGAATAAATGTTAAAGCAATTACCACTGAGAGCTTTTCTATGAGAAAATTGAGGCAAAGTTTAGAGATAATCAAAATGCAAAGCTGATCATGATAGCAATTGGAAAAATGGCAAATCCTATTAAACAGATTTTTATTAGCCAAGTTGATGCCAGTAGATATTATCTGGTAATTTAGCCTTATTAAAAAGAAAATAAAGCAGCTAATTGTTTACTATTCTGGAACTTATTCCAGCTTGCAATTTGCAACTGAAATTAGGCTTTATGTGGCTCATCTATTTTGTCACATTGAAATATGAAATCGTTCGGTACAAAGCACATCTGCTCAGTGCCTTTTATGTTACTAGAAAAATCCTTCATTCAATATGTGTTGTACCTGTTGAAGCATTATGAATGCTTTAATTTATGGCAAACAATATAAAATATAATATCTGGTATGTTTTTGCTATGCCAAGTGTGTTAAAAGCCTGTATTTCTAAGGATTAAATTGTATTTGTTTTATCTTATTTTTATTCCAACACTGACACAAATGGTTTCTTTTTTCATTAAGTCAGAGGATACTTAGCTTCTAAGAGCCAACAAATGTACTTTCTATTTATTATAAATAAGAAATTATCGTATAATTTGGACCCCTGACACATAAATAAATGGAAGAAGCAATGGTAAATTTTTGAACATACTTGGTGATAAGTAATTTTTAAATTTTGGAAGCAAACTGCTAAATCATTTGTGTAATGGTAAAACTATTTGATGATCTAAACATTGATTTTGTCATTCATGAACTAAATTTTTTTCTCTATTCCTCCTGTACTCTTTGACATAGGCCTGTGTTCATGACTATTGAGAAGAGAATAAATCAAAATAAAATCCACAATGTGTTCTTACTATTTTATTAAGTGTAAAAAAGCCACTGGAAAATTTGTTCAGGGTACTGGTATTTAGAAAGTTGTCTTTCCATACTAAGTTGAGAAAATATTTAAGACAAAAAAACTTGACAAAATCCTATTTTAAATTCTACATAAACTCCCTCTCCCCCCTACTTATTAAAGGCTGTTTAGCTAAAAATTTGGCTTGATTCAGTGTTTGGACTAGTATCTTCAGCAAAGCTGCAATCGAAAATGCGCACCAAAGAGACAGCAAGTCTTAAACAGATAGTGTAAAGTTTTAGTGGCCCCTACTGAATCGTGATCCCTGTTTGAAAACTATCATTAAAATTCAGAAAACTGATTACTGATATGCAGATACTGTTATCTTGGGAAGTGCAGTTATCGGGGCCTGTTCCAGTTTGTTGCTGTAGTTTCTATATTAATGGAGATTTTTTCCACAGTTAATGAAAGGAGGGACTTTCTTCTAATAAGTCCATAAAACATTAAGTAGATTTTTCCCTTTCTTCTGCCATTTTCCCTTCCCAAAGGGGTCCTTTGCAAAGTCCAAAATGTACACATTTGGCAGCCAGATAAGGACTGGCAGTTTGTAAAAAAATTCATTCTGCTTTTCCGTTTGGTCTTGGCCTTATCAAACTGATAGCGGTTAAGATAGCTAACTTAAAATTGTTTCAAAAATTTTCATATAATAACATCACTTCTTTTTAAAGAGGCATTCCTTGCCAGTTTCCCAGATGTTTTCAAAGTGTAAGAGCTAGGAAAGCAAAAATGTCACAGAACTGAAATTCTTCTGCAGCTGTACTTCTATGCTTAAATCTATTGTTGATAGCGCAAACTTATTGTAAAGTCAAATAGCGTTTTTATAATCTATTCTGATTAGTATATGAATCACTTTACATTAGCTTTAGATGCAAAACTAAAGTCAAGATTTTTCCTTTTTTTATTTAATTCTAAGTTTGCATAATACATAGTAAAAGTAGGTTACAATGACAGAGTTATATTCATTTAAATTTTGATTATTTGAAAAAAACCTATGGATCATCACAATTTACTGTCAATTAGTTTTTGACCATGTCTACTCTTTTGATTAATACAGTGTACACTTTACAATCTTGAATTCTTTTATTACTTCTATGCACAGCTTTTGAATCATCGTCCTTTCTCCCTCTTCCTTTGCTATTAGCATCACAGAAATCTGACCACGGGACTTTCTTCCTGCCCTTAGCCTGGGCATAGACTCAACAGTCTATTTGCGCATTATGGCATCATGCCATGGTCCTAACATATGCTTTCTACTTCATAAGTTTAGTATTATGAAGACACAAAACT
Organism: Dinomys branickii; assembly: GCA_004027595.1. Classification (NCBI taxonomy): domain Eukaryota; kingdom Metazoa; phylum Chordata; class Mammalia; order Rodentia; family Dinomyidae; genus Dinomys; species Dinomys branickii. The sequence continues at coordinate 20,973 of PVLD010000441.1, read as the reverse complement.
ATTGAACTATGTGTCTGTTGTGGTTTCTGTCTGGATGTCCCCTCAAAGCCTCATGCAGGCATGGGGCAGGCTTCTAAAGTTTATGATTGATCTCTGGTCTAATGCTGTGATTATGGGTCTGAGTTCTATACACACCCTGGGGAGGATAGTTTGCATATATTAGGGAGAGAAAGAGGCTTCTTGCTGCCATTCCTCCCTTTTGCTCTGACTGTTGCTTTTGCTGTCTTCTGCTGCCATGAGCTGTTGCCCTTTGCTATGTGCCACTCTGCCTTGGAGCCAGCTGAGTAAAGACTGAAACCTCTACAAACAGTGAGCTAAATAAACCTTTCCTTCCTTAATTTTGGGTGTTGGGTATTTTGTCCCAGTAATGAGAAAAAAGTAACTAAAACAGAATTTGGTACCTGTGGTGGAGTTGTTGCTGTGACTATAACTGATCATGTGGTCCAAAAGCCTTTGAAAGTAGCTCGTGGGAAGTGTTTGGAAAGGTTTGGAGATATTGCCTGAAAGAGTAGAGCTTGAATGCCTTCAGCCATTCTGTATGGGAGATTCTGGTCAGAGCTTGGAAAACCAGAAGGCTAGTAGAAATCCTGCCGGTAAAGACTGGTTTCAGGAGGTTTCTGCTGGGAAGAAGGACTGTATTGATTGTTGGACTTCAGACAGTGTGTGTTAGCCAGGTGTGGTGCATGCCTGTAATCCCAGCACTCAGGAGGCTGAGGGAGGAGCATCTTTGTGAGTTCAGGACCAGCCAGGGCTACAAATGAGCTCAAGGCCAGCATGAACTACACAGAGAGACCCTGTCTCAAAAAAAACCAAAAAACAAAAAGACAAACTATGTGAGTTATGCCTTGGCAGAAAGTTTGTCTGCATTTTGTTTGTGTCCAGAGACTTTGCCTGAGAAGAGATTAAGAGTGGTGGACTAATTAATCTGGCAAAACAAATTTCCAGGCAGTTGAATGTTGAGACAATGGCATGGCTATTGTTGGGGGCTTTTAGTCAGATTTATGTTGCGAATCAAGACTTCTCTTGAGGAGAAAGCCACAGAGTGCCATATTCCAGAATAGCAGCAGCATGGAGAATTTGTTCCTCAGAATAGGGTTCAGAGTGCTCAGCAATCCAAGCACCAACCCCTGCAGGCAAGAGAGAGGCAAGCTTGGCTACTGCTCCAAGTGGCAGCACACCTTGGCATCATCCATGTGCTGCTGGTTTTGGGAGCTTACAGAATGCAAGAATTCTGAGGTTAAGAAGGCTTCCACCTTGGTTTCAGAAGAAGACCTGGGTGGCCAAACAGTGTGCCCTGGAGAAGACAGTGTGTGAAGCTGTGAGTGTGAAATGAAAGGTGCAATGGAGACCTCAGAAGTTTGGAAAAGCCAGGAACATGGATTGCTTGGAGAAAGCTGTAAGGGGACAAAGTATACTCAAGAGGGGAGCTATAACCACTAGAAGTGCCATAGGGGTGGAGTCATGCAAGCCCTTTGGAGCTCACAGTGTGCCACAGATTGTTTCAGATGTTCCACATGGAACCAAAGGACATAATGTTAGCCCCTTTGGATTTTGGACTTGATTTGGTCCCAATGCTTTGTATCCCTCTGTTTGTGCTTTTTGAAATGGTAATGTTTATTTTGTGCCAATGAATGTTGCAAGTATTTAACTTTTCATCTGTACAGGGTCTCACAGCTAAGAGTTTGCCTTACATCTCAGAGTTGACTTGGGACTTGGATTTTTCAGCAATGCTGAGTCTGTTAGGACTTTGGCAACTCTTGCAGATGGATTAATGCTCTCTGTATAAAGGGATGTACATGAGTCTTTGAGGAAACGGGTGGAATGTTATGGTTTGTGTCTGGATGTCCCCCCCAAAGCCTCATGCAGTCATGGGGGGAGCTTCTACAATTTATGATGGATCCCTGGTCCAATGCTGGGATTATGGGTCTGAGTGCCGCACCCACCCTGGGGAGGATAGTTTGCATATGTAATGAGAGAAAGAGGCTGCTCACTGCCACTCCTCCCTTTTGCTCTCATGTTGTTTTTGCTGTCTTCTACTGCCATGAATTGTTGCCCTCTGCCATGTGCCACTCTGCACTGGAGCCAGCTAGATATGGACTGAAACCTCCACAAACAGTGAGCTAAATAAATTTTCTTACTTAATTGTGGCTGTTGGGTATTTTGTCCCAGCAATGAGAAAAAGGAAACTAAGGCAGTCTCTCATGTCGGTCATACAATAAAAGGACTAAAGGAAGTCATAGAACAAAGAACAACTTCTCGGCTTCCACGCCCATTCATACCTCATCAACACATCGTGGCAACAACCAGAAATTTCCGGTGTACTGTGTTCTTCTCATGCACAGTCTTCTTACACAGCTAATCTGCCAATCACTTCAGTGGCAACCTCTCTCCTGAACTTTTCCTTTCAAGCCATATTTGCCAGCTGCTTTCTGCTTTCTTGCTCTTTGACTTCTCACTCTTTGAAGAAACAGATTATCCCATAGGCAATTAATGCTGCCTGGCCTCCATGCTGCTTGTCAACTCCTTTAATTCTTACATCCCCCAAGGAGCCCTTTTTTTCTTTCTTAAGGTGTGATGGTATCTGAGTGGTAGTTAAAATTAACAGGGCCAACCATTTGATAGAGTTTGACTCATTTCATACTTAATTTAACTATCTTAGATAGGTGCTATCGTGTTTCTCATTTCACTGAGAAATTGAGGCTCAGATAGGTGAAGCACCATTTTAGTAGGTTCTGAGTTCACATTCTACTAGTTAGCAGTGTTACACCCCCAAGCTCTCATAGTTAGGATCCATCACCTATGTCCTTAGGCATAGCAACATCACCTCTTGTAAATTTCTTAGCAGGTTTCTTGAAACTTTATAGGTGGCGAATGTTAGAGAATCTCCTCATAAAAATTAAGCAAGTCTTTATTAATTAATATATAAGCTGCTAAAGTGCAAATAGATAAAATACAAAGTGAAAATCACCTTCTTTTCCCCTCAGTTCTACTCCCCAACAGGAACACATTTTGTACTTTCATCCAACATGTTCTATGTATGGGAAAATTGATATGAATATTGTGTTCCACACACACACCAAACACATATACATGATGCATGTGCACACACATAAATACATGCTTGCGCATGAAAAGAATGGTTCTTGTGTTTTTTTTTTTTTTTCTGTTGTTGAGAGGATCAACTGTCTGACTAAATTTGCATGTCTGTATATGGGTCCATACATCTACAATTC
>PVLD010000441.1:0-17640 GCA_004027595.1 Dinomys branickii | reverse complement strand
ATTAACAATTCAAGAAAGAAATTTAAAATATGAAAAAAATGAAACTTCATGCATGACTAAAACCCTAAAAATAAGTAAAGCTGTCTGTTTTGATTTGAACACATTGCCCAAAAGGTATCCAATGTAAACTTAATCTCAATGCAACAGTGTTTAGAAATGATTGAACATTTAAGAGACAATTAGGCCTTGAGGGCTCACCCTCATTAATGAATTCATGCCATTGTTATTGGAGCAGTTCATTATTACGTGAGTGAGCTCCTTATGAAAGGATGAGTCCACTTCCCACGCACTCTCTTGCTTTTCCTCCTAACTGGCACGGGTCAGCAGAAAGGCACTTAAGAGATGCTGTTGCCTCCTTCTTGGACTTCCCAGTCTCCACATCATAAGCAAATACATTTTTGTTCCTTATAAATCATATGATCTCGGGTATTATGTAAGAGCATCATAAAACAGAATAAGGTACCATTCACAGAATGTGCTCTGAAAATCCTCCAATTGTCTGAGGCTATGTTCCTGACACACTGAGATGTGAGCCAAGCAAGTTAAATAATAGCTACCTGCCCCTGTCCACCCACAGCACTGACCTCTCCTTCTTGAGAAATTTAATTTGTGTTACTTTAACATATTTAAATTGAATAGTTTTGAGAAATTTATGTGTGTACAAGCAAGAACTACTCACCACAAAGACAAGAATTCTTATTGGTATGAATTTTTTTAAAAAACCCAATCTTTCCAAATGCCTAAAACAGTGCCTGAATATAGTAGATGTGTAAACATTAGTTGAGTGGATGAATATATGAATATACATATATATCCAGGACATGTTAAAATACAAAATTCACATTTCTCTAGCTTATGTTTCTCCATGAAATTGCTTCTATACTGTCTTGGTTACTTTTCTGTAGCTGCTGGGACAAAATACTCCACATCCAATAATAAGGAAGGAAAGGTTTACTTATCTCACAGTTTGTGGAGGTTTCAGTCCACAATCAGCTGGCTCCAAGGCAGGGTGGCACATGGCACAGGGGCAATAGTTCAAGGCAGGAAAAGCAGCAAGAGCACAAGGGGCAGAGAAAATCAAGCCTCTTATCCTCCCTTATATGGTATGCTGGTTAGTTGCTTATGCCCACCCTGTGCCCTCCTCTTCCACAAACTGAGGATATTTACAAAGTAAGGACACTGGCCCCCTGCTAAATCACTTAATTAAACTTTTAAACTTCTCACTTTGACACAAGGAGCCACATTCTGGAGCAGTAAAGGCATGTCCTTTTCACCCCAGTATGTAGAACTGTTGAGTTACCCAGGTTGACACAATGTATCAACCATAACATACCCTCTCTAGGCTTATTATTCATTTATTTTTCTAATCTAAGAACAGGTCAATCTCTTGCAGGTTTCCTCCTTATTCTATGTCCGTTTCCTGGAGATATGGGTGCACCAATATCATCAGTTCAGTGGCTTAAGCAACAGAAATTTCCTGTTTAACAGTTCTGAAGGAGATCAAGGTGGGGGCCAAAGGGAAGGCTTCTTTCCAGGGTAGGCTCAGCACAGGGCTTTGTCCTGGCTTCTGAGTGTTCTTGGCTTGTGGTAGCACAAGTTCAATGACCCAGTGATATCTTCCCTGTGGTTGTGTCTATGTCAGTATTTTCCTTTAATGTGGAGACACTAGGCATGTTGTGCTAGGAACTCATCCTGTGCCAGCAGGATCTCACGATATGTAGAATTCCCAATGAACCTACTTATAGTTAAAGTCACATTTAGAGGTGCTAGGGGCTAGAAATCCAACACATGAGTTTTTCAGAGCCATAATCCAACCCATAACAATTGCTACATCTCTGCTTCCTCTCTGGACTGCTTCATTCTTCTCTCTGCCTCTCTGGCGCTTGTGCAAGGATTCCAACTCTCATAAAATCAGAAAGTTGCACTTAACAGTCACTTTAACAGCAGGACATCTTTTCATTTCGTCTCCACTTCTCGATAGCAACATTCTTGAAAATGGAATTAAGATACACAATATAACCTGTTGCAATGTGGAATGTTTAATTGAAAATAACTACCAATAATTGATAAATGAAGGGTCATTAAACTTCCTCATAATTACCAGCATTGGCAAGAACAAAGATGATCCTTGGGTACAATTTTGGTTGCAATGATCTAGCCCTGTGGAGATAGCAACAACTTAAACCCCTCAACTTGCCAAGAACATTTGATAATAACAATAATGATAATAAGAACTAAAATTCTTTGCATGTTAATATGTGCATTTAATTGTCATAGTGTCTATGGGCAATAGTATAATTATCATCCTTCTCTATTTAATGAAGAAATTCCCAAAAAAGTCAAGTAACTTGATGAAGGTTCTACACTACTTAGTGATTTCTTGGGAGCCTATCAAGACTCCAGGTTTTCTTAATCACTATTCTAAATTCTCCATCTTTTAGGGAGCTGTAAAGTACATTCCTATGTCTTATACTCTTCTACGGGCATTTTACATATATAAATATGTTGAGAATGGTGGGGAAGTGAGGTTAAGGTTTTCAGTAAAGACAGTTTTTCCCTCATTTTCTTCTTCCACACTTTCCTAGTGGTTCTGCATTCAGACTTCTCCCACACTTAAACTAAACCAGGCCAAGCCAGTTTATCATCACATTAGGAACATATGAGAATCAATTACATCTGCTCCCTTTGTGACTTGCAGACCTGGAGACATGCCTGTCTAGTGCCCGGTGAACCTGGATGCCTGTCTAGTGAGTGACTTTAACCTCGACTTAGGAGTCTACAGATAAAAGCCCACTCTTTTAAGAATGTTTTGACTGCACTGAAATTCTTGTTTGACAGGGCCTCTAGGGAGAACTGAAGTCTACATCTGCCTACTGAAATATTTCAGCACAGCAGCAAGGATGGAAAAGATGGCTTTATTCAAAAGCTACTAGTAAGAAAAAACATGTGATTATTCTGTTAAAGTGCAATTCACATCTTCTAATTTTAGGTGTGCAATTTGTTTTCATAGACTATCCAAAAGTGTATCTTATCTAAAAAAATTATAGAAGACAAACAGCTGTATGCTCTGACAGTGACCAGTTTGTTAATACATTTTCTTCTCTGGTAATTCCAGATTATTAATGTGTCAAAGGGCAAAGTGATATTTCTGCATTAGTTCTTTTGGCCATGAATTGATCTATAGCACAATTTAATGGCCACACATTTTGTTGCTATCTGAAATTGATGGTTTGTGATCCAGTTAAAGATAGAAAATTAATACAAATGACCTTATAAAACTAGAGAAGTTCATCTATATGTGTGTTCTTTTGAAAATATTAGCAATACTAAATAATTTTAGTTTTGCTTTAGATACAGGGCACTGTGAGGGGAAAGATTTATGCTTGCTGATAGACCAGGAAATACTTTAGGTGCTACCTCAGCACACAGCATTCAGGTATAGTCCTCACAGAGAAAACGCTCAGAAGCGCTGTGTGTGTCGTGGGAAGAGCTCAGAATGTAAATGAACCATTTGTGCCTCAGCTGCCCTAGGGCAAGTACAAGGTACATTAATAATGCAGTGTTTATTTGAAATATTTTATTATAACACACATTTATTACTAAAAAAATCTAAACAGCAGAAAAGAAAGCCAGGTTTGCACAGGTTCAGCATTTTGGGCAAGTTATTTTCAAAATACGATTCTTGGCAAATTATATCATTTCTTTCAATACTTCACCTGTGACACTATAAATAATACATATTTATTTAAGTAGTGGTATTATACACTGCTGCTTTGTTGTACATAATTTATAGAAAATGATCGAGGTAGTGTTCGCTGTGAAAGTGTTAGAATTAGGAAGTGAAGAAGAATGCTAAGAGTTACATAATATTAGGTGGAGTAAACTAGACTCCTTCACAAGCGACTCCATGCTTTCCAAAATTAAAATTATCTGGCCCTTCTATTATAAACATGAGATAATTATTCCTCACAGTTGTCAGGAGAAAATTGATCCATATATTAAATATACATTAAGTAATATGAGAATGCTGTCATACTTACATCTTCAGAGATCGCCACACAGAAGCTATTTACTGGCACAGAATGCTGAGAAAAGTTTCACTTCATCTGGATCTTCCTGGGGCAAATGAGCAGAATGTCAAAATTGAGAGCAAACAGGCCAGAATCCGGCTGGCTTAACTGTTGATTTCCTGTATGATTGAGGGCTAGGGCAAGGCTCTTTACCTTTTAAGTTTCTTTGCTTCTTTTCTTGTCTGTTTTCTGTGGTTTTTTTAAGCTGGGGGTGGAACTCAGAGCCTTATCCTGAGCTACATTCTCGACCCTTTTTTCTTCTAATTTTGAGACAGTCTCCCGAAGTTGCTGGGCTGTCCATACTCCTTCCAAATTTCTTTTTCTAAGTCTGAACAATAATATCTGCCCCCTACACTCAGTCAAGAAATAAGTGTGGAGAACCAGGCAAATCACCTTAGGACTTGGTGCTACTAGTAAATACGATTTTACGTCTTGCGATAGCCCATGCAGAGTACACTAATTATTGTACAACTATATAATATCAGTGTACATATAATTATACAATAATTAGTGTACACACAATTGTTTCCCCACAATTATTTTCTTAAACTGGTTTTTCCTAAGGGGGGGAAAAATCTTTCCCTTTTTCATTTTTGCGTGAATAAGTTCCTGGTGTCTGATTCCTCTACTAACATCATTCGCCTTGGTGGCTCAGATCAAAACTGTCCTTGGTCTAATCCAGATAAACTCTTCTGTCATGTGGGATTAACAGGCCTCCAATATAAAAATAATTGGTTTCCCACCTTTTGTTTTTATTAATAAAAACACATCTTGAAATTACATAAATTTGAGTTTTAGTTGCAGAACTTGACAATATGCTCTTTTGATAGTATCTTGAAATATTTGCTTTTTTAGAGAGAATGGTGACCACATTTACAAATGCAAAGTAGAGGGTAAACATCATATGTCCTTCTACTGCAAGAATCAGGAAATGGCGGTCTGTCCAGAGGACCTGATCATGTTGCAAAACCACCCTACGAGATCTAAGGCCCTGGCTTAAGGTTGACTTTTTACCACTTTAGCCTTCCTTTCTTTTCTGTAAGTAGGGAATAATGACACAAAATCCACCGCGATTTTTCAATGAGATCAAATATATATTAGACAGCCTGTACTTGCAGGAGTTCTTTTTTTTTTTTTTTTTTGGCAGTACTGGGGATTGAACTCATGACCCTGCGCTTGCTAGGCAGGCGCTTATTCCACTGAGCTATAACCCCAGCCCCCCAGGAGTTCTTTATTTGTTGTTATTTCTACATTTGGTACTACACTAGCTTTTAAGACAAAAGTAGAAAAATTAGCATTTATTTAGTACCCTCTTCTAGTAAAGTATGGTATGTTTAAAATTTTAATAAGCTAGCTCACTTAAACCCACCTAGCACATTTTTTGGGGTACTGCAAATCAAACTCAGGGCCTCAAGCTTGCCAGGCAGGTGCTGTGCAGCTGAGCTATATCCTCTGCCCCACCTAGCACTTCTGTGTGTGAAATGATAACAACTTTCTTTAAATCCTAGGAAACTGTATGTAGTGAAATTAACCAAGTTTTCATACTTAAAGAGCAACTTATCCCAATTTTCTTCTTTCTTTTCACATCATAGAAAAGGCTACTCAAATTAAAGGGGAGAATATTCAACCTATTAATGTGGTACATTTTCAAAATGATACTGCTAATTGCATTTTATTGCTATAACAGTTTACACAGGTGTTTTCACATGCATTATAAGTTCTAGTGAGAACTTCCCCTGTTATATGCCAGCAACTGGCATGTCATATTTTTCAAAATAAATGATAGGGTATGTGTGATACTCATTTTACAAAAGTAAGAACTGAGGCTCCCCAGGTCCAGCTCTTTACCCTCGCCATGTGTTTGTATAGGACAGAGTTGGCGCTCCCTGTCAGGGCCCAGCTCACTCTTTCTGGAGCTGTTTTTATTACTGACATTATTTGTCTCATTTTTTTTGAACAACACAAGAAAACAAAGACATAAATTATCTGTTCTCCATAGCAAAGATAATGAATAAAAATTCAAGGAAATAAGCAAAAGTAAATATGATAAAACTGAAACCCAGGGCACAATCCTAGTTGGCACATAAAGGACATTAAAATTCACTTTATAGAAATCTGCCATATACTACATGCTCATGAAATTCCCTGCCTTATGCTACATTTTTATGATCACATTGTTAAAAACAGAAATCTGTTTTCAGTAGTGGCACAAACCTGTCTTCATAGAGAATGGAGATTTTTCCACATCCTATAACCATTTCCATAATTTTTCAGCCCACTGAATTCCTATTTAGTTGTGTCTGATCCAACATGGCTGCTGTAGAATATATATTTTGTAAAGCTAGCTTTTGAGTTGAAGCCTATTTAATCTAAAGCAGAGTAAAATGTCAGATAAAAATAAGCAGTTCAATAAATATTAAGGGCTGGTGATGAGAATTATGATGAAATTTTAAGGAATCTCATTAGTTTAGTGATCATGTATTGAGTATCTATAATACACATTAAGATGATATGCAGAGTTTAGGAAAGAAAGCAAAAACGGAGGTGGCTTTCATAAAAAATTGATCTCCTTTTAAAGTAAGGTCTTCAGAATGTACTGTTTCAGAGCGATAGTTTACCACCAACAATTTTGTTTTAATAGAGAACTAACAGTAATAAAATATAGATCATTACTTTCCCCCATTGTTTCTTAACAGACATATTTCTTGCAAATTTACTATTAATTCAAAACCTGCCAATTACATCACTTTCCGTAGGGGAAGTATGGCTGTAGAAATGGTGCTTACCTTGGAAAAAATAAAGGTTCTGTGTGTGTGTTACTATTACAGCAAAAAGTTACTACATTACACATGATTGTAAGTTGAGGCTTGTAGAACAACCACAACTGGGGTGTTGGGAATTTCTAACCAGCACAAAATAGACTTCACAATGGCAGTAATAATCTTATCAATATAACTAGTTCATGTTTTCAAAACTGGAGTTTATTGCGATGTTAATAAATGGTCTACACAAATAACTCGCATCTAATTAAATTTTGGAAATGCTGAGTTAGATACAGTCAAACTTTGTGTGTGTGTGTGTGTGTGTGTGTGTGTGTGTGTGTGTGTGTGCAGGACTTCTCAGAAGCCTTATTAAGATACTATGCATTGTGAGATTCCCAGAAGGCAACACAGTGGGAAACATTTCATAATATTACTAGAATACATACCTTTTTTTTTTTCACAGACTTTCTATTAAGTCTTCCTCTGAACAGAAACTTAAAAATGCTGATGTGGAAAAATATACATTTGAGGCCCCTGATGAGTTGCTTGGACCAGAATTATTCTGAGCAGACAGAACCGTCTTCAGCACATCAATATGCATTTCTGTTAGTTTTTGGTTTTTTACCATGTTTAGCTGTTTGTGTCTAAAATTTCTTGCTTTTGTAAAAATATGATTACCAGAAATTATACAGAAATTTATAATCAGGACTGCTATTGTATTGCATAGTCATCAAGTTTTCCCAAATTGTTATAACATAGTTTTTTCATTCAAAAGTTAAATTAGAAACAGATTCAATATCTTTAATGCTGTCCCATAAATCACTCCAACACCTACTTTCGTGCTGCAGACACAAAAGGTCCTCCAATAAAATCTATTTGATGAGAATGACTTATAGTTCTTAAATACTTCTCAGGTGGACTACAGGCTAAACTCTGTGTCTGCGTGTCCTCGTGTACTTGCCTGAATCCACGTTTATTTGAATTGAAATTATTTCCAGAAATATTACCAAATCAAAGAGCAGATAGAATGGCCTTTTGAAATCATAAGATATGACTACTACTTTATGTGAAAGACGGAGCTTTTTAAAAAGTAATCATTCATATTTTATAACATGAACCATTTCCTTGAAGTTTGGAAAATGAGTTATATTGGAAGAACTGTGGCTTCTAGCTAGTAATAAATATAAATGTTTTATATAGCCTGTTCTGTTGTTTCAGAACTTTGCAATATACTTTAAGTTTTTTCCTCCTAATATGATTTATACACTTTTATTATGATTACTGCTGTGTGTCACAATTTAGGAAATAAATGTTAATTAGATATAAGGCAAGATGAAATAAAAATACCCAGGCTAAAAAACTGTGGCAATGCATTTATTATCTTTTGAACACATGTGAATTAGGTGTTCACTATGCCGGGCTCTATACTGGCGACAGCAGAAGGAGGTGTACGGAGACAGGGTTCATGTTCTCAAAAGGGCATCAGGGCGGTTGTCCTCCTGTGGGAAACCAGAGAATAGCAAGTCTGGTTTCACTTACCAGGGCAAAATTGCCATCTTTGCTTCACAATTTCAGCATAAGGGGTAAACATGTTTCTCCGAGAGTCATTTTTCACATGAAACGTGGAGCTGGAGTTGGACAAACATAGTTGACCGGGCTCAATTCACATACTTTATAGTCCATATTAACTGCTCTGATTTAAGCTAATTGAAAGGGTTCATAATAAATATACCTTAGTGAAATATGGAAATATGTAGAAAAATATCTTAAAAAAGAATACAGAGACAACAAAAATGTGGCACCCTAAATCAAGGTTTCCCCTCACCTGCAGACTCCTTTTCAGTGTATTTCCAATAGAACCATTGCTCTTAAAATGTCACGGAGGGCTTGTGGTTGGAATGGGGTTAGCATTTTATCACTGTGGCTGAATTCCTGAGAAAGGCAACTTAAATGAGAGAGATTTCTTCCTGCTCATAACTTCAGAGTCTGGCCATGCTTGGCTGGGTCCATTGCTTTTAGGCTTTTAGCAAGGAAGAACTATCATGACATGACAGTGTAGCTGAAGATGCTCGCTCCCCTGCCAGAATACTTCACTTGCCCCGGTAGTCTTTCTCAGAAACAGATGGTCACAGTGATACATAGCTGGTCACTATGATGCACACTGTAAGAACCAGTCCTCAGTTGACAAGCCATTCTGTGTCTGTACTTCCTGCTTGCTTACCTCGTGTAAGTCCTAGGCCCCCAGAGATCAGGACCTGATATTTTGGGAATGATCCCAATCAGTGTCCCTTAATGTAAATAAATCTGCTTCCAAATTTGTGCATCCTTTCAGTGTTTTTGTTGTCATGGCAACAGGAGGGCACGGTGGAGGAAAGCTATTCACCTCACCTTATGGAAACCAGGAATCAGGAGAGGGAAAGAGCAGAGGCAAAGGCAGCAAAGACAAGGTACAGTCTAGTCTCTGAGGTCACACCCCATGACCCACTTCCCTCAACCAGGCCCACCACCTAAGTTTCCAATAACACCATCAAATTATGACCTTGCCAGTGAATTAATCCACTGGTAAAGTTAGACAACCTCATGAGCCCAATCACCTTGTGCCAGCCCCACCTTTGTACACATCAGACTTTTGAGAAAAATTTTAGAGCAAGGGACCATTTTCTTTCTCCTTTTCTGCAGTTTGACAGGCAACATTTTTTGAGCTTTGAAGTGTGCCGTTAAATTAGACTGATAATTCTGAATTAAATCATATTGCAATGAAATGCATACTGGACTAAATTACGGCTGATATTGGATTTAAAGCCAAATTCATAAACAATACAAGATGAGGGGGCTGGAGTGGACACAGGGGACACCTGAGCCCTGTTCCAGACACTTTGGATGACTATTAAAATCAAGGGGATATCCTACAAATGTGCCAGGATTTTTTTTATCCTTAATCTTGTTTCCTCATCCATAAAACATGGTTTGGATTAAAATGGATCATCTCTTTCATTATTAAAATTTAAACAACTTCTTTCTAAGTACACCCTTCTCGATGTAAAGCTCAAATGTATTAAAATTAAGCTTTTTGTTGGATTGCATGTAAAAATTGTTATATTAATCAAAAATAATGAAGCCAAGACACTCTTCCACATACTATATCTTTTGTAGCCCCCAAAACATCAACCATAATGTATCTCTGAAAAAGGACCAGTGCCATCTGGACTTTTAAATCTGAAAGGCATGTTTTAATCTTCATTACATATGAGAAGTCTTACTGCCTACCTCTATCATATCATGTCTCCTATGCTACTTTAATGGAAAACTTCCCATGAATGTCTTAAATGGGAGAGAAGAATGGTATTAGAGTAATACCGTTTGCCAATGAAATCTGTAAATAATAGCAATACAGTAATATAAAATATAATCTTTTGTGTATTACTTTGATTTGAATTTATCCTAATTCTTCTCAGTAGTAAATTATGTCTTGCCTTTAATCAATTTAAAACAAAATTCATTACTCTTACATGAAAGTCCTTAAAGCAAGCACATTTCCAAAATCAGATCATCAGATCATTACAAACAAGTAAAAAGTGTGGTTTTATATTATTTGAAAAAGATGCATGATTTGATTTGCTGTTTGAGATAGAAATTCTGTTAAGCCAATGGTTTTTCAGGTTATTTTTATCAAGGCTAAATCATTCTGATAAAATCTCACTTTTCTTCTCAATCAGTGAATTGAAGATACTGGTTTCATTAATTAAAATAGTTGATCAAGTATATTAGTAGCACTAAGTTATACTGAGTAGTGTGTATGTTTTATTACTAAACATAATTTATAAAACTAAGGGTCTAAACTGAAAAGAAAATGGGAGTTTTTTGATGGTTTAAATTCTCTTCTCCGTTGTGTGCCTATTTAGTTAAAGACAGGGTTCAGGCAGAAGAGAGCTGATACACAAGTCATCATTTGAGTTTCCTGGCTATTCTGATGAAGATGACAGAGATTTTCCCAGCAAATTGTTCATGAATATTGTGTGTTATCACCTTTCTTTCCAAATCTCAGGTCTGTAAATATCTTTGTGTATAAAAAAATACCAGATGCAGTCCTCAGCTCTACTCTCCTAGGATGTGCATTTGTGTTACATCATAGACTTAAACACCCTATTTTGCATATGTGAAATTACACTGTTTCCTCTTTAAACTTCATTTCTTAGCTAATAGCTCCTAAAACGAGGGCTAAACTCTGTAACCTGTAAACTAAATTAGCGACCTCTGTCCCTCCCTCCCTTCCTCTTGTCCCCTCTCCTTTCCAAGTCCTAACTCTCCTCCCACCTCCCCTCTCGCCTTAACATGTTATTTTATAGAGAATATAAACAACAAGCACATTTAATGCAATAATTATTAAGGAATTTTCTGTTAGGTCTTTCTAAAACTCGTCACAAAGAATAACGTTTCATTCATCTTCAAAAAAAACATATTTTAATAACTTTTAGTTTGCTCAAACATTTTTTAAACTAAAGCTTTCTTTGGATCTGCAGATGTTCAGAACACGTCAAACAACAAGTCAAGAGACTAAGGGAATGTTTCTTTAAGCATGCCTTTGCCCAAGCAACGCTGTAGACTCATGCAGATCATGGAGAGCCCACAGGTGCCAGAGAGCTGGGACAATTTCTTTTAATAAATACATGGTTTGGCCCCAGCATGCAATGCCTTTTTGTGACTTTTTTTAAAACCGTGAAAGATACTTCAGTTGGGCACTAACCTAGTGCTAGCAGAGATTTATGCTTATGAATTTGATCAGAGCTCATTCATTGGTAACACATCAATATATTTTGATGAGAACATTTTCTTGTAAAAAGGCAATTGCAAACTTGATAAATGATAAAGTAGTACATATTTTAAAGATTAGAACCCAGTATTACTGCCAACTATAACAAATTATTTGTTTTATGTTTTCTGACTTGCCAGATGGTTTATCCATTTTTACTTTTGATATCATTACTCTGTTATGTTCTAAATTGTGATTCAAATACTATCAAAAAAGAACATTATAGATTATAAAGATACGGTTAGTTTTTGTACATTTATTTCTTACTGTCAAAAATAGCAAGAGGAACCAAAGTGCCTTGCAAATTATAAAGTCCTAGAAAGATATGAGCTTTGTTATTATTCAAATTAATCCAAATTTTCTAGTTTCATATGTGCACCTTTAATGTCAATATTCTGTGTTTTCTATTGACCATGATTTTCAAAAGGAAATTCCACCTTAATTACCGAAATACTTAAGTCAGTTTTCCATGTGCAGAAGGCGTGTGGAAATCAGAGCACCTTAAATGCCAAAATGTGAGCTGGGAGATGAATTTTACCTTTCTGTCATTCTTTTGTGCATCTTGCATGTGAAGACATACAAAGGTTATTGTACTTTCATATTTTTTTAGCTTAAAGGAAAACCAGTATAGACTGACCAAAATATTCTTCTGCTTGTTAAACAGAAAGACTTTATATGCAAAATTTCCAAGCCATGCAGAACAGAGGGAGGGAAACAAAGAGACAAATCCATTTGACAAAGACTGTAGATGAAATCCTATGGTTTTCCTCAGCTCTGAAGAGACCTAATGAGAAATAAATGAAGAGATTGTTGCATTTGGGTTATTTTTTGGGAGGGAGTGTTTTTGTTTTTTTTTTAAAGAAAGAGCTACCATTTAAACTAAACTTTAATAGTTTCTTCTCTTGCAATGAAACCATTTCAGGGCATATACAGATGTAAAGAACACCAGTCTTCATTTCTTTTGTCCTGAATGCACTTGTCACTACAATTGCCCAACTCCGAAAAGCCTTAGGATTCCAGTTGGCCATTATTATATGAGTACTATTTTTGCAATCCACAATAGACGGTATTTGTTATTGCCTAGCTGGAATATCCTTCTGGTATAAGTAATGTTACAATAAAGTTAGTTAACTTACGTTGTTTAGTCCAGAAAGTTTCTATACTACAACAACAATATCACTTCAACCTTAGGATGATAAAGATAAAAACCCTGCTTTATATTGTTTTATCCAAAACAAAAAAACAAAACATAACAATAGAACTGCCATTTCTATGGGAAGAAATTTATATGTGAAGTTTGCCTTTAGGTAGTTGTTTTGTTTTATTTTCCTGTTTTGGATAAAACAATATAAAGCAGGTTGTTTTTCTAAGGCTTTGAAAAATATTTTCAGTAATTTATTTTAAGGCATGGCAATATTATGATGAAACACTCAAATGTTAGTATTAGTGAATGTATTGACAAGTGCCAGTCTGTGTGAGATGGAGTTGAGGACACACTCCCATGCATGGGAGCAGTCCCTCAGCTAATGTCATACAAAGTGAGGGCTGAATGCCATTTCCACAACAGTCATAAAGAGCAAGAACTTGTTTAGCTGAATTTAAGAAAAACATATTGTAACAATATTCCTCAAGCCTTGCAACCTGCTAAATACGAGGTATGACAAACATCACAGGTCACAAAGTAAAGCATAATGTAATTCAAATCAACTGCAACAATGAACAAAAACAGAATTCCATGAATAGTCAGACAAAAAGTCCTTGTGCATATTCTGCCACAGCCACAGAGGCTGCTTATATCATCCAGCAAAAAATCTCATTAAACCAGCGAGAACCTTGACTTTCTATTTCCCTTTCTGTGGAAATCTTGTGTTCAGTGACAGGGAGTTTTCATCCAAGAACATTTTCCCTTTCTTTTAGCCTTAAGTTTGCACTGTTAGCCAGCTTACTAATCAGCTCAGGGAAAAATAAGAAAAAGTGATTGTTTCACCAAATTGATTAAAACAATTGATCTCATGAACCTTGTGTATTATAGACCATGTATATTATGGATGTGGATGTTTTGTATGAAGCCTAGACTTGGTCTGTCATTATAGTTAAGCAACTAGATTTGTCTGACTTAAAATAATATTAAAAAGTTGGGAAGATATGTACAAATACATACAAATTCATATGTGTAAATTGACTTTTACTATCTGTAATAAAATCAGACTTTAAAATGGTATAGATAGATTGGAAGAGTGGTCAGAAATAAATAGAATGAAATTAAATAGAATCAACCATTTGAGGCATATAAAAGGGTAAACATGAACACAAATTCCAAACAAACATGATTAAATGTCACAGCTAAGGTGGGTGAATACAAAGGACTCACTGAAGCATCAGGACAGCACATACTCTGCAGCGTAGTGTTTCTCTGGGCTCCCAGGTAAAGGGGGTTGAGCAGAGTCCTGAGATCTCAGGGGTGATATATAAAGACTCTTTTAGGACAGAATGTATAGTCTAGACAGTTTACTAGGGACTGGACCTCTTAATACAGAATAGGCCGCTTGAAATCCTAAAGCTTTACTACTCTATCTTCCTTCCTTCCTTCCTTCCTTCCTTCCTTCCTTCCTTCCTTCCTTCCTTCCTTCCTTTCTTTCTTTTTTTCTTGCTTTCATATTTTGTCCATGGTTACACTAAATTTCTGAATTTCCAGAGTTAAGCTCAAACTTATGCTTCTCCTACCTCAGCCCCCTAGAGTGCTGGAATTGCAGGCATGCACCGCCACCCCTGGTTTCAGCCTTTACATTTTGTAATATTTTGCCACAGTTATTTTATGTGAAGCTTATATCTATCTTAAAGGAGAAAGGACAGACATAATCATTTATCCCTTTTAATATCTGGCCAAGTGTCTTCACAAGAGGTCACCGGTTTTCCCAAGGTCTACCAGGAGGACAGATTGTCATATCTGGAGATGAGGACCAGCTCTCCTGTGATCTGGCTTCCTCCTTACCAGCTGTCTGCCCCCTGACCATTCTGGTAATGCGAGCTCCCGTCAAAGAGAAAGGGCTGATTAAAAGAAGCAAGTTTCCACAGAAGCCTGGGCAAGACTGGGAGTTCAATCTTTGGGAGAAACTGTCAGCAGGACAGGAAAGAGTAAGAACTGAGCAACAAGGTTGGGGAAAGGCAGGCCTAGTCTGGGCCTGATTCACAGCAGGCTCCATACCATAAACTAAACCTCTGCACCTCATCACCTCCCCTAGCCTTGAGGCTAGTAGGCTGGCTGTAGTGTCCCCCTTTGTAGTCAGTCTTGGTTTGGAGCCAAATACCTGTCCAGGGGACACCAGCCAGAAGATGGCAGAACTAAAACTAAGGCAGCTGAGAGCTTCATAGCCAATCCTCACAGCAGACGGAGAATGGGAGCAGCAGACTTGCTGAAGAGAGTTTACGCCCCGGCTCCCGGGAGCAGATTGAAGGTGTGACAGACTGCAGTAACACAACTCAAATGATACACTAAGTGATCCTGTGTCACAAATGTTCAGGTAGACAGAACTTGTTTCACTTGTTTTTTATATTAATACAGAAATGAGATGGCTGTGATTAAGATTTTTGCAAGTTAAATCAATTTTTTTTAAGAGTTACCACGTCCCTACCATGTAGGGATGGCAGAGGCAGGTGTACTGATGAGAAAACTGTACAACCCGGAGAAGAGTTTATTGTCTAGTGTGTGATCCATATGTTTTCACTAAATACACTATAATAAGTATTAGGAGTATAATAAAGATAGAAGGTTGGTGGTAGAATACAAAAAGAAATAACAAGATCTACTGAGGAGAATAAAATGCCTGTTCATCTTCCAAGTAGAAAATTTCTCTCTTTGGTTTAGAACAAGTAGGTGTTTTTCTGGTGGCCGAGGGCAAAGAGAAGGCAGATAAAAGAACAATGTTCCATAACCCGGAGACTCAGATTTGCAAAAAGTGGTGTATTCGGGCAGTACAAAGAATCTGCCACTGGTAATTCCTACCATTTTGTTCTGAAACCCTACATCAGTTTTATTGTTTTTGCTTTGTTTTGTTCTTGCCAGTGTTGTTGGTATTTGCTATTGTTCTTTTTTATTATTGTCTTTAAAATAAAAAAAATAGAATTTGACAAGGCTAAAATTTACAGATAGGGAATGACAGGACACAGATACTTAACAGTAATAACAGTATTTCTAATATGTCTGATCATTTACATACTATGTCCAGGACTGTGGCTAATAGTCACAGAAAACCTACAAAATGCCTCACCCCCAATTTATAGATAGGAAAAGTAAAAGTCGGTTAAAACTCACTTCACAGAGATTTGAGTTAAGCTATCTGATTTTAAAAGTGATACTTCTAACTACTCTGTTCTGTGAATTCCTAGATGATAAATGAGTACAGATATCTTGCTTTAGATCTTACATTTTGCATCAAAAATCTCAGGCAGTTTATGAAAACACAGATGGCCAGGGCTACACCCAGATTCACTTGTTCTTCACTTGGTCTGGAACTGGTCCCAAGAATTTGGGTGTCAAGTTCCTTGGTGATGCTGATTTTGTTGGTCTTCTGACCCCTCTTGAACTGGCCAAGTGTATGCAAAGGAAATGCAGAGCAGATTATATCACCTGATGACAGGCCCTGCATTGGCTTGGACAGGTGATAGAAGGGGCTTAAGAGCCTGTACTTTGAGGTCCAGTGGTCCAGCACCCAAGAAGCCTTTGAACACACACCCTGCCTGATTTTTCCCTTTGAAACTCATATTAACATTAGTGTCTTCTTCCAAAGGTCTTTGTGAGAAGTAAGTAGAGAAAGCCTTTAAAGAAGTTTACATTATCCTTAGCCTGGGAAGTACTTAACAAATATTAGTTATTTTAGGAAGGGCAAGGACAGGGCTGGGGTGATGCCAGGCAGTCTCTGCTTTAGTCTAAATGGTTTGGACCGTTGTGCTTAGAGTTACTGTTCTACTCAGTGTAGGTTTATATTTCATTTCACTGATGCTGTGTCCTGCGTTGCACCCACCCCAGTTTCTGTTTAGTATCGTACAGAAAAGGGAGATGGAAGGCGTTGGAACCAAAGCCCAAACCTTATTACAAGTGTCTGACCCATAATGAAGCTAGGCTGTAAAAATATGTTATTGTTAATGCAATCTATAAATGCCTTCTCCTGCTGCTGCCTTCCTAGGATCCTATTCTTTATCCCCCTCAATATGTAAGGAGTTAAACCCTATACTTTTAATCTAATGTTTTCACATTGCATTCAATTAAGGTGTCTCTTCAGAATCTGTGTGAAAATGTGAGAAATGTGTTTTTAAAGGAAATGAATGTTATGATGGGACAGATACATTCGATTTCCTAAATGCAATCCAGGATGCGTGAACGTGCATCCAGAGCTAGATTGTGTTGGGGTCGTCTCACTCGTGTGGGCAGATGTTATTCTACAGGGGCTGATTCTAGTGGTGTTTGAAGATTAAGGAAGAAAATAGGAAAAAATAAATAAAATACATATTACCCTTTTCTCTTTAGAGAATGAAAGACACATTTTCATGCATATTATTTAGATACAGTCATTTCAAACAATACCAGGAGATAAGTAAGTATTTGAAATGTGATTAATATAATTTCTTATCTATTTCAATATTTGGTAGATGTTATTATCTTTCCTCATGGAGATTTTTATTTACTTTAAATATCAAGTTTGAGTGGTCCTGGTGCAGTGTTACATAATTATATCTCATACACTTTACATTTCCAGAGGTGAAATTTTAAATGAAACTTAGGCTTTATTTTTTATTTGTTTATTTTTTTAATTTTAGAAACATAAAAGTACAAAAACATATTGACAAACAGACACCAATTATCATAAAAAATAGTACAATCACAACTAATCTATAGACAAGGTGATATGGTCTCAACAGTGGTTATTGCTTTATCCATTGATATCTTCGAATTGTAAATGTATGAACCCATATACAGACATGCAAATTTAGTCAGACAGTT
>PVLD010000440.1:0-287840 GCA_004027595.1 Dinomys branickii | reverse complement strand
TGTTGAAATATTTCTCCAGCTCAAATCTATGGAAAACAAACCATTTTTGAAAGTAATGCCTGTTTAGTTAACAATCCCTTACATCATATAACTCATCTGACATTTGAAAGGGGCCTTCAATTTTTAAACAATGGTGGTGGCAATGTTTTAGACTCAGCTGGCCACTGACATTCCTTCAGAGTATCTGTGCCATGTATTACATCCTAGAAGATGTTGGTAAGTGTGAGATTTGAGCAGTTGGATGCCCAGGAACGAGGCCACTACACAATGGACATGGCATTGACAATAGTGACAGAAACTGGAGAATCTTCTGGGAAATCTGGAAACAATGCTAAAAGCCAAATGGAAAATAGAAATCATTGGAATTTGGTGAGGAAAATATATAGCCATCATCTATGCAAAGGCTAGATGTTTAAAGAATGCAAAGGACTTCATTATAGGTACTATATGGGCCAGATGTATAAAGGCAAAGAGCAGACAAGATGTCTTCACATAAACAGGAGGCATCCTGATGTAGGAAGTCATGGTGAAAGATATCTCCACAGAAATAGGAGATTTTAAATATTTTCCACTAGGAACAGTGCATGAGGTTGAAGCTAGTACACATCATTAATCATTTCATATATCTGTTGGGATGAGTTATGAACTAAAATTGCTCAGCTGGCTGCTAAGTATTCCCCATGAATGTAACCACGGATCCTGCTACCCACTGAATCTTGCATATGTACTACTCACTGTACTAGTTTACTCTTCTTTTGTAACCTTGTTAGGAGTTCACCAAGACTCAGTGCATATTTTTCTCCATAGCAGGCAATTGTGAGATGTGCAAACTAGTGCAATGAACACTAAGCACCCCATGGCGGGACGTGGAGGTTGAGCTTCCAGGGAAGAAGTAGTCGAAAAGTGAATATCACTGACCTCTTGTCCCAAACTAGAACTTTTGGTTCAACCCAGTGTTTGGTAGGATGGTGGATGATTTTTTTTTTGAGAAGTTGTATCAAAGCCCTTTGAAGTTAAAAACTGCAGGTGGTATGAGTAGCTATAACCTTTCTTCACCTGATAAAAGAAAATATATAGTACTCTGACCTAGTTGCAAAGTTGCAATTTAATACAAGCCCCCAAATTTGACAAATGATCCATGTTTTAGGGTATTGTATGCTTTGTTAGCAGATGAGAAAAATGTACTTACCTATAAATCTTAGGCAGGAAGAAGAGGTACATTCTCATTTTGTGACATTTATTTCCTCAAAAAATTGGATAAAGACGGTCCTCAGCTTGTGTAACAAATTCAGTGAATACTTCGGATAGCCATTGCCACTTCGCCAACCCCACCATAAGGACATCAGCTACATCTTCACGTGCTCCTGCCTGCTCCATACATTTTTCCTCTCTGTCTTCTCAACTTCGCCCGAAATGATGCATTGTAAACAGACGTATTTATCTTCCTGGTAATCCCAAGTGGGCGGAGTAAAGAGGTTGACACCAGTTTTAAGCTTTTCCTTTTTTTTGCTCCTAATCATTTATTGCAGAAGAAAAATAGCCCTACAAAAAATGGATTTTTTTTTACCATGTGCTCAATAAATCCTAAATGTGTTTCTTTTATTCCCCAGCCTGCAAACATTCCTCTATGAAGATTAATATTAAACTCAGCCCAAGGCTGAGAACTGGATTTAGGCAATGACAAATTCCACACCATTTCCCCGAAGATCCTTTATTTTTCTCTGCTACGTAGTGAATTTCAAGCGTGCTCTCTAATACACTCAGAGGAAAAACACAACTCTCCATAGCTCTCTGTCAAACCTTTGCGACCCCTGATTGACGTACTGATACAACTGGACCTTGTGATGTGTTATCTGATCTTTCAAACTACTGAAAATATTGTTTGTGTTCTGAAAAACTTGGATTGCTCATAGATGAGGTCCGGTCGTGTCTTGAGAGAAAAGCAAAGAACAAAGTAAAAATATAAGCTCAATGTTTCCCGAAGTTTGGATTTTATCACTAAAATACATTTTTAGAAATGCATTAGGTGATTAATGTAAACTGTAAATTCAGATTGTATCAAGGTACAGATGTAGTCACATAAAACCCACAGCCATCTATTTCTTTATGATAAAAAAGCAGAAAAGAGGAAAACTTGTAAAGATAGAAAATTAGGTTTATATAAATTCCATATCACCTTTTAATTTTCTTATTTTGTTGCAGAGACATTCTGCTGCTCTGTTCTCTGAAACAACTGCACCAGGTGGCTAAACAGGGACTTCTAACTATAGAACTCTAAAGTAAGGAATAGCAAACTTAGTCTCAGATGCCAGCATTTACTTTGTTAAATATATAACAATTCTATGAGCTTGCCTTTCGGGAAAGACAAATTATTTTATCTTCAGAACCTCTGCTGTTCCTTTGTATTGCATTATCACTGTAGAAATCAAAGAGTTATCTGTTAAGAATCCTGTGTAAAAGACTATTTCTTCCAGTGAGCAGGCAAATTTGATGGGACAACTATTTCAAGTTATTACTGGCTGTTTAGGTCAACACTGTCAAAGTTCCCACTTGACTACTAACTAGAAAACTGGAGATAAAATGTTTCCAATTAAATTCTGATCATTGCCACCCAAGTGACCTAGAATTATTGCAGAAATAACAAGTTAGTTATAAAGACAAAACATTGAATCACAAAGAAGCCCATTACAAAAAGCAATCTGTTTTATTTCAGGTACAAAATTTCACCCACCTCCTTGTATTCACACTTTGCTCTTGAAAGATTACTTTACCTCATTCTAACATTTGTTCTTAGAATTCTCAACCTGACCTCGATTGAGAAGATGAGTTTTCAGTGACAAAAAATGTCTTTGCGGCTTTGTGTATTATTATGTCCTTGTACTATTTGAGCTGGACAAAAAGCTTTTTCAAGAAAACATGGTGACCAGTTAATCATACTGTCCTTGTGCTCTTACTGTTTTGGTCCTTATGATTTTGTTTTATTTTTCTTTTGACTGATACATAATAATTGTACATGTGGGATGTATGTTTATTGGGCTCAAGGTGAAGTTTGGATCCATGTATAGATTTGTAGTGGTAGAATCAGGGTGATCACCATAACCATCACCTTAAACATTTATCTTTTTTTGTAGTGAGAACATTCAAGATCCTCTCTTCCTGCTGTTTTGAAATGTACAATGTGTGAGTGTCATACTTTCTATTAAGAAATAATGGTTACTATTGTTCTTGGTCTTTTTACTTGAGAAATTGTTTCAAGCTCTCCTACACTAAAGAAGCCTATATTTGGATTTGGGTTGCAATACATGCCATTTCTATCTTTCTCTGCTGGATTTCTACCACCACAGTTTTCTGGGTGAGACATGGAGTCTCATATATGATCAGCCCATTGCCCTGTGTTATGGTTTGTGTCTTCATGTCCCCTGAAATCTTCATGCAGTCCTGGAGTGGGCTTCAAGATTTTATGATTGATTCATTGTCCAATGTTGGAATCATGAGTGTGAGCACTACAGCTGCCCTGGAGTGGATAGTTTGCCTATGTAAGGAAGAGAAAGAGGCTGCCTGCTGTCACTCCCTTTTGCTGTGGTTGCTTTGCTATTTTCCACTGCCATGAATTGTTGCCCTCTGCCATGTTCCACCCTGCCTTGGAGCCAGCCAAGTATGGACTGAAGCCTCCACAAACTGTGAGCTAAATAAACCTTTCCTTCCTTAATTCTGGGCATCAGGTATTTTGTCTCAGCAATGAGAGAAAAGTAACCAAGACACTCTGGGACAGGTTTAATTATGTTAGTCCTCAACTGTGTGTCTGGACACTTAGGAATAGGACTTTACCTGCAAGATTTTGCTTGCACTGTCTTGAATTGATTAGAATATGTATGTGTGCCTTCTAAATAATAACCAGACATGGTATGTGTTAGTTCACATTGAGATGGAGAGAACTCTATAGTCTCCAGTCTCAAGACACCTGGTTGATGTAGTGTGTCAGACCACCTGTCAGCTCAGGTGTGTGCCCATTTGGGTTCCAAAAGCATTTGCCTAGCCAAAGTGCATTTGGTGACTTCAATATTCTGACCCAAGTTTTTGATCGTGGTTAATTGCTATCCTCCATACACACATGCACACGCACACACATGATCGTGCTTTATGTCCTAATTTTTGTCCATTGCATTTTATATCCTTTAATAGTCCAGATAGAATATTCATTTTGAATTGTTTGAATTCTAAGTACTTAATGAAAAGCTTTAGATCTTTCATCCTGGTGTGCTATGAAAAATTAATGATCAAGGTACTATAAATTGAGAAAATGAGGATTCTCTGATTTAGGTATTTTTATTTGTTTTAATAAATTATTACAACTATTGCTTTGATCCCTGTGCCCCTACCTTAATTATCCTCCTGAAATTTCATATTTAGCATTGCCGTCAATATTTTGTATAGTCAGTGGATATTTATTTTGAAATGTATACATCATATTGATTTTAAATGTCTCATGCTTTATATAAATAATCTCAAATACACCGTCTTTCCTGGACTTGCTTTTGGTCTGCTGCACATTGGTACTGTTTTAACTTTGTCATAAATATTAATGTCTGGTAGGATTATTTCCTTGGTCTTGTTCTAATTCAAAATTATCTTGGCTTCTTTTTGACCTTATACTTTCAGATAAATTTTAGAGTGAATACTTTAAGTTTTCCAAATACACTGGTAGGCTTTTAGTTAGAATTGCATGTAATTTATATATTCATTTAAAAGTAATTAATACCCAAGAATATAGCCCAAGAACATCCTTTATTCTTCTTTAATAGTTTTCTATGAAATTTTCCCCTTTCTTAAACACAAATCATTTTTAAAATAATTTATCATTTTTAAAATATTGTACTAGATTCAGAAATCATCTTTGCATTATATATGAAAGAAATAGCTCCATATTTTACCCTTAAGTACAAGGACTTTTGCAAGGTTGAGTTAGATACCCTTTAAATATAAGACAGTTGTCTTCCCTACTTTGTGCATGTGTGTACATTTTGTGTGACTCTTGAACGGATTTTGGAATTTATCAAATGCTTGTTTGATCTACATTTAAAGAATACATAGATAGGCCTTCTTTAATTTATTAATGGAATGAATTATGTTCACAGTCTTTTTCTATCGTGAATTCTCATGATATATCTACCATCATAATGGCTTTAAAAATAACAAAACAATAGATGTGCTTTGCTCATATCTATTGAGGCATTTTAATTTTATATTCATGACAAAGATTGCATGCTAAACTTTTAGGTAGATTATTTTCACTTTTAGTGTCGGTGTTACAATGAAGTTTGTAATATGAGGTAGGCAACATTATTTACTACAAATGAATGATGGATTCTTTATTTTGGAAAAATTATCTCCTCGGTCATTTACCTAAGACACCAAGTTAAGGGACAGAATTTTATTTACTGACTTAAAATTTTAATAGATGAAAATCAGTTAAGGTTTTATTTCTTTTAGAACCAAATTTCTGCTAAGCCGTAAGTGTAACTAGAAAGTTGGATCAACTTAACCAGTATTAGATGATATATAGAAGATACAGCTCAGTGGCATGGCACCTGGCTGGCAAGTGTGAAGTCCTGAGTTCAATTTCTGGCACCAAAATCAAAAAGAAAATAAAAGAACTTGACTGATTTACTGATCCATAGTTTCTTCTTCTTATATCTCTAATTGTTTTGTATGTTACAAAATAAATCCCAACAGAAGACACATATTTTAAATGTTGACAAATCCTAAATGACTACCTGACATTCATTTAAAATATCTTTATCTTCCTATATATTTTAGCTCCCCATTATTTATCATTGCAATTAGAATTTTGTGATACTTTTCCACAGAGAAAATAAAACAATACATTCATCTTTGCTGCAGCATAGTTGATCCAAATCTGTCTTCTTATCCATAGCCAAAACCACATGTGTTCAGAAACAGACACCGTCTCTGTGTTTGAAACTATTCCACAATGTGTCTTCCAAACATAAAATCTGAAAAATCACATTTCACTCAGTTCTCAGTCACAAAGGAAAATATATACTTCACTTGTCATTGTACACAGGGTTCATGATTAGAAGAACTCCCAGTTTGACAAGGTATCAGTTAAAATCCCGTCTTCTACCAGCAATAGCATCTGTTTCACCAGGTTGGACATTTGTCCAGGTTGACCTCTCTCCATACATATCAGTCAGTGTTTACCAGAGAAACACATATACCACAAGATACACAAATATGCAAGAATTTACAAGGTAGGCTTACAATGGCCACGCACAGAGGTGGATGTGAAAGAGTACAGAGAGTCTGTCTGCACACCGGGGATCCGAAGGACCCAGTTAAAGATCTCGAGCTCTGTGAAGTGCCTTGAGCGAGTCTGTATCAGGAGGCAGAAGGGTTTGTGTCAGAAGGCTGAAAAGTCTGCCTCAGAAGGCCAAAGGGCCTCTGTTGGAAGACTGGATGGTTGACGCCAGAGGCTAACTACTGTGTGCTGAAAGCCAGGAGATGACGTCCAAGGTGAAGGCAAAGACTAGAGCTCCTCTGAAGAAACAGAAGCAGATCTGTCCTTCTGCACTTCCCCTTTATGCCATCCAGGTGACAAGCCGCCCTAGGCTGGGTTTTCCACACCCTAGGGTTTGTAATTGTTGAGCCCACTTAGGTGGGCTTCTCTTACTCAAGTTGATATGATCAATCAGCCATCACACCATCCAGACCTTGCTTTTCCTTCACTAACCTTGCGCTTCTGGTGCTAGACATAGCAGGGCATGTGTGTGGTGTGTAACAAGGGTAGTCCTGTATCTTCTTGAGAAAATACTGAGTTGGGTCAGGGGAACTACAATCCTGCAGGCTGTTCCTATGCTAGAATGGTTACCAGTAATTTAACTAAACACAAAATGGTTACAAAACACCCGCCAATATGCCACTGAATCCAAACTAAATGCATCCTTTATTCAGTCCATCAGCTCCCAGCAGCAGCTGTGCTGTTTCCAGTGCTATCTGTTATTAATAGAGATGTGGGGAAGACAGGAGAATGGGAACTGGATTTGCTGGGGATTTCACTGGTTTTAGTATCACATTTCCCACATCCCAGAAACGCCCTCTGCCCTGAACAAATCAAGAAGGTTCATGATTCTCTGGGGGAAAAGACATGGTTGTAGCTGGTGGTGGTTAAAGTACCTTTGGCAAATTTTGAAAATTGTATGACCCTGAGGGCATACTGCTAAGACCTTTCCTGGGGCATCAGAAAAAATATCCATGCAAGTAAGGGATTTAATTTTGAGGGGCTGAAGCTTAAATTCTAAGTAAATCTCCTGAGATTTTAAGTCTTTAATCTCCCTTTAAGTCTTTATCTGAAGTTAATTTTCAGCTCCGCTTCTTTATTTTCTTCCTAGCCTTGCTCACACCAGCTCCTGTGCTCCTTAGACATTTGTTAGGGTTCTGGGACGTGTTTTGTGGCTCAGGTTCGGCCTGTGGAGTCTGCTTGCGGTCAGTGCTCCATGAGTGACAGGTGGTGGTGACACAACCCCCCCTCGTGGAGTAGAAGGGGAAAGGTTGCCCACTCCCAACGGGGCTTCCGGGTCAACCTGTCTGCTGCTGAAGGCCCCAGCATCAGAGCACCTGTACATCATCCCAGAAGCTTCTTAGTGCGTGGTTGCCAGCAATGCAGATAATGAGGTCCCAGGCACGTACTGCTTGTGGTTTCCAGACCTCATCGGTCAACCTTCTTCCAGGATCGGCTACTTTCTCATCTTCACTCAGAAACGTATGAGACTCGTTCACAAGAACTCACACATTCTATGAAAGAGGAAGCTTTGGAACAATTGTGTTGGGGCTGGGTTTGCCTTTCTGCAGGAAATCAAACAGATAATACAACTAGTCTCACATGTACTTTGCCTGCCTTTTGCTCTGGGTATGCAGAAGCAGTCTCTCTCTCTCTCTCTCTCTCTCTCTCTCTCTCTCTCTCTCTCTCTCTCTCTCTAAAATATATTTACCTACTGCTGTGGGATAGTTTCACAATCATTGCTGCCTCAATGTCCTGAGCTGACTCAAACATTTACCTTTCATTTTGACTTTGAGAAAGAGCCGTTTGATTTAACTTCTCAGCTTCATAGTCACCCCTGTACCCCTCTCTGCTAAGAACTATTTGATTTAAACAGTCCTAGTATATTTTGGTCACACTTCATATGTATGCTTTGATACGAGCCATAATTTCAGGTATCCACCCAAGGTCCTAGAATTAATTCTTTCTATATGAGGGAAAATTATCCTACTTCTTAAACAAGCAAGCGACTGGAAAATGGTTAGCTGTCTCAAACTCATTTCTGGTTGTTAAAAGTTATTTTGCATCACTTTGGTTGATTGCAGAACCATCGTCTTTTCTGACGTCTGAGAGTACAGGGAGGAACTTCCAAGGGCTTGCCCTGAAATTTTTGGCTGTAGTACTGGATTATAGGTTTGAGGCTGGGATGGGGTGTGAGAGTGCAATTCACGCTTGTGCTCAGGAAACCATGAAACATGTACTCAAAAACCAGTGGACTTTCTTGCATGGTGCTGACCGCAGTAAGACGGCCAGAGCTGCCTGCACCCTACCTTGTGATGATGGATGGATCTGCTCAGAAATCTTTCCCACAGGTCGGTGTGTTCCAGGAGAGCAAAAGACATGGGATGACTGATGAAACACTTTGAGTAAGGAGGGAACAGGGGCAAGGGGAGCCACACAAACAACTTTTAACGTCAGCTCCAGATGGGTCACGTTGTTCAACCTTCAAGGGGGTCTTCACTCTCTCTGCGACTATCCTTCCTCTTCTACACGGTTGTGGTCACAAATAGGGTGGCTCAGAGGAATGAATGTCCCAGCTTAATCCACACGTCATCTCTCTTTGCCTTCACCATAACCCTTCAATGCTGATACCACTTACCCAGTATCACTAATGAGCAGAGAGAGGCACAGGGTTGACTATGAACCTGAGCTGGATTTCAGTCCCAGGTCCCCGCCAGCACTGCTGCCCTGTATGCTTTGCTCAGCATTGTGTGCCCCTC
This sequence comes from Dinomys branickii, assembly GCA_004027595.1. Taxonomy (NCBI): domain Eukaryota; kingdom Metazoa; phylum Chordata; class Mammalia; order Rodentia; family Dinomyidae; genus Dinomys; species Dinomys branickii. Next base: position 278,783 of record PVLD010000440.1, on the reverse strand, counting down.
CTGCTGCAGGCACCGTGAGAAAGCACTGGAAAGTTGGAGGTCATCTGGGGTAGTCTCATTTTTATCACATGTACCCATATTTTAAACATTGTAAGAGTATAATCAGAAAATTGTGATATACTATATATGTGGAAATATTATTTGGAATATGGAAGTATTATTTAGTCATAAAAAAGGAAAGCCTACTATTTGTCACAGCAGGAATGAGCCTGGAGTATCTCATGCTGAATGAAATGAGAATGAGGCATAGACTGTCAAATTTTGCATGATATCACTCATAGGTGGTATCTAAAAATGTTGAACTCAAATGATGGCTTTCAGGGGCTGGAGGTGGGCAAATGGGGAAATGTTGGTCAAAGAGTAACTTCTGGTGACCTAATTCATCACATTGTGACTGCAGTTAATCTATATTGTTTACTTGGCATTGGCTAAGAGACTGCCAAGCTTGTGTCATGACCACATAGAGACAGAATGGTTATGTGTGTGGTTATGGATGTATTTATTAATTTCATTATGCCATATATATGTGTGTGTATATATATATATTGCTCTATTATTCCTCAGAAAAGTTAGGGAGGCATAGAGGAAGTCAGATCTACAACAACAATTAAGAGCACTTCTCAAGGAATTCATTCATATATGCTGAGATATGGATGTATGTGCATACACATGTATGCGTGTATCTGTTTATATGAGCTTTATAATCTCAGATCAGTTACTTCCATTGTTTGGACCTCTAGCTTTACACTTATAAATCTGTGGCAGTATCTCATCGGATTGTTTTGAGGCATAACCAAATTATCAGATATTCACATACTCAAGTAGTACATGCAACTCCCTATATTCATATGCAATGAGAACCTTTATCCGATCTGCAACAAGGTCTGCGGGATTGATGAATGTCAATTCAGGTGTCATTTCTACATGGGGTCAAGGAAGGAGAGTGAAGAAGAACTTTTTCATGGAAAAACACAGGCATTCATGTCCTATTGATGTGGGTTCAAACATGATGGTGTCAAATACTAGCAAGATTTGCTGGAACTCCAACATATAAAATAAATTTATTCTGTGCTGGGGAGACATAAAGTATAACAATTCCCAGGAATGGGGCAGATTGGCCCAGAGGGCTGGGACCAGGGCAGGACAGGTATTTGAAGGCTCTGTCTGTTCCCTTTCAGGTTATTATCCAAACATAAGCCCCAGAAATTCACTGATGCTACCAAGAAGGCATGGTAGACATGAGGAACAGCTATGATTTCTTTCCCACTTTATAGCTCCTTCATTCTCCTTGGGACTTGTGCTAGAAACTTGAACTGTACAATTTCATATCATTTAAGAAAAAAAGGGACATTAGGGAGTTCAAGGGGCATCCACTTGGCAAACGTGAAAACCTGCTTCATGACATCTGTATAGGCTCCATCCAGATCCCCCAGCCCCTAAGAGCTGCCACCTGCCGAGCTAACAGAGACTTCAAGTCTGAGCTGCTGATATCCTGTGGCAGCAATTAGAGAAACTGCCCTTCAACACGGGCTTTATTTTATCCTGTGATTGCTAGGGAGAGCTGCAGACAGCACCCAGCAGGCAGCGATAGCATTACCTGTTACCATTGTCATTTTCTATTTTCATTTACGTTCCCTTGCCTTAAATACCAGAAAAGCAGTCTCACTGAAAAGGCTGAGCCCTGCACTTCCAGGTTGATCACAATACGGTAGATGCCAGGCTGGGCAGTTTTAAGAGCACAGGGAAAACAATACAGTTTGGTGGGTGGAGGTTTTGAATTATAGTGGGCAAAGATAGCTCAGTTCTACGTAAGACTTTAAACATCCAAATAGATGCATTTAAAGTAAATGGTCCCAGAGACTCTCTCGGAGTCCTCGTCACTTTGTTATCAACATACAGCAAGAGACTCAGCGGTAGCCGTCATAAATGCCATGGATTAAACCGCACAGATCACATTTGGGATTCAGCAGCCGTTTTCTGTCCAGAGCTTCCTAAGTCACACAGCAGTGGGAGAAGCTATCTATTTTCTGAGAGTTTAATTTGGAAATGATAATAGCTATCATTTATGACTCCTTTCATGTGGTAGGTAGGATGAATTCAAGGAGCATACACATGATTTAAATTAACCCTCACCAAATATTCTAAGTGGTATTCCAGATAAAGAAAGCAAGACTCAGAGAGATAATTAACCCACCAGTACTCACATAGCTAGCAAGTACTGGAGGGCCAGACTTCCACAAAGAAAGAATATTAGAGACAGTTGATTTTTTACATTTGAAAGAAATATATTTCCCAATAAACCACACTTCAGATATAAGCAAAAGATATATGCCCAAGCGTAAGGTGACTGTAATCGTAATATATTGTTATATGACACAAAGAAAGAAAAAGGGAAACTCTGCCCAGCAAGTTGACAAGCAAGTCCAGGACAGTCTGATCTCAGCTATTGAAGTGGGGAGGGGCCATCTTAAGATACCTGTTAAAATGGTAATTTAAAAACTAGGGTTAAATATAGACAGAGTGGAGAAGTAACAGGAAAGCCCTGATCGAGGGCTGATGGGAGATACACAAGACAATTTTAGTTACAACCTGCTGTCTCTAAAACAGGATGAAGCGTGGCACTTTCGAGCCCCGCTGCTCCCGCTCCGACCTGCAGGTGGCAGTGCAGGCCGCCGGATGTGGTCTTTGCCCTCCCCGGAAGTTCCAAACCACGCGCGGACCGGGAAACTTGTTTTCACAACTTTATATTTTCTATTTGCCACTTCTGATCTTGTTCTGTAAAGGCCCAAGTAGCCCGCTGCTTGCTAGACCGACCCCATGCTTGACCCCTGATTCACCTCAAACAGCTAAAATCATGTACGGTAACATAATTATTGTTCAAAGTTTCCTTGTTCTTTCTTGGAAAGAATTCAAAGAACATTGCCCGTCCCTGCCAGAAATAGGACAGTTACCCAAGCATAACGTCCCTGCTACACCTGTGTATTCATTGTGGTTTTTGTCTTTATAAGCCCTGCATACAATGGGCTCGGGGCTCTCACTTCTCAGCCTTGAAACAGAGGCGTGAGTGGGACCGTTGGGCTCAACTATTAAAAGTGCTACTAAATTCTAATTTGGCTGTTTGGGAGTCTATTGTTCTCCGACCTGTGTTCAAACCAGTTCACACCATAACGTCGCCGCTGTGCTGTTTCTCAACCCATTTTGTCCTCTCTGATGTCTTTTTCCTCTTTGTCAGCTGTTTCTCTCCCCATATTGCCAAAATCAGGCACTGCTAGACAAGCAGTGGGAAATAGATAGGTACAGTATTGTTTTTCCTTGTACTTCAATTTGCTAAGGGAGCAGGTAAAGGAACGAAGGTGGGGTCTTGATTATTCTCTCTCCCACAGAGGTACAGATTATTTTTCAGGTGTACTTTCCCTCTTGGTGTGCCTTGGGATCAAATCTGTGTTACTTTCCTCCTAAAACCCCCAATAGTCCCAAAGGCCCATCGGATGAAATCCAAGCATGCAGGCGTGGTTCTAGCCTATTCACAATGCTCTCCTCAGGATCCCACAAGCTGTGAGCATCTGTGAAGTCATAGTGTCCATTCCCAACTCCTGATCTCAGGTTAGAGCGTGCCCTTCCCTGAGACCTTTGTTCCTCTGCTCTCTGCCCACGAAACACCACCCCCTTTTCACAAAATTGAGTTCAAGTTCCCAAGTGAAGCCTTTTCTCACTTGAACTTCGTGCCCTCCATGCACAACCCACGGGTCTGTGCACCTGCCTTGCCCTCTGTCCTTGGCTAACCAGTGCTTGAGATGATTGGTGACTGCTGTGGGGGGCTTCCTCCCTCCACCTTGTTGATAGCCATTTTTCCAGCACCGAGCAGGTATTCCATTGGTCCTTACTGAATAAATGATTAAAAGCCTCATTTCTGAAATATGCCAGAACAGATATTACCCTAGGGAGCTTATTTTTAAACTTCCAGGTATTAAGATTACCAGGAAAGCTTTTACAACCCCTTGAAGAACAAATTCTGCTACTTGTAATAACATGGATGGAACAGAAGAGGTTTTACTACGGGAGATGAACAAATGCGGAAAGGCGGATACCATGTGTGCTCACTTACATGTGGACTTAAAACACGAATGAGAGGAAATAGAGAGGCTGAGACTGTGGAGGTGGAGGAAGAGGGGGGTTGCGGGCTGGGGGAGAAGGGACGGCAAGAAGGGGAAGGGAAGCAAAATGATTAAGATATGCTACCATGTGTATGAATTCCCCAACGCGAATTTAATTATGTGTTACAACAATAGGCTAGTTAAAAATAAGAGAATATTTTCAAAATTTAAACAACAAAACAAAGAAGTCAAAGGACTCAAAGAAGAGAAGAGGATGTTGACTACCCAAGGCAAGGCTGTGGGGGCTGTGAAATGGCACAAAGCCTAGTTAGATAGAAGGAATAGGTCTTATTGTTTTTTTTTTAATCTGTTTCACAGCATGGGAAATACAGCACATTTCAATATCCCTAGGACATGGAATTTCAAATGTTCTCAGAGCAAAAATTGTTGAATGTCTGGGAGCATGGATATATTGTTCTCTTTGATTTAATCATTCCACATATCATTTAGGAACCATAACACCACTTTTTACTCCATAAATACATATGACTGTCATTTGACAATACCTCATCTGATTCTAAAAAGGAAAGGGAAGATTGCTAATACTCAGCCGGCATCTCCATCCTGTAAAACCTGAACTTTTCTGAGTAGGACCCAGAAATCAGTTGTTTTCCAAGTGCAATCAAAGCTAAGAATTAGTAAGAAGGCAGTGGGTCTCAGCACGTGAGCACAGGGCCAGTGATAGGATACCAAGTTACTGTCATTGTATTGCCAATTCAAATCCTTGCACCCCATAAGGTTACTAGTCCATGAGGGCAAACATGAAAAGACTGACAGAGTGAGAGTAGCCTGTGTTTTGCAAAGGCCTTCAGGTGATGCATATATAAGTTTAAGAACCACTGTGTTATGGTTGATACATTGTGTCAACTTGGGGAGTCTAGAGGTTTGGCTGAGTGACTCAGCAGGAAGCCAAGGTGCTTACTTTGTACACATCCTGAGCCTGTGGAAGAGCAGGGCATGGAGATTATGTGAGTGATACACGCCCCCTGGGTGGGGGTAGCCTGTTTACAATGTAAGGGAGGGAAAGAGGCTGCTTGACGTCATTCCTCCCTTTTGCTCTGGTTGGTTTTGCTCTCTTCTGCTGCCATGAACTGTTGCCCTGTGCTATGTGCCACCCTGCCTCAGAACCAGCCAAGTATGGACTGAAACCTCCACAAACTGTAGGCTAAATAAACCTTTCCTTCCTTCAATCTGAGCGTTGGGTATTTTGTCTCAGCAACGAGAGAAGAGTAACCGATGCACACTGCTTTAGGGGCTCACTTTAAATAAAGGTGCCTTGCTGTCCGTAAATTTTTCTTTCCTTTCTTTTTTGAATGATTTGGCTCTGGATCCTATTTTTTCCACATGATCGTGCTTATAAACAGGCCGACTTTAGTTGAATATTCTTTTCCTTCTAATTGTGCTTGCATTTGTGGTCAACATCAATTTGTAACTGTCTAAGGACAGTTAGAGTTAGGTAGTCTAAGGACATTTCACATGTTTATTTCAAGTCATTCTTAATACAATAAAGGAAGAGTTATGATCATGACGGAAACAAAGATACACTGAACTTTTGCTAGGTTCTAGGCATTATAGGAGGTGCCTAATTATCTCATAATTTTAAGGCATTATGGCTTTCATTCCACAGAAGGACAAGGGAAGGCTGGAGAATGACACAAGGCAGTGGGAAATGTGGGGGTTTAAACTCAGATCTGTCTTAATAACTATGTTGTGTTCTGGGTTCCCACCATCCCATCATTTATTTTGCCCACAGTCACAAAATAGAGTGAAGAAAACTTTTTAGTTTGTGGCTGTTTGCTGAAAAAATGTCACTCTGAACACATCAAACTCAAGCCATTTTCTGGTCCTTAGGAGTGGTATATAATTGAAGAGCTTTCTTCCTCCCTTCTCTAAGACTTTAAAATGGGGTAATGCACACAGGGGTAGGGAGGTAGGTTTTTCCTAAGGTGCCTATTCTCTTTCAAACTCACGTTCTTTTTCTGAACCTTGGTCTGAATCCTTGGAGTCCTGTGTTTGGGTGAGTGCATCCTAAGGCCCGAGAGACAAAGGCTCGGCCCCCTGGGTAGTACTGATGGCAGATGATGGAGGCTTTAAAAGCAGGGCATACTGGGAGGTGCTTACGTCACAGGGTGTGTGCCCAGCAGAAGGATGCGAAGCTGTGGCCCCTTCCTGAATTTCTTTCCTTTCTGAATCTGAAGTAAATGGTTTTGCTTTGCCACAGACTCTCACAGTGCTCTGCTATATCGCCACAGGCCCAAAGCAACGGGGCCACTTCAGAATGGACTTTTTTTTTTTTTTTTTAATCTTTTTGAGACAGGGCCTTGTTATGTAATTCAGGCTGGGCTGGAGCCCCGGCTGGTCTTGAACTTGCAACAGTCCTCCTGTCTCAGCCTCCTGAGTGCTGAATTTACAGGCATGTGCTACCACACCCGGAGAGAATGGACTTCTAAAAACATGAGACAAAATAGGTATTTTATCTTTATATATTAATTGCCTCTGGCACTTAATTATAGTTCCAGAAAACTAATACAAAGCCATTACTGACATGTTCATGGTCATTCACTGAGCCCAGGAAGATGACTGTAGTCGTACCAGGTACCTGCTGTACCAGGCTCTGGGAGGCACAGCAGTGAAAAGGAGAGACAAGGCCCTGCTCTCCTGCTCTCCTTTTAAACAACTGAGGCCCCTGATAACTAATACATATATGTATGATCAAAGACTCAGTGAATGTGTAAATTTTGAAAAATGCAGTAAAAGGCCCGTTGCCATTAACCCCCCTCAAACACTCCCCTTCCTGTACACATACTCATCCCACCACTCCTGGCCTTTTCTGGAAGTCTCTTTCATGAGTGTCTTTAGCTGTGCTGGGTTGTCATGCCTGTCTTCATGCCATGATTGGATTCAAAACGTTTGCTGTTCCTGGTCTTTTGGCTTTGAAAGAGCCAGTAGGCATGCGACGCCCCAGTCAGTGACTAAGCCGGAAGGAGGCCGCTGTGATGTCTTTGTGAGCCTGCCTTGCTGTTGCTAGCACTTGGCAATAGCACTTACTGTGTTTTTTTATTAGATCTCACAACACACACAGGAATGAAGACTTCCAGGCTTGCTTCAGAAAGTGGTAAAGGTGATCGAATAGTTGTGTTTGAAGCGAGGGGTAGGACTATGAGGAAGATTAATGGCAATGTGTCTTTTACTGTAATACTTTCTTTGTTTAAAGACAGACCATATATTTTGATTACTCCTTATATACACAACATGCACATGCATATATCATATGTATGGAATCATACTTGTAGTATATAATAAATAAATGAAGAAGCTCAGATTAGATGCGATTATCCAAAGCAAAGCAAGAAGGTGTCCAAGGAAGATATCTCTGAGCTAAATTCTATGTGTGCCTATGTATGTGCCTTTTTGTGTGTATGTGTGTGTATGTGTGTATCTGTGTGTAGTTTCTGTTAAGAACAATCTGTAGCAGAAAAATCTTTACTCCTGTTTGTCTCTATTAAGGTTAAGAACTAAGGGTCCTTAGTTTTGTGGAAGAACTGGTAGGGATGCTACTGGTTATGGAAAGAGAGGAAATGTTTATGGATTTGGAAGAATCCACCTATCAGAAGAAGCAAATCTAAGATTCACTTTCCAAAATGGTATATCCCAATCGGAAAGGTCTGGTCTTTGGACAATAGCCAGTAAACATATCCTCAGCAATTACCACAGAAATTTCTAGGAGACTTCTGTGGGCTCTGAAGAGTGTGATCCAGGCTGCTAAAGGAAAACCAGTATCAGTGAAGCAGAGGCATGCGGAGAAGTAGCAGGAATGAGAAACCGAGGCACCGTGAGCTAGGGGATTGCTCTTTGGCTGCCACCTGCTGAGTGTTGCTCATTCATGAGAAGATGGGCTCTGCAAGAAGCTGTATAACGCACCAGCGAGGGATTTTCTGTTTCTGGCCATGTGAGCTAAGCTATTCAAATGCACCCTCCAGGTGCAAGCAGGTGAGAAGGCTGGAGGAGACACTGTTTCTGTCTTTTAAACATGAAGAGGTGTATGAAACCAGTGAATATGCAGTGGTCCAATATGAAAGAGAAAATGCATGCGCAGATAAACTTGGATGAAGCTTTGGCCTATGGACAAGCATTAGGCTAGGACAATTCAAACTTTCCTTGAACAGCCGAGTGGGGAAAGGAGAATAGAAAAGAAATATATTAGCAATGTTCTTTCTAGGGCAATGTGGCTATTCTGGATTATGATGAGAGTTGTATAATTGTTAGGTAAATATGGTAAAGTTCATTGAATTATATATTTCAAATGAGTGAAGTTTGTGGCATATAAATTGCATGTCAAAGCTGTTCTTGAAAGGAATGGCTAAATTAAAAATGCATTAGGCACAGTAAGTTTTATAGAAATATTAATATATAAAATAAGGTTTATAAACAGAGTCAAAAGTAAGAAAATACTAAACAGTAAGAAAGACAAAGCATTGTGATGCAACAAATTCCACTAATTTATACATTTAAGGACTAATAATTATGATAATAAAAATGAGACCTATTCAGAGGTGATAATTTTAGACCTTCTACCCTTCAGACCCAAAGAAACAGAACAAATTAGCTAGAGAAAAAGATTAGCTAGAAAAAAATACTTTAAAACACTTTCTTCCAATCTATCAGTAGTATCAGCTTTGGCAGGTATCAGTTGATTTTCTTTTATATCAAGATAAACATATATTTTATTTCTTTACATATTGGGTAATTGTTGTATTATATTACACACATTATACATACTAAATTATGGAAAGTTTAAATTTCTTTATGTTTCTGTTTCTCTGGAATAAATAATATCAGTGATAACACAGAAGAATAAAAATACAAAAAGTACGAAACAATGAAACAGATCACTGTGAAGGCTAACTTCGCATGTGAACCTGATTGGTGGGAGAGCTGGTTAGCTGGCTAGAGAAGCCGGGTTTGGGGGTGGTGTGTTTGCTGAGTGTTCTGCTGGGGGATTAGCAAGTGGGTTCATGCCCAAGTGGGGAAGATCTGCCCTCATTACAAGGAGATGCCATTCAATAGGCAGGAGGCCTGAATAGAACAAAAAGAAAGAAAGAAAAAATGGTAAATTCTTTTTCTTCTGCAGCAAGATGTCTTTCTCATCATCCCCTTGGAAATCCAAAATCCAGTATCTTTAGCCTTAAAGTCTTCTTTAGGCTCTGAGAGCGCACCACTGGTTTCTCAGGTTGTCAGAACTTCCAAATTGGACTGAGCTTTACCATCAACAGCTCTGGGTTTCCAACTTGCAGATGGCCCGTGGTGGGATTTCTCAGCCTCCGTAATCATGGGAGCAAATTCCTCTCTCCTGTGTCAGTATCCTTCCATCTCTCTACATACCTTTCATGTTGGTTTTGTCTTTGAATTACCCTCAGTCCCAGATAGAAAAGAAGGTTGGGGGGGCTGGGGATATAGCTCAGTGGAATAAGCGCTTGCCTAGCAAGCGCAGGGTCCTGAGTTCGATCCCCAGTGCCGCCAAAAAAAAAGAAAGTTGGGAAGAGCAGAGATAACACGCGAAGAAAGAATAAGAGATTTTTGGAACACACAGAAAACTTTCATAGATGTGAAAAGGCCAGTGAATCCCAGGATAAATTAAAAGAAAAATAAAAAGGCAATTCACATCCAGGCACACTGTATCATATTGAAGCAAAGCAGGGATGAAAAGAAAATCTTAGAAGCAGCTGGTCCCATAGCAGGGGAAAAGGGAACTGGGAAATTATTTTTTCATTTGGCTTAGGGGCTCTGATGTGCACAACTGATATTTCTAGAGATTTGTTGCACAGCCACGTAAATATATTTAACAATGCTAAGTGTGTAGTTAAAAATGGCAGTGATGGTAAGTTTTACACCCTGTGTTTTTCAGGTAATCTCTTAAGAAAGAGAAGAGTGGTGAGCTTGGGCTGAGCTGCACTTAGCTGACACCACATCTGGTACAGGGGTCTTAGACGTTACTCAGCTTAATGAATATGGAACAGACCAGAAGGGAGATAGTCAGGAATAAGGAAGAAGTGAGGAAGACGGAGGAAGAAGAGACCAAGGAGGCCAACTGGGGGCCAGAAAAGCACTCCTCAGCTAAGCCAGAAGAAGGTCTGACAGGGAGGTGTGGGTCAGACATGCTGCGTGCAAAAATGTATGACAAGGGAGATGACCAGAGTGGCGAAACTCCAGAAAAGTCATGAAAGGCAGGATTTCCAGCCTGGGTGGAAGACTTAGCCTTGGAAAAGTAGGAGGGAAATATGGAAAAAAAAGTAAAGAAAAGGGTATTGTAAATCAGAACTTCAAGTTATAGGACGCAGAAATAGAGTTGGGCTAGCTCAAGCAGACTGGAATCTACTGTATCTGGAAGGACTTGGGGGTAATTCTTTGCATTTCTAGGAAGACCAAATAACTAAAGTGGACCCAAGGGAGACTAGGGTTTTTTAAAAAAGCAAATTCCAAGTGTAGAGTGAATGTAAGTTAAGCCACCTGCAGTGGCAATGCGCCTACTGTAGTTAAACTCACAATGCAGGTGTCCTTGTACTGTTGCTTCTGTCAACTCAAAGCTTCACATCCCTCAGCTGTTTCCCAAAATTCAAATTCTTGGCTGTGAGGATCAGACTGACCTCCATCACCTCTCCATTCCCCCATGGCTGGGACTTGCAGGAGAACCTGACTTCTGCTTTGGGAGACACCCTAAACATACTTAGCATCCTGCCAGGATACAATGTGCAAACTGTGCTCACAAAATGAAGCTCATAAGATCATGGGAAACCATGATAAAAGCTAAGTGGAGGACACCTTTCCATGTTCATATCTGCACTTCAAAGACCACACCGTGCAATGGGTTTCTACTGAATATGAACCTTGTACAACTGAAAATACACTATTGCTCAAAAGAAGCCAACAAGATTTCTCTAGTTTTTTCCAAGCTCCAGCAAAAAGACCTCTGATTGATATCTACTTTTCCTTTTAATTCTGTGGCAAGCTGATTCTGGTGAGTTGCAAACCACAGAACTATTACAAAATCAGACAACAACAATATATATGTGTTCTTTGTGGAAAGAAGCAAAAATAAGGAACTTGGTTGAGATATTTACATGTAAAAAGGAAGGAAATTCTGAGTAACAGGTTATCTTCTCTCAGCAGGTCCTGGTGCCAAGGAGTACTGACGGCTAATGAACTGCACACCTCAGTCCAGGTCTACTTTGGCTTCTGCCAGCACTTTGGTAGTTGGGGTGGTTAACCAGTGTTATGACCCAAAATATACATGAGCATTTCTGCCCACTGTGGTCCAGTATAGGTACAACTGCAACAGTCTGTTAACCGTCTTTTACTAGCTTTCATTTTTCTTTTTAAAAAATTTCAGTTCTATACGAACAAGAGTGGAGGTGAGGTCACTGCTGACACTCGATCCTACTGTCAACTAGAAAACAACGCCCTTCACCAAGCTGCAAGGGTTTAATCAGCCAGTTTATTCCTAATCTTTGTCTGGAATCAATAAAAGTTAGTTATATCCCTATCAGGTAATTCAAAACCCTACCAAAAACCTATGTGACCGATCCCAACTCCTTTATTGTCAGTGTATGTCTTTGTAAAGAAAAGCAGGCTTAAGGAAGTTCAAAAGGCCTCAACTTTAAACTTAATTTGTCAGTGTAAATGTGAGTAACATTTTCTTCTCTCTGGTCAAAGCATGTACCACTCAGACTAGAACAAGAAACATTTCCCTTTTACATGCTTATTCTTTTTTTTTTTTTTTTTTTGGCGGTACTGGGGATCAAACTCAGGACCCTGCACTTGCTAGGCAGGCGCTTATTCCACTGAGCTATATCCTCAGCCCTACATGCTTATTCTGTATGCAACTGTTATAGGTGGAGTTGTGTCCGCATTCAAACTCTGAAGCCCTAATAGCTCTTCCCATCAGAAAGTGACTGTATTTGAAGATAGAACCTCTAAAGTGGTGACTAAGTCAAGCCCTTAAGGTGGATGACTAAGGCAGGTGACTAATTTAAGCCCATAAAGTGAGTTCTACTTTAATCCAGCTGGTGTCTTTATACACAGAGTAAATTTGGACGCACAAAGAGGCTTTAGAATAAGCACATGCATGCACACACACATGATCATGGAAAGGTCCGATCAGAGCTTAGTGTCCGCATACAAGGAGAGAGGCCTTGGGAGAAACCAAATAAGCTGACATTTTTATCTTGGACTTCCAGCCTCTATATTGTGATAAAATATATGTCTGCCCTTAAGCCATTTGATATAGGGTATTTTCCGATGGAAAGAAGTATTTCCCTATGGAAGTTCTATTGCCCTAACACAAATATCATATCCAAGAATCTAACAAATTCTTAGTAAAGGAAAAAATGTGACTTACTACCTGCTTTTCATTTATGTTTTAAATGTTTTTCCGTATCAAAATGGTGTGAACTTAATAATTCCTGGTAGGAAAGCATTACTTGAAAATCCTCATCGTAAATTGGTTGTAAGTGTCTCTACTTCTTTGGGTCACCAAAAAAGGATTATCTTCCAAGTCCCACAGGGGGCTTGATTGCAAAGCCAGGTAATTGCTGCATGTAGTATTGTGACTTGTGTCAAATGATCTAAAATATGTGTTTTTCTTTCAGGAAAAGGTCTGTCTGTCAAAAAGTTATTAGATGATGAACTTGACAAGTGCCTTAGATGAGCTGTCCCCAAATCCGACTAACACAAGGCGCACAACACAGGTCATTTATGAATTAAGGGATCCTAAGGGGGAACTGTGTTTGTCTGGGAAAGTAGGCAACGTGTTACGGAGAGTTGCTTTAGTTTTCCCCTTGGAGGAGCTCTAGAGTGTGGTCTCTGCTTCCTGCCCACAGTGATACGAAGAGCTTCCCTCCCCTATCCCACTCCGCCATGCCTTAGAGCCAGGTGACCGTGGACTATAACTGTGAGCCACAGTAAAACCCCTTCTCCTCCAAGTTGCGAGTGTCAGGTGTTGTGTCTCAGAGCTGAAAAGTAACTAAAAGCACAACCCTTGGCCTGGCCTGGCTTGTGGGCGCACCACTCCAATACCTCCGCTTCTTCCCATTGTCTTCCTGTTGTCTGTGGGTAGCTTCTCCTTTCGTCATAAGGGTACTTGTCCCTGAATTTAAGGCTGCTCTGAAATTGAGGAAGATCTCATTTTGAAATCCTCAACTCTATTATATCTTTAAAATGTTTTCTTCCACATAGATCACATTCACAGGTACTTGGATTTAGGACCTGGACATCTATTTCTACTCACTACAGAAATATATCTACTCAGTTTTTAGCTTTTAGTATCCATTCAGATATAGTCTATATTCTTAACAGTACACGGTGCAAAGGGGAGGAACTTGTCCCTTAGTTTGAAGAAAATTTACCAATATGTCCTTAACCTTGAGCTGACAGGCTGTATCTTATTACAGAGGTTATCCTCCACTTTGTGGCATATGTGAGCTTTTTAAAGCCAGATGCATTCTTTCTTTTCAGGTCCTTGCGGTTAACATCACCAGTATACTTGACGTATACAATATTATTGGGGAGTTAAGACTCTGTAGACTAAGTTTTGGCAAAGAGCCAAGAGGTGTCATAGTTATAGCATATTTCTAGGTACCCAGATAGATAAAATACACCGTATTTCAGTGATTCCGTAGGAAGGCTTTCAGGTATTTTCTCCTTGAAAGTGACCACAGCGCACAGTACATGCACTTGGAATCACTACCTGCTAAGCTTGGGATAATTCACTTTCATTTTCCAAGACCAGCCCAGAGCCCATTGGAGTTGGCCAGATGTGAGAGTTAAGTAGAAACAAAATGGAAACCCCAATGCTTTTACGTTTCACAAAGTCTTTTTCCCTTTCCAATTTCACTGTGCCTCTCTTACTTATTTGTTTGGTTAAACAAACATAAATCACCTTGTAGCTTTTAACATAAAACTATCCCTAGGATGCCTCCCCTTACTCACCAAGATAAGGTTATGCCCCCAATTATACAGTCCTGTTATAGTGATACATTGTGTCGACCTGGGGAGTCCAGAGGTCTGGCTGAGTGACTCAGAAGGAAGCCAGGGTGCTTACTTTGTACACATCCTGAGGCTATGAAAGAGGAGGGCATAAAAAATGTATGAGAGCTACCCACCCCCTGGGTGGGGGTGACCTGTTTACAATGTAAGGGGGGGAAAGAGGCTGCTTCCCGCCCCTCCTCCCTTTTGCTGTTGTGGTTTTTGCTGTGTTCTGCCGCCATGAACATTCGCCCTCTGCCCCTGAGCCAGCCAACTATGGACTGAAACCTCCACAAACTGTGAGCTAAATAAAAACCTTTCCTTCCTTCATTTTGGGTGTTGGGTATTGTGTCTCAGCAAGGAGAGAAACGTAACCAAGACAAGTTCCAAAAGAAGCAGCAGCATCTGAGGAAGTCAAATCATTTGTGTGATGACATATTCTGCATTTCAGGCAAGTTCACAGAGTATTACTCTCAATTCTCACCTCAGCTCTGTGAAATGTTTGGCATGGTTACTCTGTGCCAGACGAGGACTTTTAGAGTTAGGGATTTGCTACACATACACAGGTGGGAAGGGAACGTGGTCATACAAACATCTGCAGATTTGCTGCAGCACTCATAGAATCAGGGGTTTTGGCAGTATAGACATCCTGGTGCCGAGGATTTCAGTGATTCCTAACACTTCCACCAAAACCCATCCTGGAACTGGTAGAGGAAGCCAAGGAAACAGCCAATTAGTGCTGTGTTTCGAGGTAGCTTTCCTCTGTATTACTACAGTCCCTGAAGAGTCTCTCTTGTTTATCTACTGAAATTCAGCAGGCTCCCTGGGGCTCGCTCAAACATGGAACAATAATTAGCTCAAGAATGGCAATTCTGCTATAACTTGCCTTTCATTGCTGGAGACAGCCAGACACCTTGCCAACACTCAGTGCAGCTTTGTTGGAAGATGGGACCCACTGTAGAAGGAAGTGGGAAGTCCCAGTGTAGAAACAGGAGGACAGAATTGAGATCTGGTTCCTCTCCCATGTGTGTGCATAATATTTGCGGGTTTACAGATTGCACTTGTCATTTGTAACTTTATCCTGACAGATACAAGTTTAACTGAGGCAATTTCATGAGAGGAGAGGCAATTTCTATTAATATATTCTATATTCCAGGAACACCGCTGATTACTGATATAGCTCACTGTAATGGTGGATATGTAGTGTCAACTTGACAAGTTTAGAAGATTAACTAACTGATTCAGCAGGATGGCAGGGTCCTCACTTTGTAAATATCCTCATCCTGTGCAAGAGGAGGCCACAGAGATAGTGTGAGTGTTACACCGGCTCTGGGGGACAGGTTATCCTGCTTACAATATAAAGGAGAAAAAGAAGCTTGTTCTCCCCCTTTTGCTCTAGTTGATTTTGCTGTCTTCTGCTGCCTTGAATTGTTGCCCATGTGCCATGCCACCCTGCCTTGGAGCCATCTGATTATGGGCTGAAATCTCCATAAACTGTGAACTCAATAGAACTTCCCTTCCTTAATTTGGGGCATCAGGTATTTTGTCTGAGCAACAGGAAAAAAGTAACCAGGGCACTCACCTAATAGTTTATGGTAATCATGCTGCCCCATCTCCCATGGCATTAGCAATTTTATGAAACACAGGATTTTCAGTGCAAAACCTGGGAAAGTTCCCAAGAAAATGAAATGAACTGATCACCTTGCCTGACACACACACCCACATATATATCAGGCATTGGGAAATGACTCGCTGACTGTTTCTGTGAGTTATATTGGAATTCAGCCACACCCACCAGTACATATTATGCCTGGGTAATTTCATACTACACTGGCACACAGCTTAGTAATTATGGGAGAGAGACTGTATGACTTGACTATATTTGCTCTCTTTGGAGCAAAAGTTTGCCAACCTCTGATCTATATCTTATCTGAAGGGAATCTTTTGCTTTTGCTTTTTGGCCTTTTGAGATAAGCTTTCACTATGCAATTCAGGCTGGCCTTGAATTCACCATATAGCCCAGCCTGATCAATTCACATTGATCCTCCTGCCTCAGTCTCCCAAGGGCTGCTGTTATAGGCACGCATGATTGTGCCAGGCTCTGAAGGAGATCTTGTGAGAGTTGCTGTGCAAAGATAGCTAAAGTGGTCATCAAGGATGACTCAACTTACATTTAAAACTGTGACCCCTATATAGTTTATTACATAATTGACAACAATACAATGGTTCTATATGGCAAAGGTCTGAAACAGATATGCACTGAGTCTTTAATAAGAAAATAATGACAATCTTTAGCCAGAAAACCAAGAAAAGAATTGTTGTTTTATCTGATCTAATGTAGTAGTTTTTGTCTATTCTGGCTTTGTTGTAGGATTTAGCTTCCTAATACCAGGACAGTTTGTAGAACTGTAGAATCTGCCTATAATTGGTTTTATTTTAATAATAAATGTTTACTCTCTGTATCTCCAAGGATGACCACTTCCCTTGCTGTTCCTGCTACAATGCTCACTGCTGGATTTACCTCTCAATATGGACTAAGAATCAGAACTTTGAAATATCACTCTGCTGTTGACGACTATGTGATCTTGGGTCAACTTCCTTAACCTCAGTTTTCTTGCCTGGTTAGTGTAGATTCTCCTAATGCCTAACTTATTTACCATGATAAGTTACAAGAATTAATATAGCCAAAGTACTAAATACCAGGACATATGTTGTAAGCATTAAGCACAGTTAATGTTCTATTAAGGGCTATTAAGGAAAGGATTATTAATAACTTCTGGAAATTTTTCTTGAATGATCGTTCTGAATATTCACCTCTGGCTTGGTGTCCAAATTACAACATATAACCTATTAAGAAAAAATGTGCACATGGTTATCTTTCCTCCTCTCACACATCTTTCCAAAGGAGCCTTTTCTGAGAGATATTTGCCTTGAGCTGCATGGGACTCATTCAGCGGTGGCACTAATGCATGGGTCCCAAGGAGCAAGGTGCTTCATTCTTCTCTACCTGTGACCCAAAAGAACCTTTCCCCTAAAGGAGCTGATTATGGCAGGTATTTGTGGGGACAAAAGGTTTATTAATACCGGACTTGGGGAAATTTTGGAAAACCCTATTTTATTTTTCAATGGTAACTGAGGCTTAACGAAACTAAGTGACATGCCCAACATCATGTCACAAAGAAGCAGAACCACTGGAATGGCATTGAGGTCCCTCGATTCTTGGTTTAGTATCTTCTGCGTGCCTTTCCTCATATATTTCCGTCACCTACAGATCACCTTGAAGTGCAAGGTGTCCAAATTACAACATATAACCTATTAAGAAAAAATGTGAACATGGTTATGTCAGACAGTATTGAGTACAGGGCTTTAAATATATGCAACATTCAAGTAAGTCTACTGTGAGACCCACTCACAGGCCTATGTAATCCTAGCCTTGGGTAAGAGCTGAGTTCTAGATTCCATCCAGTTTCCCTTATGATTTTCACTCTTCTCTGCAACTTGCTCTCTTTGACTACAAAGTGGGGTTGGCAAAATTTGCCTCTGTCTGTACTTTGAAAAGCATTTAATACGTTAGAAGATCACTTGCATGAAAGGGAGTCAACATACAGCAGAGGTTAAATAGAAAAGAAACAAAAGTACATCTGCTACCTAGTAGCAGTGCTTGTTGAGGGAAGCAGATAGTCTGCGTGGAATTCTGCAAATGTGCCTGAAACACAGAATAGTGAAAATCTCAGAATCTGGTGTGATAGATATGAAGCTAAAGAAAGAAAATAGAGAATTGGGCTAAATATACAGCAATCTCTTCAGGGTGCTTTGGGAGCAGGGCTCAGACATCTAAGCAAATGAAATTGGCTTTAAATCTGGCTTCCAACACTTGTGAATGTTTTGGTTTTGAACCAATTTTATCACCTCTTGAAGCCTCAGTATATTTTCATCAACCAAAAACGAGCAATGATGATATTTGCTTCACAGAATTGTTGTAGAGGTTGTAAATAGTGTCTAGGGCTGATCACAAAGACATAAGAAGTGGTTATTTTTATTATTATTTTTATCAATTTCTGCTATCACCTTCATCTTCATCATCATCCTCTTCATCATCCTGGCATAAGGTACCTCCATGTGTCATACCTGAAAAGGACAGCAGTGAAGGGAAACCTTCACTATTTATATCTGCAAAATATTTATAATTTACTGAACACATGTTTTTGGATATAGTCTCATTCAAAATTATTATTTTGTGTAGTACATGTGGCACGCATTTTCATGTTCAGAGTTTTTGAGATCTTTGGAGAACTTGTGCAGCATATGTTACATAGCATCCGCACAAACTCTGGAACAACCGCTGCTATCAATCACACTCGTTTTTATGTCAAGGGTCCCTAAGACCATATCTGGCTCTGGTGATTTGCTAGCAACACTCAGGACTCACGATACCGTCATATTCCTGGGTATGATTTATTACAACAGTAGTATACAAAGAAGCACGAAAGCAAAACCAGCAAAGGAAAAAAGGCTCCAGGGAAGAAATCCAAAGGAAACCAGGCATAAGATTCCAAGAGTCCTCTCCAGAGGGTTCACGCAGGATGCACTTAATTTTTCTGGCAACAAGTGGTAACTACACATGTGAAATGATGTCCACCAGAGAAGGTCTTAAGAGACTCGGTTCTCAGAGTTTTACTGGAGACTAACACATACATATGGCTCTGCCTGGCACTTAGAAAAATGTAGCACCTCCAGGAATAAATACATCATTATAATAAGCCTCATTGTTTGTGTGGATAATTCAAGCCTAGTGAGCCAATCCTCCTGTGATTTAAGGAGTGGCAGCAGCCATTCTGAAATCCACATCCACTCACGTACGGCTTTGTGAGCAGGCCATCCTTGAGGCAGTGATTTCTTATCTGTGATATTAACTTTTTTCTTTTAAATAGAGAAAAAAATAAAAATGACATAGAACCTCAAAACAGGATGATAGGAAATTAACAATGGTTATTATATTGCGTTTTATTATTTTCAAAGTAGTTGCTCAGATTACCATATATAGGCATACAAAATTGATCAAACAATATAAGCACTAACTATTCCTTTCAATGAACTAATAGAAATCAGTAGTACAGTTATCTTAGCTATCTTGTGGATATACACATCTTTTTCCCCTTCCTTCTTTTCTCTTTTGTAGTAAAATATATTCATTTTATTAAGAGGAATGAATAAAGACACTTCAACAACAACACTTCATGTCATTTTACTTCAGGTTTTGCCAATGAAATTAGCTAAATTATGTAAGGCATTGCTATCACTTGTGTCATGAGAATCTATTTTTCAGAAGTCCTTGGATTATCAAATGGGAAATTATAGTCCAATTTCTTTATCTCTGTGTGTTTCTGTTTCTGTCTCTGTCTGTCTGTCTCTCTTCTTTATTCTTTCCCTCCTTTAATCCTTTCAATTTTTACTTCATCCACTTTTGTTCATTGCTGAGGATAATGTAGAACAGAAGCACATATGTGAGGAGGTAAGAAATGAAAGTACACAGAATGATGTTCTCATACCATGTGTAAAGTGGTATGATATCGCTTGAAGGAAAACATGGTTTGTGCAAGACAAATCCTAAAGAAATGACTAAAACAAATAGTACAGCTAAAAGAAGGCACCAAAACAGAGACAAAATGGAATCATACAAATATATTCAAATAACCCCCAAAAAAGTATAGAAAATGAGGTACAGGAAAAATTAAAAATAGCAAGATGGTAGATTTAAACTTAATATAATCAATAATTACATTAAATGTAAATGGCCCAAATACACTAATTAAAAAACAATCAGGTTAGACAAAAAAAAAAAAAAGCCTACTGATTTACCTTCTACCTTGAAGAAACAATTCTAGATGCAGCAAAAAATTTGACAAAGGTCTAAATCCATTCTTGGTTTGAGAAATTTTCATCAAATTAGGAATAGGAGACTTCTTTATCCTGTTAGCTACAGCTGACATGTAAGATCACATTTAACAGTGAAAGACTAAATACTACTCCTCTAAATATTCATAGAAATTGGCAATGGTCATCAAGTGGAAAGAACTTAAATATCCAAAACCAGATAAGTGAACAAATTGTGATATATACATATAAACAAAGCTGCTTAGCAAAAAATTTGGATGAACTATTGGCTTGTTTATGTGACAAATATGCAGAAATCTCCAAATAATTTTGCTGAGTGTAAGAAAACGTTGCATTTTTAAAACTATACATTTAGGGCTGGGGATATAGCTCAGTGGAATAAGCGCCTGCCTAGTAAGCGCAGGGTCCTGAGTTTGATCCCCAGTACCGCCAAAAAAAAAAAAAAAAAAAAAAAATATATATATATATATATATATACACACACATTTATATGACTTCATTTATATAAACTATAGAAAATACAAACTAGAGTAATCAAAAGAAACTTAATGATTGCCTAGGGAGCAGAAAACAAAGGGTTACCATGAAGTCTCATAGAATTTTTGTCAGTGATAGGTATGTCATTAGTCTTAATTTTAGTGGTTTTGTTATGTACAAATGTGTCAGACTTTTAAAATTGTACACAATTAAATGTATAGTTAATCATAAGCTGATCATTCCTGAATGTATTTTTAAGTAAGCATCACAATAAATGCTAGTGGAGGATCTATTTCTGATAACATTTAAATTAGAGTGTTCCTTTCTAATGCATTTGGACCCGATGATATTGATTTTAACATTTACAGTGTTCTGTGGAAGAATACATGGACAGTTTGCTCTAAGTGAGTCTCTCTGTTGAAACTGAACTCCAATCAGTTAGTAAGCTAGTGTATCAGTCAGTGTTTTCCTAGCAAAACAGACAAACAGAAAGTCTGTGAATGCATAAGAATTTACAAGATTCCAGAGTCAGATGAGGAAGTGTTTGGAGGGTTTGTTTGCACACTGGTAACCAAAGAATCATATATAATATAACAACTATTGTTGAATTCCTACCATATTGTTGAGTGAAGCTCTGTATCATTGCCAATTCTTTAAATTACTTTTTATTCTCTTTAATTGTTTGATCAATCTTGCATTCTTATATCTGGTAATCTGAGCAACTTCTTTGAAGGTAACAATATGTAATATAACAACCGATGTGAATTCCTATCTTGTTTTTAAATCCTGTATTGTTTTTATTATTTCTGTGTTGTTTTGTTTCTGTCTTTTTTTCTCTTATAAATAAAAAAAGTCTGGAGCTCACTGCAGTGTCCTGTATCAGGAGGCCAATGGGTCTGCTATGGAAGGCTGGAATCTACACCAGACGACTGAAGGAGCTGCTCTTGAATCTGAAGAGTCTGTGCTGGAAACAAGGAGATGACGTCCAAGGTAAAGGCAAAGACTGGCGCTCCTCCAAAGAAACAAGCAGACTCCTACTTCCTCTTTTTCCTTCTATAACATCCAGGCCAAGAGCCACCCTACTTAACACCCTCAAGTGGACACAATCAATCAACCATTAGAGTCCACCCCTTGTTAGTTTGGCAACTATACACATTTCTCTAAACCAGCCTCCTGATATGAAAACAAGTTCATAGTTGTGCCTAATGTGTTATAACTATCCTGCATACAATCGGAAATACAGTAATTCCTTCCCCAGAATAGAAAGCAAGTTTTTTTGGTGATGCTCACTCTTAATATTTCATAATGTGGCTATTTTAACATAGGTTTAGCAATGCTTGAGAACCAGTAAGAGGTCAATCAACATTATATCCCATTAGAATGTTAGGAGAGAAATAGTACAATTATAATCCTCATTTCTGTAGCTACCACAGGGATAGAGCTGGTACTTAGAACTACCTTCTACTACCCATTCTGCATTCCTTTGGCCTTCAGCAAGCACCTCAACAGGTCTTATTATTTTCTGCTGGTGGAGTGACCCACACCTTCCTGAAGGCTCTGGATCATCTGTCATTCTGCCTGGATTAGGTTGTTGTAGGCTCCCATTAATTTTAGTAACAAGGCATGGTAATACTAAGAGGTGCGTAAAGGATCTCCTGCATGCCACGTATATTTTTCCTTCCCTCCATTGTGGAGTAGGAGTCCAATTTCCCCTTGATAGCCTGGGTCAATCACCCCTGGCAACACTGTGACTCCTTTTTAGCTTGTTTTCTCAGAGGCATGAGGACTCCAAAATGACCAGGGGGACGTCTTACCTTCCAGTTCAGTGGTATCATTGTTGTGCTTCCTGGTAACCAGCCTTTCCCCCTCTGGAACTATGACTTCTAAGCTAGCAGAACATAAGGTCATGGAAACAGGATGCAAAAATTTTGTTACTGGATCATTGGGGGTAATAGTGAGTGGTACCATTCTCATTTCCACTCCTTGATTGCTGGCCTCATGAATCCTGGCTATGGGAGACATGTTAGGCACAACTATGAACTTGTCTTCATATCAGAATAGTAGACACTATTGTGTGTATTCAAGCGTACATGGACTTTTGAAGGACTTTGTCTCTCAGCCCTGCAAGCCACTGCAACCTACCTGGCTCTGTAATTGTGTCTTCAAAAGACCCTTCCACCTTTCGATCGGTCCAGCCATTTCTGCATGCTGAGGAACATGGTAAGACTAGTGAATTCCATGCTCATGAGCCCACTGCCTCACTTCTTTGGATATAAAATGTGTTTCTTGATCTGAGGCAATACTATGTGGTATTTCATGACAGAGGACAAGGCATTCTGTCAGTCTGAAGATGGTAGTCTGGGCAGAAGCATTACATTCTGGGAAGGCAAATCCATATCTAGAATGCATGTAAGGTCTATGCCGTAGAAGACAAAGCACAGTCCCTTCTGTGATGGAAGTGATCCAATAGAATCAACCCGCTCACTGTGCCAAGGGTAAATGTTATGCTTTGTGTCTAGCTGACCCCTCTCCCCAAAGCCTCATGCAGTCTTAGATGGGGCTTTTTCAGAGGAGGCTGAATCTAGAGCATGTGATATACTCTTAGTGTAATGTTAGGATTAAGGGTGCTAGGATTAAGGGTGGGTAAACCCAATGATTGGCTTGCCACTGCCCTAATCCTGGTAGCCCAGACACTATATAAGGGACAGAAAGAGGCTTGGCTGGTCCCTCTGTTTCTTGCTTTTTGTATCTTGGTGGTAGTATGACCTGTTATCCTCTGTGGTGCCCCTCTGCAACGCCACCCTGCCTTGCAGCCAGCCTATTATGTAGATCATGTCCTGAAACCTCTACAAGCTGTGTGCTAAATAAACCTTTCCCTTTTAACTTTGGGTGTCAGGTATTTTGTCTTGGCAATGAAAGAAAAGTAATTAAGACACCTAGCTGAAATAAACTTATTCTTAATATTTAATTACATGGTACTACTGGTCAGGTCTTCTCAGTCTGTTGACATTCTCACACATGGTCCACCTACAGATACTCAAGAAAAGGGGTCTAGTGAATGTGTAGTTCCTGGAAGTAATTCTTTGCCATTTGTATACACATAGTCTTCTCCTGAGCTTCCCTGTGTGAGAAGTTGGTGCAGGACACAGCCCACCTAATGTTAAACTTTATTTACTTAATGTAGCCCTCTACCTTGTCCATAGAAACCTGTGATCTGTAGTGTTTCTCCTAAAAGGATGTTGGCATAGCATATTCTAAAGCAGGTGCAGAATACACAAACAAAATGTCATCTTTTCCCTTTGTTCGCTATTCCCTCCCAAACTCACCTAAAACTAAGAGTCCTGTTTTCTATGATGCAATGCATACATGCAAGCCTTTTGTTCTGCGCTTAAAATTCAGCGTATTTATAGAGAGAAACTGCCACTAGGCAGGCTGCATACGTGAGATTGCTATCCTCAGTCCACTTTACATGCGTTTCAGAAAACATCTTTACCACATGAATTCATGGGGGAGGATGTGAGGTGTGACCCATTTATTCAGCAAAAGAGGGTAGCAGAGACTCCTACGGAGCCCACTGGGTGAGTCTGAAAGTCTGGGAGAGTCCACCTCTCTGTAACCCAGCTGGGACTCTTCACATACTAAATTTATCCATGCATTTTACGTGATTGCAGTGGGGCTGTGTATCCTCCTGAATGCTGTCTTTGTTTATAGGTCTGGCTTTAGGAGGGCGAGGCCTGACTTAGCAGAGCTTCTCTGTAAAGTATTAGAAACTAGTGTGTTCCTCCTGGCCTGGCCTGTGCACGTATAAAGCAAACATCATTTAATAAGGTTGGTGGTTTTTCCTGTGCATTCCTGTTTGGAAAAGGACACTGTCTTCAGAGAGAGCCAGATTACTGACTCACGGACAGGGCAGACAGTCAGAGGACACAGCAGAGGACATTGCCCCCTCTAAATTTCACATCTGCACATTTATGATGAAGCTGTCAAACACATTCCAAAGTTCCTCCTAAAAAATCCTACAGTAGGATGAAAGTGGTTTCACCAGTGGAGATCATGTAGGCCCCCAGTAGCAGACCCTCAATAGCATGTGATGCTAAAGGAAACTCCCCTGTGTAATACTTTTCCATGGTAAGATTAGATTTTTCCAGTGTGGTCATTAGAAAAAGTAGCAGAGCACTTAGGTAAGAATCCATTCTGCAAGATGTTGGAGTGTACTCCTGAGAAGCTTCAGGGGCATAGAAAGTAAGGAGAGACAGAGAAACTGCCACAGAACAGAAAGCACTGAGGAGACATGACAACTTGGACTGGATCCTGGAACCCCCAGAAAGACACTAGTGGGAAAACTGGTGAAACCCAAGTACAGGCTGGTTTTAGATAATGGTATGTACTAGTGTTAGTTTCCTAACTGGGACAAGTGTGGTATGGCATTGTAAGATATTAAGACAAGGGGGAACGAGAACTGTATGTACTATCTTCACAAATTCCATGTAAATCTAAAATTATAAAATCTTACAAAGCTACTGAAAGCTCAAAAGTAACTAATGAGAAGGGATGGCTGTACCTTGGTGTAACTTAATTATCTAAAAAATTGCATAGGACTCAAGGATAAGGACTGAAGAAATGGGGAAAAATGTTACCTAAGCAGAAGATGTTGTTAATTCATTTCATGTTCTGAATTCTATGGTTTCTTCTTCTACTAAAAATTGGAAAATTAGGTGGAACTATTAAGAAAAGTTATATAGTCTCATGTGTGCATGTGTGTGTGTGTGTGTGTGTGTGTGTGTGTGTGTAGGGGGGAGGTGCTGGGAACTGAATTCAAGGCCTTTGTATTGAACCGTGTCCTCAGACCTTTTTTACTTTTAAAAATTTGAAATATTCTCACTAAGTTGCTAAATTTCCCAGGCCAAGCTTCAATCTGAGATTCTCTTACCTGTGCCTTCCAGGGTGCTAGGACTACCACCATATACCACCATGCCTAGCTTTCAATGTATTTTGAACAATATAAGCCCCTGTGTCTACGGGATATGAAGAACTATACAAGAAAAGAAGTATTTTTTCTTGTGTTGGTATCATGCAAACACATTCATGGTAACACAGCATATAACTATTGTTTACACATCTGTTGCATGTATTAAACCTTGAGGCAGTAATCTGCAGGTGGAAAAGTAGTCTTTAGAGTCATTAGACATACATACAAATGCATCCTAGTTCTTCAACTTCATATCATGTGAATATTTCTGTTAGTTTTTTTAATCATAAAACTAAGACTACTAATTCATCTTCTTAAATATTCAGGAAGATTTCATAGTTCTTTGCTCTGTGCCAGCGCATAGGTACCAATAAGTGTTAATATCATTTTTTATGAAGATATATCAAAAATCTTATTTTTCCATAGAAAACTACACTAAATCCAGTATTTGGTACAGATTACCTGAGTCCAACTTTTCATCATCTTTGAACTGTTTTATATCTTGGTAAATTCTATGTAACAACAACACAAAATAACTTTTTTTTACAGCTATGCAAGTTAATTCTGTCTAGTTGAGGGAAAATTCTTGCTCTACCATTGGGAAATACAGCTTTCCATTAATTTGCAAATTCACTTCAAAATGTAGTGATTTTATATAAATTTGTGTTTTGTTCTCCCTCTTGGAATGGGTTATAACATCTCAAAATTCCCCCTCATCTATAATGAAATAAAATCTATTCACTTCACATGTATATGGAGCCATAGTTTACTTCCTTTTGGGAAAATTACCCTTTAACAGGAACATGCATATTATTTTATTCATTTCTGCTTTGCCTATTCCTATCTTGATTAAAATGGCAAACTTCTGGAGATGGGGAAGGAGAATTAGTGGAAGTGGGAGGAATGGAAGAGGGTGATGATGGGATTGAAGTTGGTAAAATATGTTCCATGCTTCCAGCTTCCCCAAACAAACACCACCATTATGCAATATTACCCTGTGCAAATGAAAGGTAATTTTAAAAGATGGGTAGTGAATGTTATCAGATAGGGTTGGTACTGGGTTTCAAACATGTCTGCACTTAGAAGGAAGAAATCTTCCAGTCTGAGATGAAGTGTAAAAAAGAAAAAAAAAATTGATGATCTTCTGAGAGCTTTTAGTGAAGGGAGAAATTCTGTTGCAAAATCAGCAATATTTTCCATGAGCAGCAGCTGTGGCCTTATCCATTAGGGGCCAGAGCCCACAGCACCGTTGGACACTCACTTTGGAGGAAATGCAGAGATTTTGTGGCTGCACAGCCAGAAGCAGTGTGCCATTTCTGGGATGCTGGGAGGTTCTAAGTGGAGGTGGTTTGTCATTAGCAGCAATAATACTTAGTGTGTACTTGCTAACTGCCCTCAAATGTCCGGAGCATGCCACAGGCTCAAGTGAAAGGCTGAAGATCACTGATTTACTTTCAGACCAACCCATCTCTGTACACCGGATGCATGACCCTGGGGCTGAGAGTCATTGACTGTGAAGCTGAATCAAGCCCAAGTGAAAGTACCTCTTACAATTACTGTGGAATTGAGGTAAAGTCATAATGGCTCAACAATCCTCAGGCTACTGAAGAGAAGATAACGTAGAATCTCCCTATTTGATTTTAATTGAGACAACATTTTTAAATTGCCTTCATTAATTCTTATTGTACTTTAATGGTCGCTGAGTACCCTTTGCTCACTTTATCCCTGGAAAGCTAAAACCACTGAGGATCACTAAGGGGTTTTTCAAAGTGCTATGGTAGGTGCACAGTAAAAGCAGGTCTAGAGCTCAGGTCTCCCAGCCTTGATGGATTCTGCTTTCTGAAATAGATTATCGACTCCAAATCCCAAATAGATGGGAGCAGAACAGCTTTCAGCCTCAAACAGCCACCAGAGCTCTTTAAAAAATGGGCTAAAACTCATAATGCAGCACGGAAGTTTAGCACAGGCGACGTGAGCAGTGTATCTGAGGCCAGCACTCTGGATTCAAAGTCCCTAAAAGTCTTTATGATGTTATCCAGACTTTTGCTGTTCAAACCACTGAGTTCTTGCCTCTAGCCAACAATTTTATAAACTTCTTAAAGTAAGCACTGGTGTAAGAGCACCAAGTCCAACAAATTGGGTAAAAATGCAGCTAGAATCTCAGCTTATTCTAGGAATAGGACTGGAAATTTTTGACAAAATCATGGGGAAAAACCCAAACCTTTGATATCTGTATTCTTGTTGTACCTCAGTAGAGGAGCCAAACAGCTCATCCTTTTTTTGTTCTTTTGGTGATTTTGCCATCGTGTGTGTGTGTGTGTGTGTGTGTGTGTGTGGAGGAGGGAAAGGCAGTCTGTTCAACAGTAGAGTAGGCACTCGGGAAATGAGAGAGAGGGAATCAATCCCAATGGCCTCAAGGCCTGATAAATAGACACACATGTCCATAAAAATGCTTGTTCAAAAATATTTTTAGTAACTTTACTCATAATAGCCCCAAACTAACAATAGCCAGCTGTCCATCTATATACCTAAAGAGCCAACTGGATACATTCATGCAGTAGAATATCATGCAGTACAAAAAGACAAACTACTGGTTCATTCAGCAGCATGGGTAAATGTCAACAACATCATGAGTTGGGAAAAATAAAACATTACGAGGAATGAGAAAAAAATAAGTGTTATCCTATTTATTTCTCTAGATCAGACAAAACTAATTTGTGATGAAGTGAACTGTCATAACAGAGGTAGGCCTTCTGCCTGTGTGTGTGCATGTGTGTGTGTATTGTTTGGAGCAAGGCAGCTATTGACTGAGGAAGGGTGTGATGTAATTCTAGAGGATGAAGGTAATGTCCTTTTTGGTACCATAGCCATATTCATTAATCAGTGCATTTACATTCATGATTTGTACATTAAATGTATACAAAATTTATATCAAAAGAAAAAGTCTCGAACTTCAATTAGTTGTGTGCATAAAGGATGTGTAACAATTTCTACAGGTTACTTGAAAAGTGTCAAAAGTCAAACAGGTTACTTGGTGAATAGAAGGATATAATAATGGATAGGTATAAAACAAAATATTCAGGAGAATCTAGATAATGGATACTGTTTTCATGGTGAGTTTACAAATTTTTTGTGTGTTTGAGACTTTCATGATACAATGTTGGAAAAAAATCCAACAAATTTAAGAGGAAAAGAATGACTTACATCCGGGAACATTATCATCATCACCATCACCAGGGACATCACTTCCATCCACATCATTGGTTCAATTTAGTGAGAACTTACTTTGCCTCAGATTCATTCAAAATATATATCGCCATCACACTAATCCTAAAAAGTAGATTTCAGTTCACATATAAAGGGTGTTAATTTGTTTAAGGCCACCGATTATACGGGCTTGAGGTTGAGCTCACATGCTATGTTGTTGGTTTTGATAGTTTATTGACTTCTTATTGCTGTTGTTTTAAATATGATCATCCTACCTCTCCAGTGTATGTAAAAACAAAAACTAAAATGTAGTATGGATCTCTAGAATCTCATCTTTGAAATCTTGTTCAGGTTATAGGTTACATTAGGTAAACAGAAAATAGAAGTGTTCAAGCAAAGCCTAAATAGTAATTCCCTGAAAAGTTATGGATGGATAATAGGAAACATATTTAACTGGAAAGGTAAACTTACATGACTGATTTTGTGTAGGCTACACATGGCTCCAGAAGTGGTCAGGTCCTGTTACATAATAGGACACATAGAGCTGGAATTGGGATGGGTACTGTCGGCACAGATGGCTTAGATATCTAAGAGTTACTAATATGCAAAGAGTAATAGAGAACCTGCTAATTTTACAGGAACCCTTTGATGAAGTATTTGTACCTTTGTCCACAGAAATGAAAAATTCATGACCATGTTTTGTATGATGAGTCATATCTGTGATTGTTGCCAGGTACCTGGGGGGGGGGGCAAAGTTGTCCACTGATTTCATACTTGGTAGACTAATTTCCACTTTTTTTAAGGTTATATTAATCAAAAAATGTATGGAGATCTTGTCAGGTCTTGAATGAGGACATCAGCACATTCCTGATGTATTCCAAAGAGAAAGAGAAACAGGATCATGACCTAGAAATTTTGCTTGATGTCATTGGGAACTGGAAATTTGCCTGGTTGTTAGTGCAAATAACGGGCCAGCATGGCAGCGAAGAGCCATGTGAATTCTTAAATGTCACTGCAACTTCTGAAAGGATGCTATTTAGTATTGAGGCAAAGATTTAAAAATTTTAAGAGCTAGGCCCATAAAGGCTTAGTGAAAGTAGACTATTTCCCATAATACAATCATCTAAGATGTTACCTTTTTACTTTGGGATGCAATTGAATCAGTTTAATGCATCAGTACTGCTGATGTCACAGCCATCAGGGCCCTGACAGAGCGCTGATGACATTAGACGAATTTTGGTTGCTGGACTCTCTTATTAGAGCTGTCAGCAAGATGTTCAGTATAACCATGTTGACGATAATAATTGTAATACAGTAAACTCCTTGGATGAAAATACTAAGCAACTCTGATCTGCTGAAGTCTCAGGAAATTGATAGCCTAAAAAATGACATTATATTTTGCTGAAGAATTAAGTTATGAGTTATGGACTCAGCTATCTTTTCCTCTTCTTTCTTCTTCTTCTTCTTCTTCTTCTTCTTCTTCTTCTTCTTCTTCTTCTTCTTCTTCTTCTTCTTCTTCTTCTTCTTCTTCTTCCTCTTCTTCTTCTTCTTCTTCTTCCTCCTCCTCCTCCTCCTCCTCCTCCTCCTCCTCCTCCTTCTTCTTTTCTTTCCTTCCTTCTTTTTTCTTTTGTACTAGAGTATGAACCCAGAGCCATCACACTCAGTTAAATCCTCAGTTTTTTAAACATTATTTTGAGACAGCATCTTACTGAATTCCTAGGCCCTGCTTCAACTTTTGATCCACCTGCCTCAGCCTTCCAGAGTGCTAAGATTACAGGCACATGTCCATATACCTGATGAACTCAGACATTTTGACTCCTAGTGCATTTCTCTGTGACTAAACAAAAATCAGACAGGTCACTTCTCTAATATTCAATAAAATGTGAGATAGATCATTAGGGACATATTTGAGATCAAGTTGAATGACTATAGTGTTAGACTTCCACTCTGGCCATAATGGAACAGAACAAATGGGTATGTTCAAGCTTGGGTAGCAGACAGTCCTATGATATGATTCCCAAGAAAAGGGAAAGAAGTGAAGCCAACCCTAAGTTTGCCTCACTTTATTGTCTGGAGATTATTCTAGGCTGCAGCTCAGGAATGGGGATAATGACCAAAGGTTTGTAGATTTTTCAAGTTGAGGAAATATTAGGTGGACCAAGTAGAAATAATTTGTGGTGAGAACAGAAAAAGGTAAAGTCAGTGGATAGACTGAGCAGAGAAAGATCTATGAAAATATTTCTCTCAATGTTTGTGTGAACACTAACCAGCTCATGTCCAGTGATACACCAGGAAAAAGCAGGTGTAAAATATCCTTGCAGTTCAGCCTGGGCCAGTAATAGTTCTCGTTCTCACAGGTAGGAAGGAAAGACCTCAGAAAGCATGGGGTGGGATTATAACCAGAGGTTATAACCCCAGGCCCAAACTCTATGGACATACCCAACAAGACTTTCAAAAAGCCCTCAGAGAGCCAATCATTTGCCAGGTAGCTCATCTGTAAAAAGTGGCACCAGATATTAAAGAAATGATAATTTTTCAAAGTTCATCCCTTGATAACATAAAGTCCACTTTAAATGGCAGTTGATCAATATTTACCATGCATGCAGAAAGGGAAGGAAAAAGAACCATCACAAGTAGAAAACCAATCAAGTGAATGAAACCCAGAGGGAAATGATAGATTGAGGAGACAAAGAGGATAAAACAAAATTATCAGTATACCTTCTACTTTCAACAAAGTGAAGGAAATCATGAAAACTAGGAGAAGAAGAAAAGATACAAAAACTACCAAATCATATCTCTAAAAATAAAAAATACAATGTTTGAGATGAGAGTTACATTGTATTACATTAATAGCAGATAAGACATTTCCAGAAACAAAAATTAATCAACCTGAACATAAAAACAGAAACCATCCAAGTGAGACATGCAGAGAAAAGAAGCTTGAGGGAAAAGAAAATTGGAGAGAAGTTAGTGACCAGTAGGACAAGGGTCAGTGGCCTGACACACCGGTAACTGGCATCCAAAGAAGGATTAATGGGAGGACATAAAAAGTATTTGAAGCAACAATGAATGCAACATTTTTCATCAGACCCAAATTTATTTAAAACTAAGATTCAAGACACCCAATGGGCAACTTGTTCAACAGTCGTCTGTGTGATAACTGTATGGTAATTAGAGAGGACAGGAGGCTCCCAGTTGGTCCCCCATCCCCTTCTTCTATTCATTCCCTTGGGCATAAACCACTTCTTCACACTCTCTGAACTTATTGATCTGTATCTAATGAGTAGAATATGGCAGAAAGGAAGGGAAGCCATTTCTCTGTTTAGGTTGTAAAATGATGCTAACTTCCATCCTTCCATCTTGGTCTCCTTTTTCCCCCTTGAAATTAGTTTCAGTGTCATGGCTGTTTTGATGTCATGAACTCATTCAAAATATTTACCTTCCATGGTAATTTTGAGGTTGAGGAAGGGCCAGATACAGTGAATATGGCAGATAATGCTACACCATCACGACAGCACAACTAATGTTTAAGAGACAATATATTATGCTGTCACTAGAAGATATATAAGATCTGAATACATTTCTCTCTTGATTTGTTTGTAGAAAGTTGGACAGTGAAAAAATGAGTGAGTGGGAGGAGGAGTAGGAAATTAAAGGCTGGGTATAGGAAATCCTGGACAGAAGGCAGTGGGAGACCATAAGCACAAAGACGTTCATGAAAGGAGAGATACATTTTGTCCACAGAGATAACTGCAACTTCTATTTGGGGAGGTCATGTTGGGGAGATACTGCACATGGAAACAAAACCTGAGCTCCTACACATAACTCTGATATTATACCCTTCTTAGTAACAGCGGGCATCTTCTTGTACAGGAGTTGCGTTTATAGAATTGAGCTGATGAGCTTTCATAATCTCAGAGACTAATATAGCCAGTTAAAGCCAAGGGTAGACTATGCATCCTTCATTAAGCAGAGTATTGCTACAGTTCAAAATGCTTCAGGGACTCCCACACCTAGAGAGGGGTGTGATTCCAAAGAAGGAGAATCCATTTCTTGTCGGGCTACTTGCATTACATTTGCACACAGTATGAACTCTGATTACATTAGGGCCATGGTAATCACTTCTGATATAATCTGATGTAATCATTCCCTTTGACCTACGTCTCTTATTTATCTTTATATTTCCTGACCTTCTGGTCCCGGTGGCCTGTCACAGTTTTCCCTTGCCAATTTAAATTCTAGCTTGTTTCCCCTACTGGTCCTTGATCACCCACTTTTTCATTTTTAATTTCCATCTTCTGGACTTCTGGTCACACTTTTTGTGGTGGTGCTAATTCAGCCTTTATTCTTCTGTGGTTTGTCATCGTGAAGTGACTCTGGAAGTTTCTAGCTTTCAGGGGACACAGGGCCCCTTGAGCACACCTTGCAACAACAGGCATTTCACAGCTACAGAGGACCATGTCTCCACATCATATTAAATTCTGGCTCTTGAGTCTACTTCTGGCACTCAGAGAAATATTCTGTAATTAACAAGATCACAATTCAGTAATATACTCAAATATAGCCTGCCAGATGAAATAACATGATGCTGGGATTTGGTTGGTTCTCAAGAGAAATGGTTAGCTGGAGAAGAAGATCTATCAGAAATGAAGTAGTACAGACACAAAACTGAACAAAGACCCAGCATGGATTAATCTGTGTGAGCATGCAAGTTGGATTCCTCCCTCATTTTGTGGTTTTCCTGGGCATATTTCACCAATGAGTGTGCATGGGTGGAGCATATGTGGTTTGTAATACATTGGGACTTTCAAATGAGAAGCACTGAAGTGGAACCACATTTTGCAAATTCACTGGGTAAACCAAAAACCATCAGGCAGAAGAAAACAAGTCACAGCCTGCACTAGGGTGGGTGGAAATGTCACTGTAAAATGTCCAAAGTGACAATTGTAGATGTCTGACAGCAAATCAGCTGAGAAACCCTGCTCCCTTTAAATCATTTTTCTAAAGCATATTTTGCAGCTGGGCATGGTGGTACATGCCTATAATCTCAGCACTCTGGGAGGCTGAGACAGGAGGATTGCAAACTGTAGCCCAGCCTAGGCAGTTTAGGGAATTAGCAAGACCCTGTTTCAAAATGATGATAAGTAAAATGGGTGGGGATGGGATGTTGTTAATACAAAGGTCATGGGTTCAAGCCCCAGCAAAACCAAAGCATATTTTCTGCTTGACTGTATAAGCTTTTCATTATTCTTCATTTTAAAATGAAGTCAAACAGAAAGTTCAAACTAAGCAAATATACTTTTTCAAAGAATATACCTTTATAAAACGTACATTTTTTCCCTATACTTAGGTATCACCTAATGGGAAGAAGGAAAAGATTGTGTGCCAGTCCACTGGAAATTTTACCAATTAATTTAAAGTCAGAGTTCTTACTATCTCATTATCAATTTGGGGATCAGATTTTCTCAGGAAGTGGCAGCTGTCCCTGTAAAGATGTGCCTGAAGCTCAGTAAAGCAGATAATTGTATACCAAGCTAGCTGGAAAATATTGTTATTATGCACTTGCTAAGGCTCCATCTTTTTCCTGCCTACTTTGTAATCATTCATTAGTAATTCTATACTGCCTTTGTAGGTCATCATTAGAACCAGTAATTGGAAGCTGGGTGAATTAAAATGCATACAAATTATATATCCCACACAGCCATGGAAGTAGACTGGAGATTTCAAGTCCCAATGTTCTAATGTCTAACTCTGATTGTAGGTATTATTTCTCCCTCTGTATATTTTCTGATTAATTGAGTTAACAATGATGGACAGGTCTGGCTTCATTCCTTGGATTGATCTCTACCTGCTGGTTGGGTCTGTGTACATCTTATTAGTGTGGGCTCAGTTTCACCCTCGAAGTCCTTTTACCTGGCACCTGCCTGAGGTCACAGGCTCTGCTAACCCCTTTGTGTATTTACATCTGATCTTCTGACCTTGACTTTGTTTTCTTACTTGCCAGACTTTGCTGCTGTTCATATCAGAGATTCTTCTCTCCGACTCTTCTTGGGCTTATTTGTTTATACACCTTTCTCCTCTCCAAACTGTAGGCCAACGTGGGCATGGTGGCTGGTGCCTGTAATCCCAGCACTTGGGAAGCTCAGGCAGGAGAATACGCAATTTCAAGGCCAGCCTGAATTGCATAGTGAGACCCTGTCTCAAAAAACAAAAACAACAAAAAATTCTAGGGCATCAGTGGGCAAAAATGATAATGAAGTTTTGGTTTTTTCCATAGCATTGATCATAGAGCTATGGCTTTGTTGGTCAGAGGCCAAAAATTAGTCACCTGGTGTCTGGCCACAAGAGCAGCTTTAACAATATGTGAAGGTGAATGTCTTTGGGTGGGCATATCATTGGCTATTTGTAAGTCTCTACCTTTCCATATGTATGTGATCACAGGCAAACATTTATTTCACCAATGTGACCCCTGTAGACACCCTGGTTTGTGGTTCTGGTTGTAGCTGCTGTTACTTTTGTGAATGTCAATGAATCTACTGCTTGTTGCATGAGGAACTGACGATTCCCCTAATAATCCTATCCTGAAAATTCCCTTGGTTTCCACTCTTAGATTTAGGAAAATAAAGGTAGATAAATATAGATCCAATGTACAATGTATAAGTAAGCATTTCAAAATACTTGACAGAAGTGAGCCAGTCAGCATTCTAGGGGTACAATTGGGGAGGAAAACAAACTCAGTTGTGTTACCTACAGAACAGCAAATCAGTCACCATGGGAAAGACACTTTCTCTTTGCAAGTGACAATTTTTACTTTGGATCATCTTAAAACAGGTACTGCAATTGTAAGAACAATGATCCTGACCAAGAGTCCTCATACAAACGCCACAACAAGTTTCTGGAAGTTGATTCTTCACCTGTTCCTCACTATTGCCACTGCCAGCACAGCAGAGTGCCATTTACTAACATGCAATTGTGGCCTCAGGGATTCTGCATTCTGTAGTGTGAAACTCTCCTGTTCTGGGGGAAGATATAAGCGATCAGCTGGAGAGAATTCCAGTCATCAGACATAAAAACATTGGTGCTGAGGGAGACCTGCTGGGCAAGGCTGATCCTGACCTGAAACAGTAAATTTGCTTCTGATGAAAGAGGGGCTAAATATGAAAGACAAGTCTTCCATGTTTTTAATAGTTTTAACCTTTTCCAAGCAACCACTACAAGATGCTCATCTTGGCCATAAAAGTTCTCTGGTGTAATAGAATAGCTTGACTTTGAGTACCACACCACCTGTGAGCATTCTGAACAAGTCAGCTGTGTTAAGGACATGTTTACATATTGGAAGTAAACTTGTTATGCAGAATCATTAAGAGCATTAATGCTGGTGTTGGTTTTCCAAAGGAAGACTTTATAGTAAGTTTTCTTTCTGGATGAATGGAAGATATATTTTCTTTGAGGGTCACTGTCTCGTGAAAGAAAAGCCAAACCTAGAGAAAAACATTAAGCTAGCAAGTGACAGAGCTAGGACTGCAGGGCGCTTTAAATTTGATCTCCACACCTGCCGCCATAAAAAGGAGATGACATGGAAATTATGTAACAGACAATAAATGCTGAGTAAACAGAGTAACAAAGACTATTTGCTCTAGCAATAAAAGGAATGGCATTTTTTCAATACCATGTCACCAAGTGTACAAACTTCCTTATAGCACATGTTACACATCTGCCTCTTGGACAGTAGAACAAAATTTGTCTGAACTGTCATTTCACCTGCTGGTACATCTAGGTCTGCATGTTTACGTCCCAGCTATTTTTCTACTTTTGCTTTCACTAGCTCAGAAATGAGGAGAAGCTCCAGTGAAAAAGAACATGAAGGATTCTAGGCATTTTTAAAAATGTCTTCCCTGATTTCTTCTGTGATCCATCGATTATTGAATAATGTCTTGTTTCATCTCCATATGTTTGCGATGTTTCCCGATAGGGCCGTTTCTTAAGAGGCCAAATATCTTGTTGCAATTACAAATTATGAAGGCCAGAGAGGGAAAGCGCCTCCTGTTATCAATTCAAGAGATTTTATTTCTTTAAAAAAGCAACAGTTAATGACATTGAGCTGTGCCCATAATGTGAGACTTGGTTCAAAAGTTGTAAATTAAGAATTTCAGTAGAGTGCCAGTGCATTAGAAATGTATCAGCCACATATGAGTCCAGCTGTTACTCTAAGTGCTGCCGTAGTGGTTATGCAGCAAAGTGCAGTCGGTAAAAGCAACAATGTTATTCCCTGGGTGGAATATGTTTCCACAATTAAAAGGCAAAAACAAAACAACAAAACTACCTAAAGAAGCTCAGGCAGAGGCACATCGTGGTGGGAGGAAGGAGGCATCACCTTCGGGATCAGGTATCTTCAGCTGTTTCACTTTCTATAGCTTTTAAGGATGGTACAATGCTGGGAGTCGTTTTCAACTTGCGGTTGGCCAGCCGGAACCACAGAACAGGAACTTCCCTGGGACAAGAGTCAGAGCAGAAAGCTTTTTGTGTGGGTTCACTTGTACTATTTTAATTCATTTGTATTATTAGTCAGCTTTAAAGGTACAGTTGCTATTTCCACAGATTACTTTTTCTTTTCCTCTTTTCACGCTGTTTTCCCTGGTTGTCTCTGGCCTGTGGCAGCAGCCCCAACCTTCGGCACAGTGGAAATAATCCAGATTAGCCAGAGGCCTCAGCTTGCTGACTCTGCCGCAAACTGGATCCATACCTTCAGGGATAGTCTCAACTGTCTCACAGTTCCTGAGAACTAGGTATGATCCCCTTGGGCGTGCCAGTGTGTCACAGGCGGAACAAGACTCCTGCAAAGTTGTCTTCATCTACAGCAGCTATTATGACAAATAGTTTTAATGACAGTACACCTGTTTTCTGTCATTTCCTTCTAGGCAGTCATGTTTTCTCTGCTTACACTTCCATTTCCTACCTCCGTCTGTGTAAACATAAGCTAACCTTTTGAAGTGGTTTTCATAGACCAGAGAATTTGCTTTACCATTTCTCAGGCTGTATGAGATAGCTCTATTTGAACTTTGCCTCATCAAAGGGAAAGTTTCCACGAGCGGCAGGATGAACGCTCCCCTTTACACAGCTGCTCTGCCAGGATTTAACCTGAGGTCTTTCCGACTCCAGAGCCAGAGCTCTTAATCATTAGTGACACCAATTAAACTCCTCAGTTTACACGCCTCCTGCCTCCCGGTTCCCAGAAGAACCTACAGCTTCCCCAGATCTCTGTCACACCTGATTTAGCCTATCTCTTTAACTTCCATTTAACTGCAAACCGCTGTTTCCTGGGGGCCAGGCCCCACGCTCCTCAAGGCAGGGATCTGTCCTGCTGTGCCCTTCTATGCCACCCAGTGCCTTGCACAGCAGTTATTGCGCATGAGACCCAGGCTCACCAATAGGTGGAAAAAGAAACCGACCAAGCGCTAAAACAGGACAAATTGAAGTAAGATCACAGTGGGAAGAAAAGGAGGAAGAAAAGGAATGCTCGGGAAAGGAGCAAAAGGCAAATATTTTAAGCGGCTTAGCGCAATGACCGCAGGGAAACGTCTGTAGGGGATTAATCGAGCGCTCGGGGCAGCTGCCGGGCCTCCGCGCCAGCATAGTCTTCAGACACGCAACCAGGCTCAGAAAGCGGATCTCTGCGAACAGGGCAGCGGGCTTCCACGCGCAGTCGCGCACGCAGGGCACCAGAGGAACAGGCTGCCTAGGCTGAGTACCCCTTCCCCGGGCGGCGGCGGTAGGAGGAGAGCCTGTGTGCAGCCTCTTCATCTTTTGGGTGGCAACTGGAGTGAGGTGAACTTCTCTGGCTATCCGTGAGGATGGGTTATTAAGACAGGACGAGTTTGCAAACCACATTCGTCCTCTTTCATCACTTGGGACTTTTGGGACACACCTTCCCCTTCCTGTGGGCCAAGGCAGGAGAGTGATTCAGTGCACCCGGCCGCGGCGCCTGCTCCTAACACCTGGTGGAGCTGCGTGCGCGCGCGGCCGAGGCTGCTGGAAGGTGACGCGCCACCTCCTCCCCCTGAAGGCGGGGCTCCCGCGGCAGGCGAGGAAGTCCGGGGCCCTCGGTGATGCCCCCGCCCCGCCGCGTCAGCCTGCTTCCTACTCTCCGAGGCAGCGACGACAGCGACAGCGACCGCCGCGGCTGGTCCCGCGCAGGTGAGGGGCGAGCGCCCGCCCGGCTCTGCAGCCCCGGGACGCGGCCTGGCACAGGTGAGGGCGGCGCCGTTCACCTGGCCGCGCGCGGGCCGGGCCCCTGCTCTCTCCGGGGGTGGGGGTCCGCTGTCATTCCACGCGGGGCGAGACAGGATGGGAATTCCGGGGACCCACTGCCCCGCGGCTACTGGGGTAAGAGGTGTCTCCTGGGTCAGAGGTGTCTGGAGAACCAAAAGCAGAAATTCAGGGCGTGGAGCGCTGAGGAGCGCGAGGCATAGGCAGCCAGCTCTGGGATTTCTTTGCGTTCAGACCTCCCAGGGCGACCTGGACTTAATCACCTCCCTGCCACTGCCCGGACGCTTCCTGCGGAGGTCAGTCCCTCGCCTGGGGAGACTTTGATGCGCTTCCTTCCTGGGGATGCGAGGCTCAGCTCTGGCTGCTCGCGCTGCATTTGCTCAGTTACAGCACCGCAGAGTCCGAGAGTAGGTTTGCAGATTGGAGACTCGCTGTCTCATTCAAATTGTGTCCTGATGACTTTCAAA
The DNA here is from genome assembly GCA_004027595.1 of Dinomys branickii. NCBI lineage: Eukaryota > Metazoa > Chordata > Mammalia > Rodentia > Dinomyidae > Dinomys > Dinomys branickii. The sequence goes on along the minus strand of PVLD010000440.1, from coordinate 239,328 downwards.
TGATTGGATTTACATAGGCTGCTTTGGGCTTCGGTAGCACAGGTGTGGATACGCAGGGGACTTTTAGGACACTTATTCCTGACAGGCGGGAATTGGCCTGAGCACAGGCAGCTCTTCCCTCACTGACGCCTACGTGCAGGGAAAGGCAGATCGTTCCAGAGTGTCTGCCATCGGCCTGATCCGTCAGACACGGCGACAATGATCTAAACCGTCCTCAAAGTCATTAGAAATCAACCACGGGGCGGCCCTGGAGTTCAGTGGTACGGTGTTTACCTAGCACATGCAAGGCCTGAGTTTCAGCCCAGTGCTGCGGGAAAAGAAGCAAGAAGTCAGTTAGGAGGGTCTTCTCTTGTGGAGTAAAGTACACCAAGCAGATATTATTCCGCTGATGAGGAACCAAGGCAAGGCGCAACCCAGGCGTTTGTACAATGTGAGCAGCTGACCTAGAAACGGATTGTGGATGTGTTTGGTATTTCATACTGCTATGCAGACAGCTAAATCGGGCAGATTCACTGGAAATTAGAATTCAAATTTACAGGCATAAAACCTATCACCTGGGGGTTAAAGTAGTCTGTCTTGAATAAAAGGGGCGCTGTTTTCATTGTTCTGCCGTGGCTCAGCTATGACCTATCTGGGACACAGATGAATAGCTATTTTTAAAAGGTTAAGTTTATTATGCATCTTCCTTAACCTATGTTTAAGGGACTAACAGATCCAAATGGGGCCAACTACTGAAGCTATATATATTCACTCTGTGTTACACACAGAAGGAAGAGCTAATTTTCATAGTATTTATTAATTTTTAACATAATTCAGACTGATCTCTCTCCATGGTGGTGACCTGGCTACTTTTGCTACTTGGAAAGGTCTTTGTGTTTGTGTATAAAGCTGTACTTATGCCTGAATGTATCCAATATTTATTTTAAAAGACAAAATCCATTTTTCTTTCAGCCTATCTCTGGAAGGATAGGTTACTACCACGGCAGATTTAGCAAGGCATCCCAGAATTCCTAATTTAACTTTTGAGTCAATGATCCATAACAACATCCATTCCTGAGTTATCAGATGACAATTTAGGAAGTGCACGTGAATTACAAAAGAGGTCCTCAAAGTTATTATATTGTACAAAGTGGGATTTTGAAAAAGTACTTTAGAGTATAGTGATATTCTCTGTTACGGACAACACATGCTGTCCTAAATCTTCCTTGTAATTGTTGGTAATTACACAAAAGTTGAAGGGTTAACACTGAAGATATTTTGAGATGCTGCCAGTTGGGATAAGGCTTTTGCTGTGTGAAGTTGAGATAGGATATTGTGCTTGGATCCTGGCTGGCATGAACATTTCTCTCTATCTTCATTTGGCAGTAAAATCACAACACCTCTTGAATTTCTCCTTAAAAGTATCCAAAATCCTCTGTAGAAGGGGGTTTATAAAAGTGTGCTTGACTTGGCTGAGGTGTTCTGATGGGGAGTAAGTGGGTGGTAAATTTGGAAACTTTCAGGAAATCCAAAGATCCAAGGAGCAGAAGCAGTTGCACATTTTGTCAACCCTGAAAGGTAACACTTTCGGGACCTTGTTTAAGAAAATGAATACAAATTTGGGCATAGAACTGCGTATTTATTTAGAAGGAAAAAGTGATAACTTGTTGGAAATTTCTGTCATTTTCAACTGGCAATCTTATTGGGCAATTTACCAGCAATGTTTATATAGACATGCTTCCTGTTTGAAACCTGGCTTCCCCTCTCCTGAGAATACTAAGCACTACCAGCAGCCCATGGTACCCATGGGGGCCTTGCTTGTGCTAAGCTTAAAACTGATGATTCCTTATCTTCAAAGAGTGAGAGGCAAAGTGTGGCTGGAGGCAACGGATGTGTAGATGCCTGAGGGAGAGGCCATTGTCAGATGGACTGGCAGAGATAGCCAGGTCATCAAAGATTCTAGGTACACATGTCATAGAAGAGCTCAATTGTAATCTGAGGCTTCTAGACTGGTTGGTGCCCTGGGGATGTCTTTGGCCCTTGCTTCTCCCAAATCTCTCTTTATCAGTCACTGTTTACTACAGATCTTTCCATGTCTCAAGTGTGAAATAAATACCTAGGAACTCCTGGTCCCCAGGAACTGCTTTTCCTGCCCACTGTGTGTTGCTTTAGGTGCCTGTATAGAGGTGCTATGGGAGCTTTGTGGAGTTTCTAGTGCTTGAGCTTGGTTTGGAGCCCTTGGTGAAGTTTCTGAGATGCAGTCTGCCAAGGGCGTTCTAAGTGGGCAGAGGGCCATAGAAAGCCCTGTAGATTTGGAGCTAAAATCTGTTCTTCAGTGGTGTGCCTAAGTGTTTTTCACTCTGTCCTTCCAGATCAGCAGCTCTTACACTGAGGTTAACTTGTTAGACACATCTGCCCTTGCCACCTCTGAGCAGTAGCTCTGAATTTGAAGCACAGAAGTCTGTTTTAAGCACCACAGATGACTGTGATACATGCAAAAGTTTGGGAACTACAGCTTTTTAAAGATTAAGGGATATGAGGCTGAGGCAGGATGATGGCTGTGAGTGCGAGGCCAGCCTGGGCTACAAAGTTAGATCAAGGCAAGCCTAAATTGTATAGTGAAACCCTGTTTCAAAAAGACAAAAAAAAAACAAAAAAAAAAAAAAACAGGTTAAGAGAATGTGTGGGGCATGGGATCCATTGTGCAGATCAAGGGAGGGAAGTAACATTAATGCTAACATGAGGTTATTGTAATACAGGCTCAGTATCGGTAGTCTGAAATCCAAGGTGCTCCATAATCAAAATGTGTTGAGGGGCAGACATGATACTACATATAGAAAATTCCATTGCCATGGAACTTTGCTTCATGTACAGTATTACTAGAATAATGTGTGAAATGACCTGGAGGCTATGTATAAATGAAAAGTAAATGAATATGTTTAGACTTGGATGTGTTCCCATGATACTTCATGCTATATTTATAGATATTCACAAAAATGAAAAATCCAAAATCTGAAAAAAATTTCTCTTTCAGTGTTTTGCGTGAGGGATACTCAACGAATGTAATAATGATCTGTATGACTATCACTAACAGTATTGAGCACTTACGTTGTGACAGGCACTGTGCTAAAATTTTGTTCTCAGTCATCGTTAAAATGAGACTTGGCTCTTAGCACTTAAATTTGAATGTGAGAAAACCAAGGCAGAGGACAACAGAGGAGATTCTCCATGGCCAGGCATTTGGAAAATGGCTGAGTCAGGATTCAAGTGCAAGGAGTTTTGTTCTAGAAACTTCGGTCTCCTTCCACTTGGGAAGGTTCTCCTGGCTGCTGCTGCTGCATTAGCATCTCAAAGGCAGGACTGATATTGCTGGGGATATAGTATGAGCTGTTTAATATTCTGGTCTTTTCCTGGCCACTTGGGTTTTGGGAAGATTTTCCAGAGGGACAAATTTCCAGATTGGAAAGGAAAAATGCCATTGTCGTTCTCTCTTAGTGCAAGCTTTAAAACTTTCATGAGTGACTCGACAGGACTGCATATGTATGACAGTATAACACAGAATAGCCCCTTCCTATAGCTTTATAATTGGCTTCTGTGGAGTGCTTCAGTGGGGAACCCTGTTGGTGAATTTGGAAGGTTGCTTTCTTTAGAAATGCTAAGGTTCCTTCCTTCCTTCCTTCCTTCCTTCCTTCCTTCCTTCCTTCCTTCCATCCATCCATCCATCCATCCATCCATCCATCCATCCATCCATTTATCTATCCATCCAGTCTATTTGTCTGTCAGTCTGTCTGTCTATCTATCTATCTATCTATCTATCTATCTATCTATCTATCTATCTATCCATCCATCCATCCATCCATCCATCCATCCATCCATCTATCTATCTACAGTGCTGGGAATTGAATCCAGAGTCTTGTAAACATCACACAAGCACTCTACCACTGATCTACATACCCAGGCCAGGATAGCAGTCCCTTCTCCTAAAAGCCAATCCCCTTCCTAAGAACAAAATGGACTTGAAGGTAATTTTGTGTTAGAAGACATCCAGAAGAACTGTGTCTTGTATTTTCAGTTTTTTCCCTAAAAGAAATGTCCAGAATTCAATATGATTTACCATTGGAATAGCTCCATCATGTGAGACACTGTGAAGAAGGATATGTGGATATGGCTATGAGTGGATGTGGGGGTATGTTGAATGTTGGTTTGCCCTTGAGTGTGAGTTTTAGGTTATTTATTATCTCTGATTTTTCTCCAGGGACAAATATTATCTTGAAGTCATGGTGTACAGCAGAACCTAATCTGTGAGTACTTGCTGTCTGCCAGGCTTTCTTTTCTTCATATGGTAAAGATTGCCTGCCCCATTGTACTGACTCTTGTGTTAGGCACCAGAGAGTTACAGAGATTGCTAAGCAGACCTGACCCCTCTGGACCAGCAGAGTGGTGTTGTGGGGAACAGAGTTAGACACCCTGTCCTTCTGGCTGTGAATCAGCACCAGGAAAGCATCCAGGTTATTGCCATTGAGCAGTGGCATTACTAGGCTTACATTAGTAGGGAAGTAAAGTTTAGAAGGGTTTGAGAGAAAGCTAGGAGATTACGAAGTAGACCAGGTAGATGTGGGCACTGAGAACAAAGGGATGATGGCCCTGAGCTTCAGGCTTGTGCCAATAACACAAGTTAGCATTGGAGAAGGAAAGGCTATATTCAGTGAATTACGAATTCCATGGGTTCTGTGACACTGAAATGTGTGGGTGACCCAAGGACGGACATTGAATCAAAGAAGATTCTGGAGTCCTGGAAAGATGCTGGCAGTGTGGAGATTTGAAGGAATTGATCTTTAGGTGGTAGCTGAGTAATCCAGTATAAGGTGATTGAATAGTGCAGTTGATAACATAATTGAGTAATATCAACAATTAAATGGTGGAGAGTAGATAACTGAAAGCCAGGTCAGAAAGGAAATTTGGAGTTTCTCCCTGTGGCCAGGAAGGTTGTGAACACACTGCAATCTCTTTGAAGTACAAGGTGAAAAAGGCCAAGTCTTGCTTATTCTTCAGAGGGCGGAGGTGAATTTTCCACTCCCCTTGGCCTTTAACTTGCCTGACTGCTTGACAGCTGGCTTTTGGGAGCAGGTCCTGGAGGTGGAGAAGCAAACAAGAGCCCAGCAGGGGGCTGAGGGCCTATTGACAGCTGGTTTTCAAAATTTCATTCTTTGCAGAAAGTAGAAATATTTATTGTATATACCTTTACCTTATTTCCTATTGTGAAAATCCATCGTTTTTTGTCTATGTGAATCACGTGTCTAGTAAATCAACTGTATCATTTTGTATGCCATAGAGATTGGTCAGTACCCGTTTGTAGTTGCCGCTGGTACACATGCTAAAAGGTTAGGATTCATGGGTTTCCTTAGGTGCTTAGAATTAAGTAAAAGGCTTGTTTCAGATATGTGCTAAAAAGTGCCTGAAACCAATATTTAATTTTTAATCAGAAATGATTCACTGATCATATACTGTACATGCTGAGTGCTGGAGGTTTGGTTGTGAATAAAACAGATTTCCACCTCCTCACATCTGATAGGTGATTGCAGTGAAGGTGGGGTTTATGAAGGATGAGGCACGGGTGTGCAGGACCACGTGGGCAGGCATCCTCCAGGCAGTGCCGCCTGCTCTTAGTGGGAAGGAGAGGCAGGGATGGTCTGGAGAAGCTGTGGATGAGGAACACTTGGGGCAAGGGCATGTACACAGAGTGAAGTGTATAAAATACCCAGATAGTTTTGAGAAATCGATGGATGGATTTTTTTATATTTCTAAAGCCTGTTTAATTTGGCATTAGTGCATGTTCGTAGCACACAATGATGATGGCCATCGGGGGAGTGGGCACATGTGCGTAACACCTTTGTTCTCTCCCTTCCCCTCCCTCTGCTCTTAATCTCCTTCCCCTTTGAGAAAGAGCCATCTCCCTACTTCTTATCATGCATCTCTTATTTTACTCTTCGTTTATATTTTGGGTTTGAGAGAAATATGTAAACTCGTGTATGTAAGCTCATGTGTCTGATTTATTTTATTTGCGGATGCACCTTGAGACCAGGATGTTAGGTGGACAGCTGCTTTGGAGGAACTAAAGTTGAAGGAAGTCCCTTGAAGTTCAGTTAGTGCAGTGTTGGCAAGTGAATGAGAATATTCAGGAAAGATCTGTGTACTAATGGAATAACCGAAAGAAAATATTAAGTGTGTCTGGATGGCTGTGCACATGGTCTAAGAAGCGCTGCACAGTGTCTCTTTAGATCCAGGAAATAATGGAAGTGACAGTGGAAAACAAAGCACACACATGCACATAGACACACACACACACACAAACACACACCAGGCCAGAAACCAAAATCCTAAAACAAATAGCCTTACCTCCCCCTAACCAGTAATGACAAAATAATGGTTATGTGGTTCTTCTATTCTCTGGTGGTGGAAGGGGTCTATTTTTACTATTCTGAAACATGCGAGGGTTTAGTCTGAGGACTCAGGTAGTGTACCAGAGAAAAACATTTATGTTGCTTGAACCACCAGTCTTGCTTAATGTAAAAGATATTGATTGAGCCAAGTTCCCTAGGTTTCTAGTTGGAAAATGACCGTGGAGGTCAGCCTGCCTTGCCACCCATGAATAAGCCCTGCTTTCTTTCTTTTTCTTCTTTCCTTTGTTCTTCTTCTTTTGCTTTGTAGTACTGGGGATTGAACTCAAGACCTTCTCTCTGAATCACATCCTCCCCCTTTTTAAGTTTTCCTTTTGAGACAGGAACTTGCTAAGTCAGGAAGTTGCCCAGGTTGGGTTTGAACTTGTAATCTTTCCACCACAGGGATTCTTACCCCCATGGAAGGATCAGCCAGTAACAGTGTCTGTTGGTTAAAGTGTGTCTGTAACTTTCTGCCTACAAATGTGCTTGTCACTCTTCTCTTGAACTTTTTTTCATTTGCTGCAGGAAGAGGCCCACCTGCCTTCCTTCTCTGCAGCAACCTTGATCCCATCTCTTTTCTTTAGTTTGTGTACCGTTGACCTCCTTCCCACATGGATGAGTGCTTTGAACTCTGTAGGAATCCTTGGCAGACTTTGCCTTCATTATTCTAGGCCTGTCTAAGCAGGTAGAACTTCTCTGACATTTTCTGCACTCCCTTAAGTCTCACGTGAGCTGGCACTGTGACAAGGAGCTTTAGCAAGAGATGAGAAAGAAGGTTCTCAGCAAGTTTGCTTTTTCAATGTTTGAACCAGAAGACATGGCAGGCCTGAGAGGGGACAAGAATTGTCTTTAAACATGATGCATTTTTAATGCATCAAAAAAAAAGTTTGCACAGGTAGGTGTCGCCATGGTCATCAGGAGCAGCTGGGCATTTGCTCACGTTAGTACCTAGTTCCTTTCCGGCTTTCAGGTTTATCACCGTAAAGCCAAGTTTATTGCCTAGTTTTTGTGATCAGATGTTAATAGTATCTTTTCATCAAGAGAGTGTGGATTTATTTTCATCTAGGGAAAGAAGTTACTTGCTTTTCCTAGGTTATAAGACATGCGGACTCAGCTGCTGTCGACTTCATTGAGTATGCTTCTATCTGACACTGCTGAGCACTAACTTGCCCTCAGTAACTGTTAGGTAGGAGTTATCCCCATTTTACAGAAAGGAACACTGAGGGTCAAAAGTCGACAGTTTTTGCAAGGTTTCTCAATCATTTGGTATTCTGGCATATGCCTCTTACTTATTTTGTCTGTTCCATTTAAAGTTAGTGCCATTTCAGTCATTCATCTCTACCTGGCTTTTCAGTGAAGGTGTATGAATGAAAGACTAGAAAGTCTCTGGACCCATTGCAACTAATTTTCCAGAAATTCCTCTTCTTGCTGGGAGATGGTTGATCCTTTCATTCCAACACTCAGTGCAGAAGGGAGATCTTTTAAAGCACCAGAGAGGATACTTAAATGGCACATCAGCGGGATCCTGGAATCCTGTCTCCTTATGTGGAGATGAACTTGTATGGCCTCAGGTAGAGAGAGAGAAAGTGAGAAAGAAATTGAGAGATTCTGTTAGAGAAATTTTCTGCGAGATGACTGTTGAGTACACAAGGCTGGATATTCTGGAAAGTTCTCTCTGCTTCATCTGACCCACGTGATGCTGTGGACGCATAACTTAAAATCAGTTTGTGGAAGGAAGCAAACCATTGCTTACATCTAATGAAGACACTTAATTCCTGGATGCTTGTGTAAGAACAACCTCACTGGGCTTTTGTTTTTAAGTGATACGAGTTTTTAAATATATACAGGCAGTGACATGTCATAACCTTGACATGTCACAAACTTGTGGTGCTATTGTTTAGATGTAGGTATTTTCTGCTACTTATTTACATGTTTATTAGGATTTAAGTGTGTTTATCAACTGCAATCTTTTCAGGATCCATGGTTTACAGATGGTAATGAAGTTCCAATTGTTAGGATCATGGAGAAGCAGTTACTTCTCTCAACACTCCTCCTATGTCCAGAAGGCTTTTGAGACACTTCCTGGGAAGCCCTGTTTACTTTAGATAGAAGAGTCCCTGATTTCCTAAGATCTGGCAACAGATGCCAGAGCTACAGTGGGCCATTAGTGGAAAGCTAGAGGATATAGGTGAATCTCCCCAGAACTCTGTAGCCTCATGTCCCTTGCATAACTTCTTGTTGCTTTGAGCAGAACACTCATAGGCATTGCTTATGGGCACTCCAATGGGAAGCCAAGTCATTTAGGCTGTGTTGTGAAAGATAACATGGTAGTTTTGATTAACTTATTTTTAATGTAAATTTTGCTGGGCAGTCTAGGCTGGTGTGTGTGTGTGTGTGTGTGTGTGTGTGTGTGTGATTTTAGTGTTTTCTCTGGTTTGCAGTCATACCTGAATCTGGCTAATCAGATTGGCCCCTTCCTGGCAAATGCTTCTTGCCTGTGGCTCTGGGTGAGTGCTGACCAAGTTAGTTCTTGTAAAGCATTGGTACTGTTGTTTTTAAACTGCATGCCAGAGAAACTGTACAGAGCTAAGTGCTTTTCATACACGCATTTATTTACACTATTTGCTGGTATATGAATATATGTATCTATGTAGATCATATCTATGTCTGTACATTTTATTTTGGAAATAAACACTCAGCACATACTAGTTGTCCTTTATGGCAAAGGTCTAGCTCTATTTCAATTGCGTGTCTCTGAGCACAATAACTATTTCCTAAGGCATATCATTTTTAAAGCATTACTAGGGTTAACTGGATGGTCAGATAATGGCCTCTTTTTGTTGCCTCTAAAATGTCATTCAAAAAAAATCTACGGTTATGAGAATAAGAAAACCATCTCTAATTTGTTTAACATTTTGAGGTGTTTCAAAGATTTTAGCATTTTTCTTATTTTATCAGCTTCTCTGAGTTGAGGAGAACTTGTGCGGTAGGAATGAGTAAGCAGAACACAGTTGTGAGGTCCGTCTCTCAGTTCCACAAGCCTTCCTGCAGGCCTTGTTTGGTGAGGTATGAGGGGGAGATGAGCACGGAAAAATCTTCCTTTCCGGGTGTGGCTCCCCCAAATCTCAGCCCCCAATACTAGGAAGGTCTTGGTTTTGGATTCAGACAAACACATGTTCAGCTCCATCACACATTGGCTGTAAGGCTTTAATGTTTCTAGAACTCAGTTTTCTCACTTGTAAAATGGAGATGAAAGTACTTTGAGGGATTTTGAATAGTAGTAGAAATATGTACCTTGAATATGATAGGTTATTCATGGATTCCTAGTGTTAAGGAAAAAGGGAATCTGGAAATTTGGCAATAAATATTTAAAGGTTTAGATGAGATAGTGTCTATATGTTTTGGCAACTTTTTCCTGGTGATCAGAAACCTATACTCTGCTGTTTTGTCCTGCATTACCTTCTGACCAAAATAAGAATAAAAAAGAAAGTAGAGATAGGATGTGACACCATATTATTGGAAAAACAACAACTAAAGAAAAGCAAAATACAAATACACTTTAGGAAACAATAAGGATTTTAAATTAAGTCTACTTACCCAACTTGAGGCTATTTCTAGAGATGCTAGGTACTACCTCTCTTTTCTTAAACCAAAACAATGCAAAACAAAACCAAAAAAACCTCCTTTATATTTTTACTTTCATTTGTGAGGTATTTTTCCTTTTTTGCCTTTTAAATACTGTCAGAAAACTGACATGAGACCCCCACACATACATCCTATCTACAGTGCTAGATTTAGTATTCTCTTGCTGATTGCAGCATAATTTCATGACAGCCAGGCCCCTGGGGGAGAAAGCTGACAATGTTTCCTAAGTACCTCTTGATGGGAGAAGCTTTAAAGGCTGGCTTTGGAAAATGAAATCTAACTAACGAATGGCTTCCCTGAACGCTTATGCCTACATTTCTGATTGCCAAAAAAGGATTCACGGTGATTTCAAGTTTAAATAGGGTAATAGAGAGCACAGTTCCTCATGTCCAAAAGCTTGTCTTCCTCATCTTTATTTATTCAGATTAGTACTGGTTCTCCGTGGGGACTAGTGAGGGTTTATAGGCAAGCAATCTCTGTATAGGCTATGAGAAGAAAAATGTGATCTGATGAGGTAGATGGAAGAAATTGATTAGCAGAGATTGTCAGAATTGATCTTTACTGCTTTTCTCACATTGGGAAACCTAAAACTTTGCTGAGGGACCCTTTGCTATGCAGTAGGCAGCAGAAAAAGAACTTGTGAAATAGTCAACTCAGCAAATTAGGTGACAGGCACCTAAAGGCAAGGTGGCGTAAAGATCAAGAATATAGAACTGGCTTGTTGGGACCCCACTGTAGATACGCTATGTGGCACTGCACACATTTTTAAGCTCTCTGTGGTCTATAGAAGTAGAATTTGCAATACTTTCTCCTGTCCTTGTTTTGTAATATTGATGGTGGGAAGATTCATTTTAGCTTAACTATAATGCATCATGTTCATTTATTTCAATAGCAACTCATTATTGCCTCATATTTAAAGCATATCTTAGCTCAGTGGGGAGATTCATTTGGAAGTTTGTAATCACTCTCAGCCTGTTCCTAACTGATCCTTTGAGTGGAGTTGCAGGCTGTAGAGAATAAGAGATGATAGAAAATTGGGAAAGGGCATTTGGGGATTATTAAGTTGTTACATGAGAGTGACCTCTTCGTCAAGCTGGTCCTGGCACTGGTACATCAGAGTGGTGGTGGAAATCAATATAACCTTTTTAAAAGATAGATGGTTTTAATATTGATAACTGCATTCTTTACCTTTTCATTTGAAAGAAGCTGTTATAATTGAATTCCTTTCAAATAGTGTCCTAAAGAGACTGACTACAGTCTTTTTTTTTTTTTTAAGTAAAAGAATGAAAGCATATTAACAGCCATTTACAAAGTAGCACAAGAATAGCATAAGCAATACTGAATTGCAGACAAGGTGACAGGGAATTAACAATGGTTGTTGCATTACATACTGATAACTTCAAAATCCATATCAGGAAAACATAGACGTGCAAGATTGATCAAATAATTAATCCCTAACTGTTCCTTTTAATAAAGCTATAGAAGTCAGTAGCACAACTATGTTAGCTACCCTGGATATACATACATACATAATTATCCCTTTCTCCCTTTTCTCTTTTCCCTCATCGCAGTTGCTCTTTACTCTTGAGCAGTTCCCTTTCATTTCACAATGTTTACCATACCTCCTAATTGACTACAGTCTTTGATAGTAATCCTTTTCAGTATTTGGAAATCAAAAAAAATCATATGATCTTGGTAAATATTACTTTAATGAATCACTGAAAGGTTTAGAAATATATGCTTCAAATGAAGCATATTTCAGGGAAGTGGAGGAGCTATTCATTAATTTACATTTTATAAAGTTTTAACTTAGTGGTTAGGAAGGGCTGTGTGTGTGTGTGTGTGTGTGTGTGTGTGTGTGCGCGCGTGCGCGCACATGCGCACGCACATGCGCGCATGTAGTGGGAAAACTTGCTTCCTGACTCATTTTAATTCATTTGTAGATATTTTCACATCTGATTCAGACATTCAGATCTACTCACAACACCAAACATACTTCAGTGAGTTTCTCTCAAACACTTTTTGGAAGGTTTTCTTGGTCTCGATGCACTAGGGGATACCAGCTATCTCTGCCATCCTCAGAGAACTCTGCTTCTTGAAATCCAGATGTTAATGGGAAGATGGATGAAGAGGGTGGGCTTGCAGACTTCGCCATCATGTGCAGTTCTGGGGAGCGTTAGTTCTTGCTTCATAGTTTAGAGATCAGCTAAGCGGGCTTCACCCTGTTTTGGGAGTCAAAGGCTTCAGTGCCAGATGTTGGCTGTAGTTTTGTAAAGGTGATAAGAAGAGTTGGTTATTCTGTTATGAAATGATTTGAAAAAAATAGATGGGATACACAGGCAGATAAAACACGCCTCATCCTCACCATGGATACTTTTTACCACTTACTCCCAGGCCTCTAATGAGTCTATTCCAGGACTAATGATGGTCATTACCTAATTTTATGCTCTGCAGCTCATGCATGAAGCTACCCGCATCCCTGTCGCAGAGCAATAAATGTATTATACAACATATGTCTTTAGAAGACTTAATAGTTGTGACCTTCTTTAGGTTGATGGAGCACACTGGTCTGTAGGTAGGCTTGGATTTATGCGAAGTATTCAGTCATGATAATAGCAGATATAATTGCTGCTGAATTCACTCATGCAATCAAAATCGAGCTGCTCTGTGCCAGGTGTTTATGTGGACTAAGCAAATACTGTGCCTACTCTTCAGGGTAACTGCACTGCTGAGCACAAGGATGGGAGTGGACTGGGCTAAATAAATAAACTAAGAAGATTATTGTGAATCATCGGGGCTGTGATGGACATCGGGCGTGTTGAGAGATGATGGCACAGAGGTACTGCTTTATTCTAGAAGGCGGAAATTAACCTTAGGGTTAGGGGAGGCCTTGCTTAGGAGGTAAACCTTGATCTAGGACCTACAAGAGCCATCATTAGATGTGTGACAAAAATGTAACCAGCACCCCCAAGCCAACAACACAAAATCTCTAGAGTTTCACATGTTCCATGACTGTTTTCTCATTTCTCTGGGGGCTGCAGAGCTCTCTTTTATGCAGACCTTAACCCTAGACAGGATGCAAGGGACTGTGCTAATTTTTCCTTCCTGCTTCACACATATGCTGTCTCACTAAGTGCTTTTAGTTCCCTGGAAAGCCTTCATTTTCCTGAGAGCATCAGGCTGAAGTTTCTTTCTACAGGGGGAGAAATATGGAAATGAGTTCTCTCTCTCTCAACCTTTTCAATGCTAGATTCCTTTTTAGCCATTTTCTATTATTAATGAAGATTGAATTGTATTGTGTATTTATGGAAAACCTACCCAAGCAGGCAGCGAGGCTTTGTGAAGGTACAAATGTCTGTTGAACTGAGCACATGTCATCCTGTACCAATGGAAAGTCAGCCAGGGGTGTGAATCTTGCTACACTGGCTGGAGCAGCCTCTGCCTTTCTTGACAATTAACTCTAGGTATAGGAGAGTATCATTTGGGTTCCTCCACGCTGGCATGGATGGTAGCCTTATACATATCTGTAGCTTTACTGGGAAGCAGAAATTTACTAAATTAAATATTAAACTCAAATTTGTGTCCTATGAAAGCACTTGTGCAGATATAGATGTTTACATTGCCTTTTCTCTCTGAAATTTTCCATTCATTGCACAGACAGTGTTGTAATCAGTGTTTACAAGGGAAAAACTACAATACAGGACACATGATTTGTACAATTATTTTATAATGGTCACCCAAAGAGTCATGTACAAGAAGAATGCAGGAACTCTGCCCACACACTAAAGACCAAAGAATCCAGCTGAGAGTCTGGATCCCACAGTAATGTCTTGCATGAGTCCAGCTGAAGACCTAGAGCCCATAATAATGCCTTCCAGTCAAGAACCCATGACGATATCTCATGCAGGCCTGCTTCATGGATCTACACTGGGAAGGCCCAAAGGTCAGTGGTGGAAGCTAGAAAGTATGTGCCAGTGGATGAAGATCTGTGCCAGCAGGCTGAGGAACCTGCACTGGAGTCAGGAAGCAATGCTCAAAGTAAGAACCAGAGCTCCCCTGAAAAGTACCACAGCCATCCTCAGGAACAGTAACATCCCAAGTTCCTCTGATGAGAATAGCTGAGTTCATCATGAAAGCCAGCATGACAAGTTTCTCCAGGAAAACCCACAGTGCCTTATAGCTTCTGAACAGCTGTTCTTCTCCAGTTCTTTTATTTTGGTGGCAACAACCCTCAAATGGGCCTCCCATGCCCAGCACCAGGCTAGTTCAGTTCAGCTGGGTGTTACAAGTTGACCACCAGTTGTCAATCCACCACAGATAGTAAACATGGTAGCAGTTTACTGCCAATAAGTATGAATTATAGCAATATAAATATAATAATAAGACAAGTTAAATAGATGTCCATCCTGATTTCTGAGCACATGTCCATGATATAGGAGGTGGCTACAGTAAGCGCGGTATTCTTTAGAACACTAAATCCTAAAATAATACACATGAACATGTCTGTACTGGCTGTTGAGCAAGAACTAAGAAATTCTGTCATATTTTGAGTTAACCGTGCTTCTTGAATTGATTCTTTTAAGGAAAGCTGTAGGATATTTTGGGTTGTTCCATTAGATCTATGTTTCCGACATGAGCACCAACACAAAGATGGCAATTGCTGGCTCCAAAGCCTCGCTAGTCACTTTCAAAACCAAGGCCATGGGTATGTTGATGGTATGCTGTTTCCCACTGGTAACAGTAGGATGATGTTCCAGAATCTTTTGTAATAATTGCTCTGCAGACAGCTGCCATGAATCGATTTGAGAGTACATCAGAAATCTAGCTGTCCAGGAGATGGAGGGAGGAGGATCATAATTTCAAGGTAACTTCATGAGATTCTTCCTCAAAATAAAAAAATACAAAGAACTGGGTGGGGGGAGCCAGTGGCTGAGTAGCCCTGGAGTCAATAATGCCACAAGAAGGGAGGAAAGGAGAAAGGGAGGAAGAGATCTAATTGTTATTCAAGACTGTTTTTGATTTGACTTCTCCTTTCTAATTGGGGTAAAAGTATGCATAGACTCTCATGCGCACAAAATACCACCGTAGGTATTACTTTTAGTTTTACACGTATTACACAAACTGTACTATGTCGGCACTAAAAGGAATCAAAATAAAAAATAAAAGAACAAATATTCTCTTCCTTAAAAAATCAGCCGTTAGCACCTTGTCCGTATCTTTTTCCAGTTTAGTCCTTATGTATCTATAATTTTACGGAGCTGCAAACCCAGTTTAGGTGCAGACTTGCAATTTGTGTGTTTTTCACTTAGAATTATGCACTATACCATAAATCCTTCCCGGGTGGCTCATAGCATCAGAGAATTAATTTTTAATGGTTGCTTTAATGACGATCAGGGGTTCATTTCCCTGCACAACATGTGGGTGTATCTCTAAAACACATCACTTAGCATTCCGTGCTAAATATCCTAGGCTTATAGTGCATCTGTAGTTTCCATCAACTCAGTTGGCATCTAGGGCCAACTATGCAAGGCATCCTGTTCGTCACCTGTGATCATGGAATAATTTCAAATTCCGTGTGGGCAGCATGTACTGGAGTTGGCACAGAAACTGTGAACCATAGAGTTTTGTATGGACTTCCATTAATGTCCTCTATAAATACATTCAGGCGAAGCACCTGGCTCCACAAAGAATAGGCACCCTGGAATTACCTAGGAAACAATTTAGCTAAGTGAATGTATACCTTATCGTGCAACTTTGAGTTATCTGTTTTCCCTTTTATGAGCGTGGTAAGAGGCTTTAGCTCCCAGTTATGTGGAATGGCATACACTCTGTAAAGGTAGATAACTCAGAACAATCATAACGTTAAGATAAAAAATGTCTTGAAATAATTCAGTTTTATTTTTACACTTACTAGAATTCAATAAAATGGTGCTAAGAAAAATCCACAGCAGAGCCCAACAGTTTTAGTATAACAAATGACCCCTAGGGGAAAAGCCTATATCCATTGCCTTAGTAAACGGGAGCGGGTGCTGAGGCTTTGTACAGTAGGAAGCAGCAGAACGTATCTTTATCAAGTTCAAGGAGATGTTTTATCCAAACAAGCAGTGCCCTGAGTTATACTGTGCCCTGAAAGCACGATTGTGGAAGATAGGCACGTGGCCCTTGGGTAACTTTTGATTTGTTGGCAGTATCTAGTACTGCAGGAGTCATTTCACCTAAGCATTTGGGCCAAGAGGATCTTTGAAAAATCAAAGTGGCAGATCCCATCAGGTGACATGGCTGTGAGGTGGCTGGAGATGTAGAGAGAAAAGATAACAGCCACAATCACCTGGGGTTTTTACCTTACTCACGAAACAGCTTATATGTACAACATGCATCCTCCTAAAAGGCACCACATTATGGATCTATATACTCCTCTGAACTTGGCTTAGCTATCAGTTTAGAACTTTTAAAATTTAAAAACTTATGGTGAAAGGCACATAACAAAGATAACCATTTTAAGCGTATTGTTCAGTGGTGTTAGGGACATCACTGTATTGCACAGCTATGGCCACCATCCAGTTTTGAAACTCAACTTGCAAAGCTGAAAATCTGAATACACAAAGCAATAACTCCTTTTCTCCTCTTTCCCTCAGCACTGGTGGACCCCATCTTGCTTTGGTTGCTAACAGTTTGACTACTCCAAATCCCTCATACAAATGGAATCACTGATATTTCTTTCCTGGGGGCTGGTGTCTGAATTGATTCACTACGCATAGTGATTTCAAGATTCATCCACACTGTACAATGTGTCAGAATTTCCTTCCTTTCTACTGCTGAGTTATATTCCATCGCAAATATCCATCATTTTTAATCTATTCACACCCCCCCGCCCAGGGGACTTGATTGTTTGTATCTTTTGCTTATTGCAATGAATGCTGCTGTGAACTTTGGTGTCCAAGTAGTTCTTTGAAACTCTGGCTTTAGCTCTTTTGGTAGAAAGCCCAGAAATAAATTTACTAAATTATGTGAGCAGTTTATGCTTAACTGTTGTGTGTTCTAAGAGTCACTTCATCATTAAATATGCTTAAGTTTTTGATAAATTGCGTGATGTTTTTCTACAGGAGCGGCACCATTTATATTCCCACTAAAACATCACTCAAAGGTTATCGTTTCTGTAGATCCTTGCCAGAACTTGCTATTTTTGATACTAGCATCTTCAATAGTGTGAATTAGTCTTGTATTTTCTACTGATTAATGATATTAAGTATAACTACATTTTTTAAATGTGTAGCATATGCAAGGTACAACTTTTAATGAATTGTCATTGAAAAAGCCCAAGAGTTGGATTCCAGCCATGATTAATCTTTAGTATTAATTAGTGGTTCTACCGTATTCCCTGCTGTCCATTTAGCTATCTCCTCACTCCTAACTCCCAGCACATATAATCGCAAGTTAGCCATCTTTCCATATTCATGAAGAACTAGTTCTAACACACCTGTGTGCACCAAAATCCAAGAAAGCTCAAGTCCCTTCTATACAAAATGGTGTAGCATTCACATATCACCCATTGATGTCCATCTGTATAACATAAATATTCTCTAGATTGTTTATAATCATTGATAGGTTGTAAGTAATATGCAAATAGTTTTTACAGTGTTATTTAGAGAACCATGACTAGGGGAAAATGTCTGAATATGTTCAGTGCAATCTAATTTTCTGTTGAATCTGTGACTAGAGAAACTATGGGTCAGAGGTACGCAGTTCAGCCTCTCAGTCACCCCTAATCTTGATTCTAATTATGATTTCCTTGCTGTGGGCCTTTATGTTGGATTGCTACATCTCCTATGTGATAGAAACCGAGACCCCACATGGAACCAACCAGACCTTCTGACACGAGAGAAGTCTTTATTGGGGGCAGCGGTGCAGGGGGGTAGCAGGCTGCCTAGGAGACCAAGGAAGCCACAAGCAGAGCAAAGTGTGGGCTTTTAAACTCTTTTTGGGGGTGGGTGTTGGTGGAATAGCCCGAGCAGGGTGGTGGAGGTGATGGGGGTGTCTGTGGGTCAGAACAGTCCAAGCAGGGTGAGTTGGGCCAGAACAACCCGAGTGAGGTGAGCTGTTCGTCAGTCCTGCCAAAGTGAATGAGGGCGGGTTTGGCTTTTGTGGTGGAGGGGAACTGAAGTGGAACAGGTAAGGGAAGGAGAGAAATATTGAGAGTTAAAGTTTTCCCACAAGGGGGGCTGGCTGCCTCATGATTTATCACTATGTGCTTCATTAACAACCTCTTCCAAACACCTCCTGGGTTTCCCCACACTATTGAGAGTGTGTCAGTATCTGTCTCTCCTAGACTCCCAGGGCTTTGATTGGATGCTGTGGATCTTATTCTTTGCATTGACACATAGAGAAAAAAATGACCCTTGCTAGCTGCCTTGGTTACTTTTCTCTCATTACTGAGACAAAATATCCAGCACCCAAAATGAAGGAAGGGTTTATTTAGCTTACAGTTTGTGGAGGTTTTAGTCCATATTTGGCTGGTTCTGAGGCAGAGTAGCACATGGCAGAGGGCAAACTGTTCATGGCAGCAGAGCACAGCAAAAACAACCAGCTAAAAGGAAGAATGGCTGCAAGCAGCCTCCTTTTCTCCCCTACATTGTAAACAGCCTACCCCCACCCAGGGGGTGTGTAGCTCTCACACAGTCTCCATGCCCTCCTCTTCACAGGCTCAGGATGTATACAAAGTAAGCACCCTGGCTTCCTGCTGAATCACTCAGCCAAACCTCTAGACTCCCCAAGTTGACACAATGTATCAACCATAACATTCTACCCCTTGTCAACTTGGCAACCAGACACATTTGTTTAAACCAGTTTCCAGATACAAAGACATGCTTATATTAGAGCCATAATACTAGCATTGCACTCCAGACTTTTATTCCAACTCAAAATATAAAGCATATGATAGGTTCACATGTTTGCATCCCACAGACCTACTTTTACTGTAGTATTCATACATGTGTACCCCTTAAACTCCAAAGACTGAAAAAGTTTTCTCATCTTAATGATATTTTTATAGCTCAGTTGTGGATGGAAAACAACATGTGCCTTTAAAATGGTTCTTTACACTCTGGGTTATATTGTTTCCTTTCACATTCACTGAAGCAGATTTCCAGCTATGTAAGTTAGAGGTGTACATACACATACTGAGAGCCTGTGGGGGTGGCCGATGTTGGAGGCTTTGCATACTGTTCTGGTATTCAGATGGAGACACCAATTATTTCCTTATAGCATTTGAATGTTTTTGTAGTTAATCCCCAATTACTTCTATTTATTACTGCCACTTATTTCATAGGGTAATTAAATTCCATCACTTTTAATTAACCTTTGTTACTTTCTCTACTGCTTCTCACTTTAATGCACCAGTATAATTATAAGGTCAGCCACAAGGTCTTTGCTGTGTTTCAGTTCTTCATTTAGAATCATATTTTATTTGTCCAGAAGAGAGATTTCATGACCTAGGTAGGGATGGCAGTGTAGCCCAGTGTATAAGCACATATACTGTAGTAAGAGGAACCTAGGATAGATCCTGGCATGGCCACGTACTAGCTGAGAATTTGCCCACGTGTCTAACTGGAGGTTTGTATGAACAAGCAGAGTAATTTTATTCACCTTTGTTATATTTATGAAGATTCAAAGATTCATAGATAAAAAGGATTCCCTATATTGCTTGCTTATGCTCACTATAAAATATTGGTTGGCATTTATCTTCCCTAAATTAATTATCCACTTTATTTGGAAAATTTAAAAATGTATCAAGGTTCATTTTCTTGAGGTAATTATTTCATATATGGATGCAACTGAGATCGGTTTAACTCGGCTATACAAAGGTTAAGAAAGCAGGCTTTATATTTTGATAAATTGTTGTAGATATACTTATCGAATGAATGAGTGAATTTGAAGTGTATACTTGTTATGAGAATAATCATTAATTTGTCACTGATGGAAACCTTTAAATGATTGATGACCACTTATTTCAAAACTAACTTTACTAGAGAGTTTTCAAAATAGTTTTTCTTATCATTTAAACAATGTCAGTGTGTTATTACTCTAAATCTTGAAGGTTTCAGATATATTTCTTCTGAAAGTTTGAAATATATTATACTTGAGAAAGGTAAAAAATATAACAGTCTTGACAAACATAGGTTTTATGAAGGTAGAATTTTTTATAAGTTGCCTTGACACCTTTTTTGTTACTCTTTTGTAACAATAAAAATTAATAGATAAAACTAATTAGTTATCTAGAAAACTAGTCATTAACAGTTTGTTCTTATAACTACAGCTGATTTTCCTGATGAGATGATCAGTCTAGTGAGGGCAGAAATGCTTTCAAATATATCTTTAGGGAAGTTAGCTAAGTTTCAAATTTGGTCAGCCAGGTACTGTGGAGCCCTAGTGTAGTGAGAGGGTTGGAAGATCTCTTTAGATTTGATGGTTCCTACTGCTAAATCCAGAGAAAGATTTGTCTTCTATGCAACTGACTTTTTTTAAAAAAGAGCAATCGTAGATATAGATGGCTGCAGTTAACACTTCTTTTTTTAAACAATTTTATTTTTGTCATAAAACTTCAATATTATCTGATATACTAAATATTTTGATAATTTTATTTGTGTTCATCTTCTCTGAGTAGTTATAAATCTCATTTAGACTGAGCTCTTCAGGAACCTGCCTGTAGCTCAATAAAGGGAGCTTTGACCACATGAGACCTTCTAGAGTGATTGGTGAGAGGGCGGAAGGAGGGTGCGGGGCTTATGTGTCATGATTGTACGGATGGACCAAAGGAAGCCAGGATCAGCCCTGCCCTGGGCATTGTCTTGGCAACTGGGATTGCAGCAAACTTTTCTCAGGAAGCAGAAGGACTGAAGTGGAGCTTGAGAAATTGGAATGAACAAAATACTCATTCTACAGCAGGGCTTGTTATGTTTTTGGGCAACTGAGGAGTGATCTCTGGGATCTCTTCTGTTCACCTTGCTGTTGTACTTCTCCCTTTCTACTAATACATCACAGGCTGTTTTAGCACCAGTGATTTTTATTTTCTGAAATGTCCTGTGAAGATTTTGTCTTTTTTTCATGTTCCAATACCCAGAACAGAAGGAAAAAAAATCCATTCTTTCTCCCAGTGTGTTGAGTGAGTAATTTTATAGATAACATGACTGACCTTTGATTGTAGGCTAGTACCCTACACAGTCTGAGGCTCTTTTCAGACAGAAGTGAAAATCTTAGCAAATACCTGCAAAAATTTATATGATGTTGCTTAGATTAAAGGGCTGTTACCACATCACAGGTAAACAACCTTTTTCATGAATTGGTTTCTCTTTGTGGGTTTGGACTTCAGAGAGGCAGAGGAAGCTGCCTTTTGAAAGGAAGTACAACTTTCTCATGTTGTTGGTTCCTGTGTGTTCTCAATTCCTGCGTGGACAGTGTGAGATGTGGTTTGGTACTTGTTTCTTAGCTGGTTCCCTCTTTTGATGCCTGCGCTGTATGGAGCATATTCTCCATCATAGCCACCAGGACTCTTTGAAAATACGTGACAAATCAGATCCATCTTTTCACAAAGCTCAGCAGCCCCCCACGATGACTTACTTCCAAGCTCACTTAGAGTAAATCTCAAGTGTTCACCAGTCCCTGCCTCTTATGTGATGTCATCTCTTCCTACCCCACAGCTAAAATAGGCTAGCTTGGTCAGACCGACCTCTTTGCTGTTGGGAGGAGAGAACCTGCTTTTGGCTTCAGGGCACAGCACGCAATTATCTTCTATCTGGAATCCTTGTCTTCTAATATCCAGTCAGTGAGGACTTCATGATGTCTTTCTCAGAGGAGAACCAGACACCTAAGCTAGCACGTTTGCTCCGTCTCACCACACGGTGCCCCTTGCCATGTGCAGACGCAGTGGTAAGGGCCTCACCAGGTGCCAGCACCATTCACACTCTTGGACTTCACCCTCCAGAACCACAAGCTGGAATAAACCTCTTCATAAATTTCCAAGTCATGGGTATTTTGTTGTAGTGACAACCTTGGGCTGACATTCCTTCTGTGTTAAATAGCTCCATCTTCTTTCAAAATGCATCCACATTAGAAACAAGTTTTGAGAGGGGAAGACTCATGTTTGATTTGACTCCTGCATTGAGGAATGAATACCAAGTTGAATCTGGCTTAGAAAGCCTATCTTGCAAATTCCTTTAAAGGAGGAACTTTCAGAGTCTGTGATGTATCAGATGAAATTCAGTTTTCCGTCACACCTTTTCAATTTGTTAACGGTGGTGTATATTCACTATAGTCACCTAGTAACAGTGTAAAGAAAGTTGCTTTGTCTTTTTTGGAAACACTGGGATTTAAAGAATATTTATTTCCACTTATTGACCTTTCCTTGTGCTGAGATTTTATAAGGGTTCCTTGTTCTGTGTCCCCTTCACTATGTCAAAGCTAAATAAAAGGTTGAATTAAAAAAATTATCTATCCCCACAGCATGGTGCATGCATTTATTTTCATGCTGTGAATGTGGATTTCCACTCTAAGCATGAATAACTTCTCTCTCAAACAAGATATCTTTTTTTCCTGCCTCTGTCCTGTCACCTTGAGTCCAAGGAAAGTTATCTGCACCTACTTTTGAAAATGCAAATGATATGAATTGCCTAGAGAAAGTGAAAGAAGTCACGCACACTGTAGTTTGCAAATGTTCCAGTAACCCTGAGACAGATGCGATCACTCTTTGAAATTTATGCTTAATGAATTTCCCCAAGAGAAACACCTTTTAGCGGAGGTGACAGTGTTTTTTTTTTTTTTTTTTTTCTAAAATCTCTGTTTAAGTCACACTTGGATCTCTTTTTTTAAACTAACATTTTGCTTATTTCAGCTTGTTTTTTCTGGTTTGTGTTATGTTCATTACCTGATCCTTCTTTCGAAAGGAAAAGACACGGTTCTGAAAATAGCCATTGCCCAAAGCAGAAAGTAAATTCTTTCCTTGGTATTGCAGCTTTTTATTTGATTTACTTTTTTGTTGTTGTTTTTCAGCAGACTAAATGCTTTAATTGTTTAGGTTCCCTAAAAAATTCTTTGCAATATTCTTTTGGTCTCAATGCCTTATTGGCAGACACTGAGCAGAAATACCGAATAGAAGTTTATGTATGTACTTATAAATATGTACCTGTACTGAGGTGCTGATAATACATATTAAACATACATAAAACTAGAAATTAAGACACATTCAATAAGTATGAATGAAAGTTCCAGTATTTTCCCCACACCCTGTCCTGGACCCTCAGTCTAGTACAGGCTGTGGTTATTCAGGACCTGAATAACAATGCACCATTAAAAAGCCACTGAGCTGGGCACAGTGGCTGACACCTAGAGTCTCAGATACTGAGGAGCTTGCAGCTGGAGGACCTCAAGTTTGAGGCCAGCCTGAGCAACTGAGAGCCTATCTCAAACTAAAAAGTGCTAGGGATGTGCGTGGCTCAGTAGTGTACCTCCCCTGGATCCACTCCCAATAACATGAGAAGGAAAAACAAGTTTCTGAACTTGGCATGCGGAGGCTGGGAGGAGAAAGGTTTGCTAAAGGTCCTCACTGAACTCTAAATCCTCTGCCTTAAGAGCACACAGAGGATGGCATGGTGCCTGGTGCCAGGTGGTATTTCAGTGGGCGGAAGTTAAAGTTCTGCATCTATTTCTGCTGCTGTTTTATTACTGCAGCTGCTGCTGCTGGTTTGTAGATTGAAAACTTCTCAAAATGGAAAGGACCTTTCTGCTTCTTTCACTTACTTGATCCCAAACTCTGATCTGAACTCTTAAGATAAGCTGCGTGTGGTCTCAGCGCCCCACTTGAGTCGTGATATATGCGAAGATGGAGTGCTTCCCTACTTCTAGCCATTTGGGCGTTGTGTAACGTGATATTTTCTAAAATCTGAAATTCTGAGTTCTAAAAGCAGAGCTGGCCTAGGAAATTTGTATAAAGGAATGGGGTGGTTACCTAGGCACTATTATTGGATTATAAAAGTTGTTACTCTGGAGCTCACATTCTGGCTGAAGAGCCATTTTGTGATACTTCATTCTGAAGGGCGGTGTTGCTTAGAAAGGTTTGTGCTACAGTTTCACCATCAGTGTCCTACCAAGGCCCACATGACGCAGCTTAATTGTGTATGCAGGTAACACACAGGGTTCAAATGGCATAGTTAGGACTTGGAACTTTTACAATGTTCCTTATTGCAGGAAGCACTGAAGGTCATTCTGTTGTTATTATTTTGGAAGAATGAACAGGGACAGTGTAGAATACAGAGTGTAGAAGAGAAAGGTTTGAAATGGGTGTCAGAGGCTCGGTGGGAACTCTCATAGCCTGCCAGTATTTTATTTCCTTTGGATTTCAAAATATTAATTGAATTGCTTACTGCTTGGTCTGTAAGATGGCCTGGCGGAGTAGAATCCACATGGACACTGTGTGAGTCAGCTATGGATTTTAATGACAACCCTGTCACCAAAAACTAGCTGAGGAAAGTTATGCATTTTTAGTTTTTTTAAGTTTATAAGTGGTTTTTTATGGTTACCTGTTCCTACAGGGGTTTCATGAGTATTACATGAAGTTTGTGATATTTTTATCAGTCAGTTTTTCATTACCGTGACAAAATGTACGATTTATATAAGTATAAGGAGGGAGGAAAAGGACCATTTTGACTCATGGTGTTTGGGGTTTCAGTCCTGGGTGGGCTTAGTTGCCTGTGGGCCTGTGCGGAGTCTGTACCTCATGGTGGCAGGCACAGGTGGCAGAGTGGGCCTGTGTACCTCATGTGACCCGAAGCAAAGAAAGAAACAGGTAGTGGGCGGGATCCCACAATTCCTTTTAATGGCCGAACTTTCTCCGCTTCCTTCCTGTCCCCTGAAGGTTCTACCATTCCCAGAAGCACCATGCACTCAGGACTGAGTCTTACTACACATATTCTTGAGGGACTTTTGAGGTCTTATAAAAATGCAGCTAAGTGGATGTCAGAGCATAGTACATGCTTGGTAAATTTTGCTGATTATCTTGTCTCACACCAGGAGATACTTGCACTGAGATCTGGACTGTGAAATTCAGGCATATAAAGTTGATGCTTCTGATATTTATAAATAGACTTTCTATCACTGTTGATTAGATCATGCTGATAAAGGAGTGATTCTTCTAACCACACATTAGACAGTCAAACAAAATCCCTGCTTCACTGGTATTTATATCTTTTATGAATGAAGTCATGCGGTAGTTGAACATTAGTGATAAGCATAGTATTTTCTACTATACATAACATTGAATGGAAGGTATCATTCAGCATGTGGACTACATGAGGTTGGATTACTTCATTGATTAGGAAACTACTTCAGGAATTTGAGAAACATTGTAATGTCTTGCTTATGTCAGTGAACTAATTAGATGAATATTGAAGTACTTTTGAAAAACTAATAAGTCAATGCTTTATTTCTTCCTCTAGTTATTGCCTTAAAACATTTGAAAGGTTAAAAATAAATCTTATTTAAGGTGTTTGTAGGTGGTCATATAAAATATTTATTGGTAAGAACTGATAAGTGAACTTTCATAATAATTTTATTGTACAATTAACATGAAATAAGGTATTTTATGATACTCTTTTATATGTACAGTGTTTGGTAACTGAATTCTCTTTGAAAATACTTACTTGAACATAGCAATTTTAACTTATGCACGGTGAGTGTTTCCATAGTCTTTCTCTTAGTAATTTAGAATGTGGCTTGTTTCTTTGGGGAGGTGACTAAGACATTTGCTGGACATTTATTGGCCTAACTGTATAAAAATCAGTAATCTGTGAGATTACTCTTAATTTTCACTTCCATTGTGAAAGCAGATCCAGTAGTGAGTACAGGATTTACAGAAGTTATGGCTGCAGTGAGTCTTTAAGTACGCATTTCTCATATCTATTCCTTCTCAACCCAGGCTTGTGTTCTGTTGCTTTAGTTGCAGAACAAATATTTATAGAGATTTGTGCATTTAACTCTCCATGTACAAAATCAAGATTATTTCTCCTTTCAGAGGCAAAACAGACTCATTACTTAATCCTTTCTGTTTATAAATGTCTTAGTTAAGAAAAGAGAGATGGAAGATGCATGTGCATTTTGGCTGAATACTGACTGTCCATCAAAAGTGACACATAGTTATTGTATTGGGTGTCTTTATTCATGGAAGTGATATTCTATAAAGTCAACACAAATGATGGAATTAGTGAAATTGCACAAGTGTTCCCAGGGGAAGCATATACTTAAGTTCTTGTGTATCTCATCACAATAGTTTTTCAATCTTTTTTTAAAGGTGTAGTTTTATTTAGTGGCTCTATCTGTCTGTCTGTCTGTGTGTCTAATTTGTTATACCACACTCATAGCTAGTAGCACTGTAATTCAGGCCTGCATATAAGCTCTATATCTTCCTTTTCTGTAAGACGCATTATAGCCTCCTTCCTCTGCATAAAAATAGATAGCACTTTAGGACTGTGGTGGCCACTTAAGACAGTGACATCACCAACAAAAACACTAAGTCTCAGAACAGCAGCACTACAGACCGTAAGAAGGACAATCTACACACAGTGTGTGAGCTGGAAGAAGCGGGCAGAATGCTGCCTTGATCAGCCTCATCTGGGAGCATGGCAGTGCCTGGTGACTAATGTGCTTCGCTGCAATGCACATATCTGATCACAAAACTGCTGCTGGGCTTTAAATAGATTTTGGTGAGAAGAAAAATTCACAAATAGGAGATCTGTGAATAATGAGGATTGATGGTAATGAGACTAAAGTCATTTTAAGACTTTCAAAGCCTTGACTTGGCAGTTGAGTGCTTGCACCCTTTTTTTTCTCAAGGGCTTAATCTGGAGGAAGTGAGACCAGGGCTCCTCGAAGCTGTGCTTCTTCCTTCCAGGATTCTCATGCCACTTCTCCCATCCTGTGGTGCCAACACTTGAGACCTCTTAGAAGCTTCTCACCTTCTCTGGGTTGCAGGCCCTCCTACACTGACATAGTTGAATCCATTTTGCCACCTCCCTGTGGTCCTCTGGTTAGCTTACCTCTCCTGTCCCATGCCCGGAGGGGGAAGTGTTGCATGTCAGCATCACAGGGTCAGAAAGTGGACTGTGGCTTCAAGTGGCCTGGGTTCAAAGCCTAGCTCTGGCATTTCATTCCTGTGAGTCCCTCCCCTCTTTTTGACCATGAAGACTGTATCACCACCTACTCTACAGTTTTAGTAATTGATAAGAGAATAGTACTGAGGCATGGGAGACAGGGCTGACAAATAACGTATGTTCTAATGAAAGCAATTCATCTACTTTATATCCATATATAACTTTATATTTTTCATGAGGGTTTGATGATGTACCACCAACAAAAAATAGTTCACATGAAAAATAAGAGTGAAATCTACTCAAGTTTATAAAGGTAAAGCTAATGTCATGCTATGAAAATCTGTGAACTCGGGAAGATAGAAGGTTTCCCTGTAGCCCTGAGTTCTAAAAAGCTCCAAAAATGAAAGACTGTACTAAATCAAAGCAGTGTGTTCTTAGTTATTTCCAGAACTGAGTGGTTGCTTCTTGACTATCCATGGGGCACATGGACTTACAGGTACCTGTTGAGTGGTGACATGGTTGTAGTGTCTCTCATCACATTTAGATCCTTGGAGATGGGCGTTCTTTTATGTACATTCAGACCTTCAGGCCTCTCTGTGAGACACTAACTATGCTGAGGACGTCTGCTTCTGATTATGTGATTGCAAAAACACTAGTCTCTACAAGAACTGTGTGTGCTCTGCTTCCAAATATATCATGGATCACTGGCAGACAGACTCTCGGGGAATTACAGAAATGTGAGGCAAGAATGGGTAGCTGGTGAAAGGCCTGCAATGGGGGTGGTTTTTTTAAGGGGCCAAATTGACTTGCGCATTGTGGTGGGGTCTTAAAATCAGGGTCTCCATGCCTTTGGTTCATTCTCTGCTATTGATAATATTTTAAACTCTATGCTGTATGCATATGCAGTTACTTGCCTGTGGATTGCATATCTGTAGTTCACAACCTGTAAAAGATATACTGTATGGTTTGCATTAAAAGATGTTAAAAGATTAATGACTGTTGTAAAAGTAGACCATGGTGACCGTTATAGAATGTAGTAAATATACTATTTTTAAATTGTATGCTTAAAATGGATACATTTCATATTATACAATTTGTGTTTTAATAAAATTAAAAAGAGATCAAGGTACAATTAGACAAGTTTTTATAAAGTATAAGAAACCTCTTGCTTTCAAGTTATTAATACTTATATTTAGTAAGAGCAATGTTAGGAGATATCATCATCAACATTTCTAATTACTTACACTTCTAGATTAGGTTTTTAAGAAATCAAATAATTATTGCTCTGGTAATGCTTCTGTCTTTGTTTCATCATGAGTATTATGTTCCGTCTATGGGTTTTTTGGGGGAGGAGTAAGAATTTCATAAAACTAGATAACACCTTTATCTATAAGCAGGTATACCAGGCACACATACACACATGCACACACGCATGCACACCCATCCACCCACACATTCCAGTTTGCTGATACGCAGCCTACAGGATGATCCTGAGGGGCCGAAGCCTGGGGTTATCATTCTGCACTGTGAAACTTCTCATCTTGCTTTAGAGGAGCCACATGACTTGTGAGTCACTAATACATAGTTTACATGAGGGGGACCATGTTCTCTTGACTTTCCTGGAAACAGACTTTTTCATTAGCACCCTTCACTCTCAATTGCATGAGAATTGCTTTTATGGTTTATTGTTTAATTTTATTGTTACAATTTCTTCTCTTTGTCCACCTCTAACTTACACATGTCCTGAGTTCAGGAACTTAGTGCGATATGCTCAGCACTTTGTCTGGTTCTTGGCACTGAATAAACATTGCCAACGAATTGAATAAATTAGTTGTCAGTTTTAAGTTTAGCAACAATAAATGCTTCTCTGTTTAAGAGTAAAAATCAGTGTACTTTGAAGTTCTGATGTCTTCTTCCTGCCCGTGGACACGCAGCTTTGGAGATCATTGCCTGTGGGTGGCCAGGACATCACAGAGAAAAGGATGTGGTGTTCAGGGAGGGACAGGCAGGGAGCCCGTGGAGAAGTGGTTTGCTGAGAACCATGACTCCCTCTTCTAGTGTTTGACATTTGAGTCAGAGTCATTTTGCCTGTCTTCTCTTTTACACAAGGAGTGAGAGTTTAATCAGAAAACAAAGCAGGTAAAGACAATACCTTATCCAGAACATGGGAGACTGAAATGTATTAAATGAGCTGCTTATGATGTTTGAGGGCCTCGTGGGATATTTACGGGTGGTGTTGTGACAGGTTACCTGTCCACACTGGCAGAGGTGGTGAGGAGTGGGAGGAGCTCAAGTGAACTGCAGTATGTAGTTTGTTTTGGAGCAGTGCTTTGAAGTTTGATTGAAATCCAGTTGGTTTGATTTCCTGTTTTGCTTCTTGAAAGTGAGATTATTATAAATTCTGTGTACAGTAAAATTTCATGGTTTAGGTATAAAGTTATCTGAATGTAAGAGACATTCACAGTCCTGTAGGCACACCACAATCACGATATAGATGATTTCTATCACCCTTTAAAAATTTCTCTTGTCCCTTTACGTAGTCAATTCCTCCCTATTCTCCTTAAAAATCAGTGGTCTTGTGACACTGCACTCTTGAATAGCAGTCCACTGTCCTTAATTTTAGATGTATATTTCCTAAGCAATGGAAAGTTGGATTGTTTTAGTTTTGACATTTTGAATAAAGTTTCTTAAACATCCATATGGACGTTTTCATAGAGATACCTGTTTTCGTTTCTCTTGAATAAATACTGGTAAGTAGCATTGCTGGGTCGCGTGGAGAGAGTACACACTATTTCATTATACAAGCAGCTTCGAAGCTGTTTTCCAAAGTGATTGCATTCCCGTGAACAATGTGTAGCAATTCCATTTGCTTTGGGTGCTCAGAAGTACTCTGTGTTGTCAGTTTTTGTTGTGCTTGTTTGCTTGTTTTTAACCCTTCTAGAAGGTGATTTGGTTTGGAGTATAATGGTAGGCATCTGTGTGAATTTTCCTTTTTTAAAAAGTTATATGTTTTGTTTGCCTTCCCCTTTTCTTGAGTCTTTCTGCATTCTTCCCTCCCATCACTGCTTCCTTGTGTAAAGACTGCAGTATATGCTTGACGCAGGTAATCTCATCAGAACTTCTGTTTCTGTGGCTGGGTGTTGTGTATTAAACACTGCTTTGTTCTTCCCTGAGTTTTTACATTAAATTACAAAGTGTAGGTGGACAGGCTCTACATCGCTGGGAAAAGAGCCAGTATGTAACCAGCTAAAGTTGCTTCATTGACTGATATTTGAGAAATGAACTCAATAAACTCAGTCCTAAGAATTACTTTTAAAAAGTGTCAGTTTTGTTGTTTCTGTTTGCAGAATGTTTTTGGTGGTTTCTAAGACCTAAGAAAAACCTGTTCGTCAGACTTCCTGTTCTGAATCAAGGAATGATTCTGGAAGACTTCAATAATGTTTAAGCTATTAACATAAGGGATTTTTAATTGTTCTGATATCTTATGCCCATGGCACCCAGGGCTGTTTCTAAAGCATCTAGTGAGCTGTCAGTAGACAGTTAGGGAGAGTTTGAAAATTAGGGAGAGTTTGAAATTCTAGCAATTAGGGAGAGTTTGAAATTCTACCAATTTTAAAACTCTTCTTAAATTCGGTTATAAGCACAATTGTTTTACACAAATAATATTGATTTCCCACTACCTCTTTGGTTATCTTGAGTCATTTCTCCTTAAAAGTTGCCTCATGGAAACTTGGACATCGTTTCAAATTCTGCCTGTTAGCTTTCTTCATTTTCAATTATTAGCATAATTGATCATATAGGCAGATAATTCCAGTTTATCCTTACAACTTTGGGTATCTTGAGTCATGGGTTTTTAATGATTGTTAATGAAGACTTATTGAACATGTATGTAACAATGTTGTCAGTGTATTTATATAAAATTCTCATTTGGAGGTAGCAGCATTTTAAAGGATTGGATTGGTCAGATTCATGTATATATCCTTGTAAATTCCTGCAGACAGTTTTGTAGTATTTTTTTGGTTTTCCTTTCCAAATACTGTACATTTTAGTATACTTAAGGTTTTGAACAAAATATTTTCACCTCTGGGTATTTACCCAGTGTCCCCTCTATTGCCAAATCCATGGGCAGTTTTTTCATCATGCAAGGATTTTCACAGATCAGTTTTTTAGAGAATAGTCTTCTCCCTACATCAACAACTGTATTCCAACTCTTATATTTGTCATGTAAGAGTTTGAAGTAAGGGAGAGTTTCTGGCACACAAGTCTAAAATCATGGAAAAAGTAGTTCAATTTTGAATGTTTCAGCTACCCATCTATCTTGCTTGTGAGTGCTGTTCTAGTTAACTCCTTCCTGCTGACACATGAAGCAAAGGAGTTAGAGATGAGTGGTACTGTGCTCAGAGACGGCACTGGGGGTGGCTAGAAGAGGTTCATCTAGGTGAGATAGTGTTCCCAGGGGGAATTTTGAAACTATGGATGACATTTTTAAATTGTCAGGATGGCAGGGCTTTCTGACATAGAGGCGGGAGCTAGGGATGCTCTCACCCTACAAAGAGTGGGACAGTCCTACATAGCAAAGAATACCTGGGTCCCAAATGCCAGCCATGCTCCCTGTTGACAGTGCTTAGCTGGAGAAGGCTGAGCTCAAAGTCTGGCACTGAGATCTTGAACAAATTGCGTTTGCCTCATCTGTAGTGTTGGGATAAAAAAGCATATTTTATGAGATTGTTTAGTGGATTGCTGGTGATGTGTATCAAGCAATGAACATATGAACAGATTTATAGCAGAAACTAATGTGGAATCGCTCATTTTTAAAAATAATTATTTAAAAATTAAATTTATTCATGTATGTTTGTGATATATAATAATTACATTCATTTTGGGGAATTGGTATACACACACATGTATACTGGTATCTTGATAATTTTTAATCTCCTTCTCTCCCAATCTCCCATCCCTCATTCCTCTGTCCCCCTTCCAAAATCTAGAAAGTTTGTGCCATTTTTCCCTATAATCTCTTCCTTATTTTACCCTTTAACTTGTCTATATTGTGGTTTCTCTTATAAACGAAATCATAGGCTACTTTATCCATTTGTCTGTTTATGGGCTTCTAGGCTTTTTCCGTAATTTAGCTATTGTGAAATGCAGTGCTATAAATATGGGTACACATGTACCACTCTAATATGATGCATTTAATTCTTTCAAAAAGACACTCACAAGAGGTATAGCTGGATCAAATAGCATTTCAAGTTTTAATTTTTTGAGTCATCTCCGTACTTATTTCTATAGTGGTTGTACTTCTGTACCTTTCTGCTAACAGTGAAGAAGTGTTTATTTTCTCTACATCATTGCAGGTATTTCCTTTTGGGTTGTTGATGATATTCCTTCTGACTGGGATGAGATGGAATCTCAGTGTTGTTTTGATTTGCATTTCCCTAATAGGTAAAGATGCTGCACATTGTTTTCATGTTCTTATTGGTCATTTGTACTTTGAGAAGGGCCTACTCATTTCATTTGCTCATTGTTTGATTCGGTTGTTTTTTGTGGGGAAGAAAATCTAATTTTTTAGTTCTTTATGCATTCTAGATATTAATCCTCTACAGAAAGCATAGTTGGCAAAAATTTTTTACCATTCTGTAGGTTTCCTTTTCACTTTGTTGATTGCTGTGAAAAAAATTTAAAATATGATGTAATCCCATGTGTTGTTTCTTGGTGTTAATTCTTGTGCTAATGAATTTCTGTTCAGAAGAGCCTCGCCTATGCCTATGCCTATGCCCTCAAGTGTGTTCCCTATTTTTTCTGCCAGTAGTTTCAGTGTTTGTATTTTTATGTTGAGATATTTGATATATTTCAATTTTGTTTTAGTATGGGATAAGAGTTATGGGCCTAACTTTATTCTGTGCATTGGTGACTAGTTTTGCTAAAGAGACTGTCTTGTTTTCCTGGGTGTGGTTTAACTCCTTTGTCGAAGATAAGATGGCTAAAGCTGCATAAGATTATTTCTGTGTCTTCTATTGCATTAGTCTACATGTCTACTTCTGTGCCGGTACTATCCTGTGTTTTTATTATTGTAACTTCATAGTACACCTTGAAAATCAGAATTGTAATTTTTGAATACCTTTGGTATTTCTTGGATATTCTCGACTTCTTCGGGTTTTATGTAATGTAAAAATGGTACAACATGTATAAATCGATAAATGTAGTAAACACGTAGATAGAAACAAGGATAAACATCACACAATCATTTCAATAGTTCTAAAAATGCCTTTGCAAAATATCACTTGTCTTTGTGAAAAAAGCCCAATGGAAATAGGTATAGAAAAACCTTTCTTTAAACTGAAAATTACCATACATGAAATATACAGCCAACATACTGAATGTGGACAAACGGAAAGCATTCCCTCTAAAGTTTGGAATGAGCAAAGGGTGTTCCCTCTCACCACTCCTGTTCTATGTATTACCTGAAACTTTAGTCAGAGTAATCAGTCAAGAGCAAGAACTAAGAACAATACAAATAGAAAATGAACAAGCTAAACTGTCTTCATTTGCAGATGATGTGATCCTCCTTTACATAGAAGATCCAAAAAATTCTGCCAGATGTACCTTAGTGCTGAGAACCAAATTCAACAGAGTGGCAGATTACAAAATCACACCAATATCAACAGAGTTCTTGTACACCAATCATGAACTCAACTGAGAAAGAAACTAGGAAAACAGTTTCATTCAAAGTAGCTTATAAAAAAATTATATATATAAGAATCAACCTTACCCAGGAGCTAATGTTGCCTATAACAAAAACTATAGTACTCTGGAAAAAGAGATTGAAAACAGAGAAAAGGGAAAGACTTCTCCTGTTCCTGGATACATAGAATCAACATGGTCAAAATGGCCATCTACCAAAAATGAGAGTTAATGATATTTCAATAAAAATACCAACAACATTTGTCAGAGAACTAGAAAAAAAACTGGTCTTTAAACTTCTATGAAATAGATATGGTTTTAACCCAAAGTGGCTTCCCAACCCACTCTGAGTAAAAGCCGAGTTTCTCACAGTGGCCTATAATGAAGACTATTTGAACTGACTTCCTGCTCCCCTCTGAACTACTTCCTGCTGGGTCCTCTCCTGGGTCCTCTCCTGGGTCTCCTCTAACCACACTGCCCTCCTTGTTGTTTCTGAATCTGTTCAAGTGCCCCCCTGTCTCCCTCTGGATCTCAGGGGTGAGAGGCGCCCATTCTCCATCTCTCTCTGTGGGTGTCTCTCTCACTTCTTTCCGCTTTGTTACCTTATCCAAGGGCTGCTTCCCTGATGCATGGTCTAGAAACTGCAGCTGGGCTGTCCACAGCCACCCCTCCCCTGAGTCGGTGCTTTCCTTTTATCATTGGCCAAAATATTTGCTTATTGGCTGCATCTTCCAAGTAGGACATAGTTTTCAAGAAATTAAGCATTCTGTTTTGTTCACTGATACATCCCCAAAGACAGGAGTAGACTTTGACACCAACCAATGTTTATTGATTGGATAGATTATAGTAGCAATGGGAAAGAAGTTGTGATTGGACCATAATTCCTAATTATGTAAATCTGTTCTGTTTGTGCATGAGAGACAGACAGACAGACAGACTGATTGGCTGAGTGACAGACTGACTGAGAGGCTGAGAGACTATGTGTATAACAGGTTACTTTTTCTTCTAGTTAAATTTTAATCCAGATGATAAAATTAATGCTATACGGGAACCTTCTTATCTAAATAATTTTGAGAAACATTACAAAAGAGCATGTATCAAGCTGTCAATAAAATTACCTTTCTTAACTCATTCATCAAACTCTGAGATTCTTTTTAATTGAGAAAAATTTATTTTTCTATTAGAGCACCTTAAGAACATAGTGATACAATTATATTTGTGTTTTGAAATTCATTGCATGAACTCTTGTCCAAACAATATTAGCATAAACCTTTCTTTT
This sequence comes from Dinomys branickii, assembly GCA_004027595.1. Taxonomy (NCBI): domain Eukaryota; kingdom Metazoa; phylum Chordata; class Mammalia; order Rodentia; family Dinomyidae; genus Dinomys; species Dinomys branickii. The sequence continues at coordinate 204,172 of PVLD010000440.1, read as the reverse complement.
CAATGAAATGAGAGAAACTAGCTGTATGACTATCTTAACTATTTTGCATACAAATTTCCTACATCTTTACTCTGAATAACTACTATGAAGATAACAATACATAATGTATTAATTATTATTACTCTCCTATTAGCTTGTTTTAAAACTGTTTTACTTTTATTTTTTCTCCTTAAAATAAAAAGAGAAAAGAAATTCATCGCAAATCTCTAGACGTTACTGATAGAATTATTCATGGCATTTTATAATTACTCAGTTTTCCCTTCTTCTAGGAGGAAGCATAATTGATCTTTGAATATTCAATAGGTGTTTGTATCTTCTGTTCATACAGAAGCAGACTTGGGACATGCCTTGAAAGGTTATGTTTTAAAGTAATCTGCTGCCTTGTTGTTTTTTAATCAAGCGAAAGATAGTATGATGTGCTTATTTAAAATATATTTTCATTCTTTTTTGAAAGATTTTGCTTGGCATTCTAAAAACTGATGTTGATTTTGTGGCTTAAAATATACACAGTTTATTCAATATGCTCCATTTCATAGCAGAAGTGGTTTAGGATTAGATACACAAAATCTCTCGCTCTAAATTAATTTTTATTCTCAGCTATACTTTCATTTCTTTACTATCCTAAAATAGTTTCTTTACCCAGGTAGGATAAAATTTCACACTGTAAATTAACAACTGCTATAATCCTTCAGCCTGTGAGGTCCCATATCTACTTCACTTCTGTTTTTGCAAGTGATTCCTAGAAAAGTGCAATCTTTAAACGTGCTGGTGATGTTAGATAGGAATTTTGAGCTTGAACAGTTGTTTTCTACAATAAGAACTGACGAACAGATATGTCTGTGTGGTTTGCCACGTGCCAACAAAATCAACTATGTGAAGAAGTGAGATGCCTTCTCTTCTACTTGGTGAAGCCTATGCAACCATTTCTTGGAAAGTGTTTGATTTAAAAAGGCCTTAGATCTAGAGCTGGATGGAGGTAAATAGCTATTCTGACAAGGGGATCGTGTGTGTGTGTGTGTGTGTGTGTGTGTGTGTGTGTGTGTGTGTGTGTACAAGTGATGGGAGCAGCGGAGTCATCAAGGAGTTGCTGAGTGAGTATGTCCTGACCAACAGTGTGTGGGTCTTTATCATGAGTTCTACATCTGTATACCTCTAACTATGGTCAGATCTACCTAAGTGACAGATCTTTCTCTTCCCCTTTAGTCCTGTCTTTTGAATATCATCTAATTGATTACTTCCTTTTCATTTGTTCTCCTGTATCCTCAACCTATGCCAGTTAATTTTTCCCTGTGATGCGACAAGACCACGCACACCAAGATGGCCAGGTGTCTCCACTTCACCAGAGGGCTACTTTCAAGATTATTGTTATTTGATCTGAAAACAGCACTAGATGCCACTAACCACATCTTCTCTAAACACCCTTCCTTTGGTTACTCTGTGGGTTTCTGTTTGCTATAAGGTGATCTCACACTTATCCCGTGTTTGCCTGTGTCTTTCTCGTTTCCCCTGTGGGTTTATTCTGCTCTCAGTGGTCAATACTGCTGGACTTCCTTGAGTGTCATTTTATCTTTTCATATTTTTCTTGACAATCCCTGCCATACCATTAGTAGGCTTTGACTCTGCACTATTTGCCAGTCTCTTTACCAGCAATTTAAAGACCTGACTTCTTCCTGTAACCCACAGTCCCATGTTCAGCTGCCTCTTGGCTTCTCCATTCAGACTGTAAAACACAAAGTAGCCAAGGCTGAGCTTGGGAGAGCCCTTCACAAGCTGGACTTCTCGATACAGGGTTCCACTTTTCTTTAATGGGGTGCGCTCTGTTGCTGTTAGCTTCTCTCATCAGCTTTATTGAATCTCATCACTGCAACACCATTAGTATTCCTCAGCGCGCCAGCATTCTTTCTCTGTTTGAAGAATAAGATGAAAGAATTGGTATCGATCTACACAGCATGTCCAACGAGCTTCAGCTAGTTGGTAGATCTAGAACCGCAAAACTGGAGAATAAACTGAATGCTAATACAGTCTGATTTTAGAGGACTGACACCATAGATTGGCTTACTGGCTCAAACCTCAGCAACTAAGTTAGAAGTTAGTAACACAAAATAATTAGATAGATCCTGTATAAAATTTAAGTACTAATTATCTAAATATGTGTCATAAAAATATAAATGAGGAGTTAAGAAATATGTCAAGCCATGACAACATGACATACCAAACCTTGTGAGATTTGACTATCTTATTGTGTAAAGTTTATAATATTAGACATAGCTAAGAAAAATATGGTCTAAAAGATCGGCACCTACTTTTTCAGTGTAAGAACTTAGAAAAAGGATTGTAAATAAATCTAAAAGGTGGAGAATTAGCTAAGAACAGACATCAACGATAAGATTAGCAGAGAAAAAGTTTTAGAAAAAATATACTTATAATAAAATTCTTTGGAAAATACAAGATAAAGTGTGTTATCAAGAAGATAAATGAAAAAAATTATTTTTACTAAAGATCATACAAAAATGAAGAAAAAAACCCTAAGCAGATAGAGTACTGAGAATACTTAGTATTCTTTGTCCCACTAAACACAACACTTCGACATGGGCAAATCCCTTTCCCCTAGCAAAAAGCAATAACATTGATCAAAGAAGAAATAAAAATTTTGAGTAGATTGGTATCTATTAACTGTGTTGAATTAATTGTTAAAAGTTTTCATGTACATATACTCAGAGATCATTGTTGTTCTATTCTTTTAAACCCTGAATTACCATTTTATGCATACTCTGAGAAAACCATGTGACCACAATATGACAATATATGATAACAAAACTATGATTACTCTTTCTCATTAATATGCAGTATGGGTGAAAATTTTAAGAAACGTTAACATGTAGAACCTAGTGCTAGTGAAAGTGTTACTTGGGTGGGATGGATGGGTACAGTAAAGCAAAAGTGAGCAAATACTTCAGATTTACAGAAAAAGAAACTATTATCCATCTGAAGGTTGTGGAAGAAGCAATTGTGGCAGTGAGGATTACTTTAATAGGAATTCTTATCAAAGTGTAAGTAAAGGGAATTTTCATAACGTGATGAGTATTTTTAAAAGCTGGTACAAAACATCCTACTTGAATAAGGAAAGGTTGAAACATTTTCCTGTGAGCATAGTTTCTATAAAGGGTACCCCTTATCTCCAGTTATGTTTAACAATGCAATGAACGAGCCATAGAGGTTAGAAGACAGAGAAGACTGTCATCAGTTATAGATAGTAAGATTGTATGAATACAGATCCTGGACGTAGCTAGCAGTATATGGTTGGTAGGAATGACAGAAGTCAGCAAAATCCCAGGATAAAGGTCAATATGTAAAAGGAAACTATTTGTCTATGCCAGTAATACACAAAACAAAACAAATAAAATAATACCGTGGACAGTAACATAAAATTTTCTCTTATAAAAATATGAAAACATGTATATAAAAGTTTTAAAAGATGGTTGAGAGAAAATTAATGCTAAGCAAAGATTTTCCCAATAGCTTTATAATTCCCCTTGTCTTCACTTCTCTTCCTAATACATGATCTAATTTTGCGTCACTGGACTGATAAATCAGTATCTTCTTTCTTGTCGCTCTGTGATAATCCTGAATTTCAGCACTCCTGTCCTGCTGTCCTTCAGTAGGTCTTGCTTATTCTAGGCCTTTCATATTTCAAAAACTTGTTTTTAAATTAAGCTTTAAGAGAGACAAGAGCAGTCATTAACAAAATTAAACAAAAATGTAAGAAAATGATTGTCATGATTTAGGAAAGAGAATTTTCTCTGCAAAGCACTTTTAAAGAAAAAAATAACTATCAATTCTTTCTAACATTTGGTAAAATAATATTAAAATGCTAACAGGGACATATGTAAGTGAGCATAAAACAATTGAAAAGGAAACACTGTACTATAGAAATTTTATGCTGATATCATTGAAGCCCTAGATAAAAATGTACACTTTCCTAGAAAAAGCATAACTTGCGGAAGCAATACAAGATAGACAAAATCTGAACTTAAAATCAATAAAGAAGTTGAACTAATAGTTGAGTGACTACCTGAAAAACTTCATGTACAGGCAATTTTCTAAATGAGTTCTAAAAATCATTAAGAAATTCTCTTCTTACATTGAGCCTTTCTCTGCTGGATGTTGTATGATCCTAACTCTTGAACTAAAAAAACAACAGAAGGAAAATTATATGTCACATGTAAACATATATGAACAAACCCTAAATAAATTCTGTGGCCTAAATGCAATAATAATATTTTTCTAATATACAAAGGAAAGGAAAAGCTAGGCTTATCTCAGAATAAAAAAAGTTTAATATTAGAACATTAGTGTTACTATATGAACAGTTAAAAGGAAAAAAAAAAAAAACATGACTACCTGAATAGATGGAGGGAAAGAATTGACTAAATTCAATACTTGTTGAGCTTTTGTTTAAAAACAAAGAGAGTAAGGTGCTGGAGTTGGGACCCAGAGTATCTCCCAACAGCCCTGCCTTAATGGTTTGGTTACCAGCCTGTGGCACTATTAGGAGGTAATATAAAGATATGGGTCCTATATGGGGGAAGTAGGGCCACCGAAGATTTGCCCTTGAGAAGACTACAGGGACCTTTGTACCGCCCACAGTAAGGCTGAGGTGAGCAGCCCGTTCCACCTCTGCTCCCCACCATGGGGTCTGCCTCAACACAGGTCCTATGGTTGGGGTCAACTGATTATGAACTGAAACTTTTAAACACATGCACCTCCCTTTGAGTTGATTTTCCCATGTATCCTGTCACAGCTATTGCATGTAAGGCTATTTCTTCAACTTAAACTGTTTCAAGGACGAGTACAAGAATACATGTGAGTACAGCTACTGTTACATACTGATTTAGCTGCCCTCATTATGCAGAAAGGAAAAGTAACTAGATGGGTTGGAAAAAATAAAACACAACTGTTATTATTTGAAGATAATCTGGCTATTGACATTGAGAACTGGAGGTAATTATGATTGACACATTTTGTACTTGGTAAATGATTGGAAGCTAATTCAAGAGGACTGCAAGTCTGAACCCAGTCTACACACCTCAGTGACTTGGTGAGGTCTTGTATCCAAATTTAAAAAATTAAAAAGGGCTGGAGATGTAGCTTATTATGAAGGCCCTTGTTTCCGTACCTAGTAGCTAGCATGCACAAACACATAAACACACACACATAAATATATACATAGATATATATTTATATAAATACTATATGTGATATATATTATACATGATATATAATATACAGTGTATAATTAATACAAAATATATAAAGATAAAAGTCAAATATTTTTAAAAAGTCAAAGATAAAAGTCAAAAGTCAAATACTGGTAGCTGACAATGAAAATATAACAAAAATGCCAAGACATACAAATATATTAGGTACATAGGAACTAATTTTAAAAATATGAGCAAGTTGTCTATTACATAATTTTCAAAAATATAACTGATAATCATTGAAGACTAAAGTTTTTTTTGATAACATACATTCCAGTCATCACCCTTGTTGGTATTTACCCAAAAGAACCAAAAGATGACAACCACACTAGAATCTGCACACTAATGTTTTTAACAGCTTTATTCATAGTGTCAAAAATTGAAACTAAGCAAACAGTCCTTTTGTAGGTGAATGGATAAACTGCAAAAATACTAGGATGTTATCCAGTGCTAAAAAGGAATGTGTTGTCAGGCTGTAAAAAGGCTTGAAGGAAAGTAAATACATATCATGAAGTGAAAGAAGGTAGTATGAAAGATGATGTAATGTGATGTTTCCAGCTCTACATCATTCTGAGAATGGCAAAGTTGTAGACACTGGAAAACGAAAAGAAACTTCATGTAGAGACACTTGCTAAGCAGGTTCTAAGAATCATTAAGAAATTCTATTCTTACACTGAATCTTTGCTGAATGTTGGATAATCTTGACTCTCAGAGCAGTGGCTATTAGAGGTTTGGGGAGATGTTAGGAGGGCTGACTATGCAGAACACTGGTGATTTTAGGGCACTGAAATGATATCATATGATATCACAATAGGTTAGCTATGACTTACACATTTATCAAAACCCATGGAACTGCATAATGGTGCAAACTAATGTAAACTGTCTGCTTTAGCTAGCAGTAATGTGTCAGTAGTGGTTCACTGTTTTGAAGAAATACTACTGATAAGATGTAAATAAAATGAGAAACTGTGCTGAGAATGAAGGAGGCATTTATTACTCTACATTCTTTGTATTTTCTGCATAACTTCAGTGTAAACTAAGCACTTCCGTTAAATGATTAAGAGAAAGTAACCATATTCTTGGCTAGGGACCTCAGATTAATTTGTAAAGAATCAAAATATCCTAATTTTACTTGGGGGTAGTGTTATTAAACAGGTAAGTTACAAGACGTGTATAGAAGAATAAAAAATAAACCAATTTGAAGGATTGCAGCTAGGAGGGTGGCTTACCCTCCTAGATAGCAAGACTTACTCTAGTCCATAGCAGTAATCTTTGTAGGCTTTGATGCCAGTACAAAGATAACCTGGCAAAAATCTTGTATAGGGAAATTTTCTACATAGAGGTACCTCTGCAGTTCCTTAGGGCTGGGGTAGGCCTTTTCAATAGAAATTCCTTGAAATTTTATTATCTGTATGAATAAAAAATGAAGTCTCAATGCCAGCTAAAATCACAAACATTCAGGATAAATGAATGACTGGTTATGAAAAAAGTGTTAAGAGGTTGTCTAAGAAATGATATGAAAATGTTTGTGACCTTGAGGATTTTAAAACTATATGCATTACACCCTTTCTACATCCCCAATGCAATATTAAAAAGAAAAAAAATGAAGAATCCAACTCATCAATTTTTAAAAAATTGTTAATCTTGGGATCAATGCTATAACATTTAAAAAGCAATCACTGGTCCTCTTCACGATGTCAGATTGGCTAATATGAAATCTTCCAGACAAGGGTGTTGCATATTAAAAACTCCTCACTGGCTGCCTTTACACATGTAATTTAATGTACCTTCTTTGGAGAACAGTTTTGTAATGCCTAGCTAGTCAAGTTTAGGATTCCCAGACCTCCAAACCAACACTTCTATTCTGAGATAAGGTGTTTCTTCAATAGGCCTTTAATGGTAATCTGGCTAAAACAGTTCTATCCTGTGGGATATCTTTCATATCCCTAATTTACAAACTTTCCATATGAATTATATCTTCTACCATAGTACTTAGATCAACCAAGTATTCCTTATCCATTGTTCTATCTTGTATATAGATGTCTACCCCAACCTCCTATGGTCATAGGTGGGGTTTTTCAAAGGTAGCTGGATTTAGGGTGTGGGATGCTGGGATTGACGGTTTGCTTCAAAGATTAAGGGTGTGAATGCTGCCCACACTGAGGCCTGAGTAAGATGTAAGGGACACTGTCTTCTGCCTGCCATGGACTGTTTCTCCTGTAGGATGTTCCTCTGCCATGCCACCCTGCCTTGGAGCCAGCTGATTATGGACTCAAACCTCTGTAAACTGGGAGCCAAAATGAATCTTTCCTTCTTTAACTTTCAGGTGTTGGGTATTTTGTCTCAGCAATGAGAAAAGTGACTAGGACGTTCATTTTCAATCACTTCTGATCACACACATACACTAGTTTCAAAAACTGGGAGAAACTGGTATGTACATCAGAAGACAAGTCTAAGAATCTTCTCCCAATCTCTGCAGTGGGAAAAGCACCCAAGGCACCCACTGGAAGGGATGTTAATAAACTGTAGATCTCCCTGTAAGGAAATATTATCATTTTAAAAATGATTTTAATAAAGCTCTATTTATCATTGTCAATAATATTTGTGTTGGTGGTGTTTGCTGGAAAGCATTAATAATATGCCACTTATGTAAAATTTATAAATAATAACATTTATAATCATGAAACACAGTGCTATATCTATTGATCCCTCATTAATATCTAATACATGAGTGCGATCAGTACAGTTTTAGGAAAGCGATTTGCTTCTAGCAGGGTATGATGCAAAAGTCATTAGAGAGATGTACCTAGGAAAACTGTATTTAATTTTTTATTCCACCAATACCTGTATATGTGTTACCTAATTTCATACATTGCAGTAATTTTTATGCATAAGTGGGAAGGAAGGTCTACAGTACTTCATGTGATTGACCTTTTGAATTGACTTAATTTCTCTAAACACAAAGTGGACTACAGGTGTGGAAGACATTTGCTTTTATGATCTCTCAGTGTTCAGACTCTTGGGCTGTCCATTAAAAATCAGAAAGGTCCCAGGAACTATGAGCACCAGGTATTCATATTCCTGTCCCTTCCCTTTCCTACTTTTCTTGAGATAAAAATGAATCCCCAAAGCAATACTATTGGTCAGAGCTTGCAACCCTGCCAGAATTCTTGATGCAGTTAATATGACAAAAGAAATATAGTAAATAGCATTGCTTGCTGCTTCATCACCTAAACTGGTGTTTATGACATGAAAGCAAACCCTTGTGTGATTTACACTATAGATGAACTTTAAGAAGCACAGTTTTAGTGTTATGGTTTGGGGCTCATTTGCAAGGGGAACAATACAATACAGAACACATATTTTACAAGATTATTTATAATAATCCCTCAAAGAATGATATGCAAGACAGTGCAGGAAATCTGTCCATGCACGAAGACCAAGGAATCCAGTTGAGGGCCTGAATCCCATGGAAATGTCCTGCATGAGTCCAGCTTAAGGCCTAGAACTCATAACAGTGCTTCCCACAAGTCCAACTGGGCCCCAGAGCCCACGACAGTATCTCATGCAGGCCTGTTTCATGGATCTGTTCTGTGAAGGCCCAAAGGTCAGTGATGGAATCTAGGAAGTCTGTCCCAGCAGGATGAAGGATCTGTGCCAGCAGGCTGAGGGATTTGATTTGCAGAGGAGCCAGGAAGCAACGTGCAAAGTAAAAACCAAAGCTCCCCTGAAAAATACCACAGCCATCCTCAGCAACAGTGGGGTCCCGAGCTCCTCCACTGGTAAAGACAGCTGAGTTCCCACCAGGAAAGCCAGTGCAGCAAGCTTCTTCAGGAGACAGCTGTGCACCATCTTCCCCTCCGGAGTCAGGAAGTGATGCTCAGATTGAGGACCAGAGCTCCCCCAAGGTGAACCGAAGCTATTCTCAGTGCCAACAAGGTACCAGGCTCCTTAGAGGATGGAAACAGCCAAGTTCATCAGGAAATCCAGCATGACAAGCTCCTCCAAAACAACCAACAGCTTCTTACAGCTTGTGTCAGCTCCCAACAGCCTCTCTTAGCTTCCAACAGCATCGCTCCGCTGCTCCCAACAGCCTCCTCCAGTTTTGTCTCTTACGCTGGCAACAGTCCCCAGGTGGTCCTCCCACACCCAGCACCACACTTAACTCAGTTCATCTGGGGGTTATAAGTTAACCACCCCTTGTCAAGCCACTACAATCAGTGTTCCTGAATAATTAGGGTATGTTCCTTACAATTCTGCTTCTGTCTTCCCAAGAACCTCTTTCCTTCCTTATGGCTCTTACTCAGATAGCGATGTGGACCCGGTTCAGTCCAACACTGTGCCAGGCATTTCAAAGCTCTTGTTCTTTTTCCATGTGAGCAACTGCTTGCCACCAGCTGGGGAGGACATCTGGTTTTAAACCATAATAAATAAAAGTTCCATTAGGTGTCTTGGCTTGGGGCTGTTTCCTGTAAAGACCTTGTTTCTACTGTTAGTGGTTTGAGGAAGCAGAATGCTTATCTTTGTTCATTAAGTGAAAGCAGAAGTTTATCAAGTAGCGTGGCTTTCTTTGCAAAGCATGTGCTACAGTAGTTCTGTGTGAGGATTTAAAAACATTTTTAAATGCTTACTTGGTGCATAGTAATTTTACATGTTTTTGAGGTATAGCATGATGTGTCTGTACATGCATTTAATGTGTAATGATCACATCAGGGTGACTGGCATATCTGTCTCCTCAGACATTTACATCTGTGTTGAGGACACTCAACTTCCATTCTGCTTGCTATTTTGAAATATTCAATTAATTATTTTCAACCATATTTATCCTAGTGTCCTATATTATAGCTTACCTTCTAATTTGTGGCCATTTGGGGATTTAGGATAACAACCTGTTTATTTGTACTCATAGAATTCGGAATAAATATGTTTGAGCTTTAAAAAAATTTTTTGTTTGATATAAGAAAAACAAGATACATTTTACTATTTGGGTAACTGGTTCTATATCTTCAGGCTTTTCCTGAACCTTGTTCTTCCTCGGATTTATTCTCTTTACTGTTTTCCTTTATTCTGGAGTGTATGTGCTGTGATGAGGGGGATGTCTGCAGACATAACTTAAGATTATGGTCCAAGTATCTTTGCAAAACTTATTGAGCAATTTTGCAAATGGGAAGTGGCCCAAGAGCTTTAGGGAGCCAGGAGGGAGGGGAGAGCGAGGGGATGGAAAGAAAAAAGCAGCAGCAAGATGTGCTGAGCGCATGGACCGACTCCCCACGCTCCATGTGATTATTATGCACTGCAAACATGTATCAATAAATAAATTAAACAGCTAAAAAAGAGTCCAGCTTCAAAAAATAAATACAAGAGTTCAGTTTCCAAGTCAGGTGGGCGAAAGTAAGTATCAGCGGGTAGATTAAGGAAGACCACCAGGATTAAAGTAACATTGAACTGGAGATGCATTTTTTTGTCGTTTTTGAGACAGGGTCTCACTATGCAGTTCAGGCTGGCCTTGAACTCACTTTGTAGCCCAGGCTGGTCTCAAACTCACAATGGTCTGCCTCAGCCTCCCTAGTGCTGGGATTACAGGTGTGAGCCACCACGCCCAGCAGTTTCTTTCTTCTTAAAAGCAACTCACTTCTATGATGACACCAGAGTAGTGGAAAGGTGAAGAGACTTTAAAAAGGAATATGACAGCAACAAAAACCAAAGGAAAATGCCCCCTTATGGTTTAGAACACCTGCTCCAGATAGAATTAACATTCTCCTAGCCCGTTATTGTGGTTCCCACGGTTCATCATTGCTACAGGCTTTTGCTACCCACAATTCCAACATAAAGCTGCTGGGGAGTTTGGTCAGGAGAAAACTGGGTCATTACCCCAGTGTGAGTTCAGTGCAGCTCAAAACTAAGACGTGAGCAGCAGCTGTCAGAGTGAGATCCACCTGGTGCTTACTAGTACAGCTCAAGAAAAAGTGGGGGGGGGTGTTGGGGAAGTCCTACCCCTTAGAGGGAGGGAGGGGAACCCCCTGTCTTTTGTATGTCCTTTTTCTCAGTTCTGTCGTGCTATAGCTTCCTCTCAACCTTGTGATGGGGTTGGTGGCAGCCGATGCAGCTAGCTGTAAGAAATGGCAGGAGCCACCATAATAGATCAGGTCATTTCCATGTGGTAGAGCTGCACCTCTGAGAGGTGGGATAAACCATTGCTTTGTTTTTTACAGCTCTGCCTTCCCAGTGTTTTGTGATCCTAGGTATGGGTTGGTTATGATTACAGGGCCGGACAAGCGGAGCTCTGGAGTACCCAAATGTGTCAGGGGGGCTAGCGGGCCGAGAAGGACTTGGGAAATGGTCCCCAAACAACTGACACATGCGTGCATCTGCTCTTCTCTGGACTAGCAACAACCCTGAGGGTAGAATTTATGTCTAGAACTCCACTCACGTCTCAGACTGACCTCCCCCTGTGGATCCCTGTTAGATCTCTAAACTGTCATTGGAATGAGAGTCCACAGAAGGTAGGGTAGAATTCCTGGCCAGGCCCAACGGCATCAACATTCCCCATAGATTTATTTATTTCTTTATTTTTATGTTTTTTGAGACAGGGTCTTGCTATGCAGTTCAGGCTGCCCTTGAGCTCACTTTGTAGCCCAGGCTGGTCTTGAACTCTCAAGATCCTCCTGTCTCAGCCTCCAAAGTGCTGTGATTATAGATGTATGCCCCCATGCCTGTCTAACCATAGATTTAAATAAGGTACAGAACTTCATAAGAAAACATTGAAAATGTCCTGGACCCAACCCACACTGACATTTTTTTTTTTTTTTTTTTGCGGTACTGGGGATCGAACTCAGGACCCTGCGCTTGCTAGGCAAGCGCTTATTCCACTGAGCTATATCCCCAGCCCCCCACACTGACATATGAATCCCTGCCCCCCCAAATCACGATTTTTCATGAGAAAAGGCAATCAACAAATTAAAAGTAAGAATAGGACTTTGAAGCAGGCACTGTAAAAATGCTTTAGATGAGTGATCTCAGACCCTCAGATAAACATCAAGATAAAAAGTATAAACAAAGAAATGAGTTGTAAAGCATAATCAAATGGAAACTTCAGAAGTGAAAAATGCAAGTGCTTTCTCAGTTCTGTACTCCTCCCCCTTACAAACTACAATTAATTCTGCTGTATTAATTCAATGTGAGGATACAGAAGGCGGAAGAAAGTTGGTAAAATTGCAGATAAAGTGATAACAATTTTTCCAATCTGAATAGAAGAGAGAAAGAGATTAAAAACCTTATGAACAAAGACCTGGCGCCACTGACAGTATCATAATTATATCACAAGCCAAAAGAAGCAGAAAATGAGTGAGGCCAAACATGTATAAAGTATTCAAGGAAATAATGAAGGAAGACGCTGAAGCTGGCCCATGTAGAATGTTGTGGAATGTGTAGCTTTGTCTCGTTTTTGTTCTAAAAGGGGCAAATCTAAAGGAACATGTACCCAGGCAGGTCGTAAAGTGCTGGCAGGGAAAAGGACTTTAAAACAGCAAAAGTAATGGTACCTCTAGGAGAGCATTCAGATGCCTGATACTTCACATCAGGAATCATGGAGACCAGAGGAAATGGGGCACCACTGTTAAAATATGGAAAGAAAAGCACAAAATCCAATCTCTGCCTACAATATCCCCAGTGACAAAAAGTAAAAAGCATTCTCAAATAAGGAAAAGTTAAGTGGATTTGGAGCAGTGGAACTATTATAAAATAGGCGTGAGATTTCCTTAGGCAGATGGGAAATGGTGGCAGAAGGAAATTTGGAATATTATGAATGGTAGAAATGGCAAATATAATAGATTCTCCTTCTGTTGGATTATTGTTAGCTTGCTGTGTGACTAAAATCAAGAGTTAAACATTGACTAATGGGAATTTTCAGTGTATTTAGATTTAATACGTGGTATTTTATTATGTAACAAAGAAAGCTGTATAGTGGTAAGGTAGGTAGAATAATCTTTGTCCAGACCTCCAGAACGCCACGGTTTAATCCCAGGATCCTGAAAATATGTTACTATATTGCAAAAAAGATTTTACACATATGTCTAAAACTGTAGACTTTGAGATAGGGGGAAGCATCGTTATAGTCCTGGTATCTACAATTCTGAAAGGTGGAAAAAACTGCATGTGCTGAAATCTCTGAAGTCCCAGTGCTCTGGGAGGCTGTGGCAGGAGGATTCCGTTCAAACCCATCTGGGGCAACTTAGCACCTTCTTCTAAAAGACTACCTCAAAAAGAAAAAACTTGACATAAAGATGGGGATTACAATAGCTGATACATGGTGTCAGCTTAAGAAATTTAGAGGTGTACCTCAGCAGGGAGCTGGGATCCTCACTCTGTGAACATCCTGACCTTGTGGAAGAGGAGGGCATGGAGATGGTGTGGGCGGATGGCCAAAGTACACTGTAAGGGAGAGAAGCAGGCTTGCTCTCCCCCATCTTTGTGCTCTTGCTGCTCTTGCTGTCTTGTGCCACCTTGCACTGTTGCCCCTGTGCCATGAGCCACCCTGCCTTGGAGCCAGCTGATTACCAAGGAAACCTCAACAAACTGTGGGCTAAATAAACTTTTCCTTCCTTAATTTTGGACATCAGATATTTTGTCTCAGGAGGGAAAGAAAAGTAACCAAGGCAGAAATGTAGATCAAGGTGAAGGTTCTGACTTCATTCTGTAACATCACAGAAAGTGTAAAAGAAAGAAGGCGAAGTAGTGTGTCAGAGACCTACCACATGAGGGTCCTTTAGCTGCTGTTTTGGCCTTTGAGGATGGATGAGGGACCATGGGAGAAGGAATGTGGACAGATTCTGGTGGCTGGAAGCTACTCTGCTTACAACCAGAAAATAAGGAATCAGTCCTAACAACCCTGAGGGGAATGTCTGCGACCCAGGGTCACCTCTAGAGCCTGATAAACCTGTCTTGAACTCATCTCCATAATTAAATGATAATCAGTTTGGCTTTTTATGCCACTAGGTTTCTAGCTGGTTTTAAATGACAGCAGTGGCACACAAATGCAGTGGTTTTTCTTTCAACTGAAATGGTGAAATAGTATGAAACAACTATATACTGCAAACCCTAGAGCAACCACCAAAAATTTCCGCAAAGTGTAATCAGAATTAAAAGTGACACACAAAAGTGTCCAAATAACCCCCAGGAATGCAAGGAAAGGGAAAGAGAAGAATGAAAAACACAGGAAACAAATAATAAAAGGACATATCTGAGTCCAGATATATCAGTTACAATGTTAGCTGTAAATGACGTAAGCAAACTGTCAGTGAAGTGGTAGTTAGGCAGAGAGAAGGATAAATTCGGGTCACTTGTAGCAAAATGGATGTCCTGGCATGCACAGTAAATATAGTGAGTTTTCTCTTGTAAGAGAAACTCTACGTATACATAAAAAGGGAGATCAAAAATAGGAAGCAGCAGTAGACCTTCTGTAGATGGGACAGAGATCTAAGGACAGGGATAAGAGGGGGAAAGGGAATAAAAATGTTAAAATGTGATATATGTATATCTCTATTCCCCCTAATTAACTAATTAATTATCATAAACATGTACAAATAAAAACATTTAGAAAAACAAATGTTTTCCTGTAGTAACCAAAGGCTTATAGTAACACAAAAGTTGGCGGGGAGAAGAGGCACTACCACATGGCTCGCAGAATTTTTCAGCAAAGCTTTACAAATGATTTCATTATCACTCCAGAGCAGCCTTATCACCTAGTAGCACGTACGTAAGTGGGCAGGTATGAACAATGCTTCACAATGTGACTCTTAGAAGTAGTAAATTATTTAGTAGAAATGATACAACAGTGCAATAAGAAAAGAACATTTTTAAACCTAAGTTGTAAAACTAAGAAGTAGATACAAATTCAAAGGATGCAAGGGCAAAATACAAAATTCAGTTGTATTTGTGCAAAGTAACAATGTATAACTGGAAATAAATATCGAAATTGTACTGTAGTTACAACAAGTAATGACTAGCTACAGATGCAATAAAACACATATAGGATATGTATGCTAAAGCCAGAAAATGCTGATGGAGAAAACCAAAGAGATACAAAGGAAAAGATACTGCAATGTAGGAGGCTCGGCTGGCCTCAAACTTGTGGCGATCTTCCTGCCTCAGCTTCCTGAACGTTCTGAGTGTAGGTATATGCTCACTCACTGTGCTTATCTTTTTCTTAAGTTGGAAGATCCAAACTAGTAAACATTTCAGTAATTCATAACTGATCTATAGATTCAATACAATGCCAATAAAATCCTAACAGGATATTTTGTATCTATGAACAAAATTTTCTAAAATTTACACTAAAGTATAAACAAACTAGAGTAGGTAAACAGATGAGGAAAATTAAAGAAAAAAAAAACTGGAGCGCCCATAGCTCCTGATTTGAAGACTATCATGCCTCCGTAATCCAGACGGGTTGGCAGTGACGACTGATGGGCTCACAGATCAGAGGAACAGGACACAGAATCTAGGAATACACCATACAAATATATCATTTGATTGCTGAGGCAAATGCAAAGTAATTCTGTGGAAAAGTGGGATCATAGTGTTAGGATCAAAAGCTGCCCATGTGTAAACAAGGAACCTTGGCCTCCACTCCACACCCTGTCCAGAAGTTCTCTCAAAACAGATTGGAGTTCTAAACTAACACAGGGAAAGCCCCGTGTCAGCTGGTGTTAACCAGTGAGCTGTCAGACATAACACCAAAATTTCATAAAAGAAAAAATGTTGACCTGTTGAACCATCATCAAAGTGTTAAAACTAAAAGTTTAAATTTTTGTTATGCAAAAAACACCACGGAGAGCAAAAGAAAAGAAAAGAAAAATGCAAGCTACAAAATATGTAGGAATATTAGCAAATTGTGTTTAACAAGGGTTTTATATCCAGAATATATGACAGAGTTTCATAACTGCACAATAAGAGATCAAACAACCCCATTTTTATGAATTAGGTAAAATTTCAAGTAGTTTGCTAAACTACATGCAGAGGTAGCAAATAAATACAGAAAGAGGATTTCAATGTTACACCCTGTTAGGAAACTGGAAAATTTAAACCTTGATTTGAGAGGCCTATGTTCTTATTAGAATGTTTAAAATTAAAAGTACTGAGAGCATCAAGAGCTTAGATGTAGAACAGCTGGAATTTTCGTGATTGTTGATAGAAACCCAAAGTCACACGGGCACTCTGGAAAGTACTTTCATGTCAAGTTATACACTCATTTACTATATGACCCAGCAATCACACTCCTAGGTATTTATCACAGTGAAATAAGTAGCATGTCCATGAATAATACTATATACAAATGATTATGACAGTTTTGTTTATAGGAGCTCAACTTTGGAAATGACCCAAATGTCCTTTCAGAGGAAATAGTACATGCTGACACATTCACACTGTGAAATATTCCTCTCAGGAGTGAGAAAGAATTGAAATACTGGGAAGTTGGGATTTAGCTCAGTGGGGCAGTGCCTACCTGGCAAATGTGAGGCCCTAAGTTCGACTCCCAATACCAAAAAAAAAAAAAGAAAAAAAAAAAGAAAAGAAAAAAAAAAGAACTGAAATAGGAACACATGCAGAAACTTTCCTGAAACCTCAGAGGTGCTATGCTCAGTGAAACAATTGGGTTTCTAAAAGCTATAAATGCATGATTCCATTTATAAGACATGCTCAGAAACACAAAACTGTAATCATAGATAATAGATCAGTGTTCCTCAGAGGGAACAAGCAAGGGCTTGGGGAGGTGTATTTCTAAAGGGCTGTCTGGATTGTGGAAGTGATAACCATTCTGTGGGGGAAAATTATATAACTTTACACCGAAGAGAGAAAGTCCATTTTTAACTGTTATAGCATGATTTCAAAAAGAAAAAAAATACTAATGCGTTGTTTTTTCAAAACAAAGATGAAACTGTTTGTTCCGGGGTCCAGAGTTCATAGCTGTACCTTTGCCTTCTCCCTGCAGTTTCCCTTGAAAGTATTTACTATTCCAGTAATACTTCCATTTCCACTAAAGACATCCTTTCCGACTCACCACCCTCAGGAAAGGAGAGAAGTGATTTATTGGTGCAGGACAGTTTAACTGCTTGGAAAAGCAGCCTTTTTTTCCATACAGAATGCATTGTTCAGAGATGCAACTTCATTTATTCCAACTATTTTTCCATTGTGTCTCGTGTATTTTGGTTTCTCTCTAATACAGAGATTCCAAAGCTCTGTATTTCATGGTATGTTAATTTCTCTGACTTCATCCCCCTAAATATCAGATTTCCCTCACAGGAGAATGCAAGTTTCTCTAGACTTAGATTCTTAACTTTTGAATTACATAACATTAGGCAGGTAGGTCTGTTGGGAGGCACTGGAGTTGATTTCATTTGGAGCCCAGGAATGGGCAGGTAAAACGACAATCTCTCCATGTGTCTGCTTCAGGTGGCACCAGGACCTTCCTGGAGCAATCCCTTTAGGGCAGGACTTTGAGTTTGTGGGATTTCTGTCTACTTCTGTCTCTGTTACTCTAATAATTGTATTTAAGTGCATAAAGTTCTGCCTGATCCTTGAAAACACATCATGCAGTATTTTCCTGTGTTCCCTTATGTGAGTACATGTGAGGTGTTTTTGTTCTCACTGAGGTCAAGATGCTGCTTCTCCTGCCCGTGTTCCAGGGCACTCTGTTTACATCAGAGTTCTCAGACATCTCAGGGCAGGGTGCTATTTGCAGACATTAATCACGTCATATTTTGTTCAGAAGCTCACGGCCATCGACTTCATTTTAACGTTTTTCACGCGCAGTATTTTCATTATAGCAGATCTTTCAGTTCTTCCGAATTGTTCCTTTATTTTTCTCTGCCAATTTTTTTGGATTGAACCAATTAATATTTCTTTTATCAAAAACTATATCAGCTATAATTGATGTGGAAATTGGATAAATTCTTTTGCTCAGATGTTTCATTGGCTTTGATCTGTATCTGGGGTTTTCTGAAGTCCCTGTCACATTGTGGAGGCTGCAGGTAAACTTTTTGGTTTGATGTTTCCTTCTCTCAAAGGCTGTGCCTGCGCAGAGCACTCCTCTTTTTGCCTCTGTGATTTGCTAAGTGACTAAAAACTATTTCTACATTTGCACAGAGCCAATCCCTCTGAGCATATATGTGCAAGTCAAGCTATAAGATTGAAATGAATACTACATTAGTGTCTTGCTAATGTGAAATCCAAGTTTTTGTTTACAGTAACATTTTTAAAAGCAGCAAAAAATATACTTACTCATTTAAATCCAGAATAATCCGGGAAGAAATAATTGAAATAATTTAAAATGTAACATTTTATTAAACATTTGCTCATGATAATACCGTTGTACGAACTCACTCAGCCCCCACCACAGCCTCTGAAGGTACTTACTGCTGTTAAAATTGGCTGCGAAGGACAAATGATGAAATTACTTGACAAAGGTATCAAAACTAGAAACCATGACAGCAGCAGTAATGATAAAATATCTTTCCTTGCCTGAACATGTTAATTCATCAGACACTGCGCTTTATGCTTCATCACACTTTTTGCTGTAAGTTAGGCAATGTGACCTTTGTTGTACAGGTGATAAATCTGGAGCGTAGTAAGGACCCTGCCTCTGGCCCAACATCTAAGCAGAAGGAAGCGAAGCTCGGTTCCCAACCACAGTGCCCGGCTCAGGAGCCTCCATTTGAATGTGCTTGGTGCACTGGAGCTGCCGCATCTGTAGGAGGATCTGGCGCGTGTGCTGGTCCTTGTTATGCAAGTGCCAGGGAGACTCAGCGTCCTCACCTGCCCCAGGCACGCTGTGCGTGAAGCTTGGTTTGTGCACTTGCTGGGCTTTTCTTTCCAATGGTTAAACAACTTGCCGTGAAGTAAGGTACAAAACACAGAAGCCTTGATTTGAGAGAATGTTCTTTGTCTGGCTCTTTGCCTGCTTTTCCTCTGTCGAATGTCTCAAAGTAAGCCCGGGCCAGGTCATAGTGCCCTGACCACCTTTTTCATATTGAAAGGATTATTATGAGGCATTTGACACTAAGAATATAAGGGTTATTACCCGCAATTTGACTTTGATTTGATGTGTGGTGGGGTCATCCTGTTACATCTCAAATCACTCTCCCCCGACAGTATCAGTTAACCTGCTCTGTAACTGCATATGTATTTGCAAATCCTTATCCCTCACCCCAGGTCAGATTTCTCCCACTCACCGTCTCAGACTGATGTTGGGAAGCTTGGTTTTTTAGGGGTTCCATTGTGGAAATTTTATCCCATTCTACGTAAGGACTGAAATCCCATTTTTACAAATGTTTTTTCTTTCTAGTTATTATGTTAATCACACAGTCTTTTCAAATATCTGATGGAATCCAAGCACATATATGTGCTTTTGCCTTAACTCTGGAAGACACAACACACACTTAACTCTGGAAAGGAAGGTGACATGTCTGAAGCAGTGACTGGCAAACTATAAACTGCCACCTGGTTTTATAGACCAACTTTTATTAGAATTTAGCTGTCTTGTTGCTCGTGTTGTTGTGAACATCGTTGCATCAACAGCATTGAGTAATTGCAGCAGATATTATCAGATCTCCAAGGTCTAAAATATTTAATAACTGATCAGCTACAGAGACCAATAACTGACTCCTGATTTAGAAAAGTATGATGGTACCCTCTTTCCCTTGGCCATATAAGAAAAAGCCAGTGTTGACAGCTGTATGAAATAGCCTTAGATTTGTTTTCCCAGGGGGAAGAATAAGAGTCTTCCTATGAGGGTATTCTTTTGGGTCAACCTTGTCATTTTAATTATTCACTCTTTCATTGTTTTATAGCTTTTCTAAAACTTCTCTGATAGAAATCTTTAAAATTCTGTTCTTTAAAAAACGCATGTCCCAGTATTAGTGGAGTTCTGAACTAAATGTTTTCATTTTGATCATGATTTTTATTTGTGGTTTTTTTTGTTTGTTTGTTTTTAGTATTGAAGATCAATTCTACGTCTTGGTACATCCTCACCCCTTTTAAAAATTACTTTTTATTTTGAGAGAGGGTCTCCAGGAAGTGTTAAGTAGGCTAGACTGGGCTCAAACTTAGCATCCTCCTGCATTAGCCTCCCAGAGTGCTGAGATTACAGGCAAGAGTGTGAGTTTTTAAAGTTGTGTAGTACTTCTGTGTGCCCTGACACTACCATGGGGGTTCATGTTCTCTCTTTTTGTATTCTGTGTTTTAGAAGTCTCTGCAGCTCTTTTTACATAGAGGCACTCACTTTGGGGGATTGACGTCTTGGTTCTTCATGAAGCCATGGATCTGGATAAACCATCTGTCTGGGGGTCATTCAAACAGCGGACCCGGCCATTGTTAATGAACTTGAGCAAGAGGAAGGGGAAGAAGAACACGAATAAACTCCTAGACTTAAGGGCAAGGAATCACCTGGACCGGCGCCTCAGCCTGTCAGTACCTGACCTTCTGGAGGCAGAAGCCTTGGTTCCAGAAGGCCACCCTTACACGGGACCCCAGTCCTCCTACACCTCAGTGCCCAACAGCCTTTCCACTGCGGGGATCCTCCCCAAGAGCAGCAGTAGCTCCTTGAAACAATCTGAAGAAGAACTGGATTGGAGCCAGGAGGAAACAAGCCATCTACACGCAGCGGAGACAGACTCGGAGGAGATCTACACCTCTCCCACTGAGGAGGTCTGGACCTCCAGCCAGGGCTTCTTTGATCTGCAGAGACCTCATCTTGGAGCAGATGCACCAGAAGAGCCAGAGGTGAGACCAGGGTGGGTGTCCCTCCCTCCCTCCCTCCCTCTCTCCCTCTCTCTCTCTCTCTCTCTTTCTTTCTCTCTCTCTCTCTGTCTCTCTTTCTTAAAAATTTTTCAAAAGTGCTTTCAGTGTCCTTGGAAACGTTGGCTAGCAGTGATGTTTGTGGTTAAGCTGGATGGGGAGAACACCACTTCCAAGAATTTAAATTAATGTACTATTGATTTCACCCAGTGTTCCCATTAGTTTTGAGACTGACCTCTATGGGTTTAAAAACAATTACAAACAACCTTTCTAGGATACTGTAAGGCATTAAAATCCCTACTGGATAAAAATTTGTTTTTGTCTCCTGGCAAAGAAATTAAGAGCATAACTTTTCTTTTAACTTATTACTTCAACCTGTTTTGCCCTCCTTGAACCGTTACCCAGACATACTAAGTGATAAACCATGCATACTTGTATTTCTAAGAAATATAGGAAGAAGTTTTTACATTTGACTGCTGGCAGGCTGATTTCCTCTTATTCTATGCACACGTACGCACTCATATGTAAAGGCTTATGTCATTGGCATTATCTAAAAAGAATAGAAGTAGATAAATTTTTGTTGATTCAGTGATTTTAACAAAACTTTAGTATATTCAGTCAAATATATTTATAATGCAAATCTAGTATTTCTAAGAGTTTGTTTGCATAACGATTGTATTTGGATGTTGAATTTAAACAATTTTAAAATAATTCCTCCACTAATGACACTGAAATAGCTTCCAGTGTTGACACATAGGGTTCACTTTTGTTTTCAGGTGAGTGTTAAAATTGCATACAAAATTGGTTATTCAAATGGAATTTTTGGTTTTGCTTTGAGAATGACAGCGCATGAATTATGCAGCTTATTTGGGGAATGGACTCGTGGGTATTTGGAATATGTGGTGACCTCATTTTTTGCACATGTTACCAAGTCAGAAAGCCATTACCCGTGAAAGTATGTAAATATTTTCTCCTTGGACATTTATGAAACAATTTCATTAAAATTTTATGATAATTACAGCTGTTTATAGATTTGGAGTCTTTGTTCTTATTAGTTACTTTTCTCACAGCTTAGACAAAATACCTAGCATGTGCGAATTAAAGGAGGAAAGGTTTATTTTAGTTCACAGTCTGTAGAAGTTTCAGTATATAGTCAGCTGGTTCCAAGGCAGGGTGGCATGGCAGAGGGACATCACAGAGATGAAACAGTGCATGGTAGGGCAGGCATGAAGCAGCAAAGAAACAACTGCATGCCTTCCATCTTTCCCATTATATTCCTTCCAGGCTACAACCCTACTGGGTTTCACGCACACCCGAGGTGGGCCTTCCATTATCTTCACCCAGAATTCTGTTAAACCAATTTAGTTATTGCACACCCTTAATCCTAGTATCACTCACCCTAATTGCAACCACCTCTGAAAAGCTCCACCTATGAGCACATGAGTCTTTGGAAGGCAGGTAGATATAAGCTATATTATTTCCACTAAACAAAATCCATACGATTGTATTTCACCTCAGGAGGAGAGGGCAACATACAGAATTACGTGCTGGAATCTCTCTTCATCATTTTACTTCTCTATCCAGCAGCATCGAGTGCATTTCTTGGCTTTAATACACGAATACTTCCAAATTTGAAGAATATTTTGAACCCACTGCTATTAAACTTTTAGTGCTTGTTTCATATTTGTTGAATGCTGCTACACAACAGGCACTGTAAAGATTGCTATAAAACAAAGAGATTGGTAAGAAGTGCTACTTCTCTCAGGCTGGGATCAATGGGAGCTAGCTTTGCACACCTCTAAGCACAGCATAAGAAGCAATTGGATGTAAGAGCTGTGCCTGAAAACTCAAAGCCTGCTGTCTTGGCAGCGCAGTTGAGGGCAGAGATCTAGGAGTAGGGGCTGAGGGTATGTCATATCTGAGGTAAGGTCCAAGCTGACATAGAGGATAGCGCATATGCCAGATGAAGAAATACGGTCAACACAAACCTGAAGTGTGTACAGAGTGGATCAGAGGCTTAGGGAGCTTTCTGGAAGAGTGGGTTGTGCTGAGAAGCTACCATGGTCACAGACAGTGGATGACTGATTGGTTGTGGTGGCCATTTTGTCTTCCAGAAGCTAAGTGTAGGGAACCTGGGATAAGCAGAGTCCTTCAACAGTAGGATAGTCTGGGTCATTCAATATTCTCTTTTTACTCATCCATCCTATTTTAAGTAGAGTTCTTGGGAAAAACATCCTTTACTTCTCTTTTCTTGTCAAGAAATATGAGATAGGGATGTAAGCCTGACTTTTCCCCCTGTGGTTGAAGTTCTCATGACTTGAACGCCATTTCTGTCTGGGGGCCTGTAGCCAAAGAGCAAGGGGCTGGATATACCTTCTAGCGAGCCAGCAGTCAGAGGCAGAGTTCGGCCCACCCTGCTGCCTCCTCCCTCCGCCTCCCCACCCTGTTCCTGGTTGTACTGGGTGAGGCTCTCTCGCTCCCTCAGAGATCAGAATTTATCACATGCCACAGAGGAAATACTCCCTTTCTTGTCTCCTCCACTGGGCTGGATTAATTTGGGGAGTAGGTATGGCTGATTCCCTTTCTTTTCCAAGGCTTTAGGTACAGTGCCTATATTTTCTAGACAGCCTGTGCTCAGCCAATGTTTGTTCAATATAAAAATCAGTATGTGTATTCTCAGGTTCAAGGACAGAGGGAGGGGGAGGGGGGAGGGGGAGGGGGAAGGGAGAGGGAGAGCACCTGTGTAAATTATGTGTATGTTGGATACTGGCTTCAAGTTCAGAGGTTCACACACGCTAGACCAGCACTCTACCACTGGACTGTACCCACGGGGCTTTTGTGTGTGTTTTTACTCTGAGTTCTCTTTAGATTATGATTTAACTAAATCACTTTCAAACTTGTACCCTAAATGAAATCTCTTTTATAATGATGTTAACTGAAACTGTAGAGAAGTTTGTGGGCAAATGTAGATTTTTCAGCTGCTAATTTTAAATCTGAAATCATTTTTGGATGCTTTAAGTGCAAACAGAATTCCTTTTGAATTCGCTTCATCCGAGAGTCCCGGCATCAGTTTATCTGTGCCTGGGATCTGGCGCCATCTGTTTCTTCCTTAAGAATAGCCGGCAGGGGGGCTGGGGATATAGCTCAGTGGAATAAGCGCTTGCCTAGCAAGCGCAGGGTCCTGAGTTCGATCCCCAGTACCGCAAAAAAAAAAAGAATAGCCAGCAGCTTTGTGTTACTTTTCATGGAAGGGGGAGAGATGAGAAGTGAGGAAAGGGTTGGCTGTGGTCACCTGGTGTTCCTCAAGGACACGTGGAGGTTTGCCAGGTTTCTTGGTGTAGCTTCCTTTGTAGCTTTCTAGAGACGGTGAAGCAGGAACATGGGTGTTCTGAAGGGTGCCTTGGTTTGGGTGGGGAACTTGTCTCACCTCTTTTGTGCCAGGATGAGTCTACAGCCGTGGGAAAGGACCCTGAATATCAGTTATGTCTGAATTGTGTCTGAATTCCATAATCTCTCTGCAGTCCTGCCAGTGACAGCAAAGAGGGAAACTGTCAGTTTCTGGTTATGGGGAAGTGGATTGAGGAGACAGAAGAGAAAAGTAAAGATTAGCAGGAATGAAATGGGGTGTGAGAACAACCATAAAACCAAATGGGAGGAAGGAGACTTAGAATAAAGCACTTGCTGGCTTGGGAGGCGTCTACAAGACTCCTTCCCGAGCCCCAGATTTATCTTGTGTTAGACATCGAATATCCCACAGAAATGGGGCCTTAACCTGTCCTGACAGAATTCATCATCTCCCTGAAATGCTACAAACACAGAGGATCATTTTACATTATCATCCTATTACTCACCTAGCTGCACAAGCCAGAGGCCAGTGAATTGTGTTAGATTGTTTGTCTTCCCTCGCTTTTCACATTCTATGAGGGCTTCGTGATCCATAGGACATCTGTCTCCACCTTGGGTTCCTTCTTCAGCTTCTCTCATGGAAATCTTGCTCCTGCTTCAAGGCTCAAGTGAAATCTTCCTCTCAAGGGTGCTTTGCCCAGCACAGCAGTCAATTTACCTACCCTGCCCTCCTTGGCACAGCATACTGCTGTTACTGAGCCATAATCTCAGCCTGCTTTGTGTAGAAAGCTGAGGGAGAGTGTCTTAGTTACTTTTCTCTCCTTGCTGAAACAAAATACCTGACACCCAGAATTAAGGAAGGAAAGGTTTATTTAGCCCACAGTTTGTGGGGATGTTAGTCCATACTCAGCTGGCTCCAAGGCAGGGTGGCACATGGTAGAGGGCAACAGTTAACAGTGGCAGAAAACAGCAAAGGGGGTGCAGAACAAGCCTCTTTTCCTCCCTTCTATTGTAAGCAGGCTACCCCCACCCAGGGGACATGTGGCACTCACATAATCTCCATACTGTCCTCTTGCACAGGCTCAGGATGCATACAAAGTAAGGACCCTGGGCCCCTGTTCAGTCACTTAGTTAACCTTCTAAACTTCTCACATGGACACAGTGAACAACATCCTAGAGCAGGTAGGGCGTGTCCTTTTCACCCCAAGATGTAGAATTTCTGAGTCATTTAGTCAAGTCTAGACTCAAGTTGAAGCAATGTGTCGACCATAACAGAGGGGAGGGGATATCAGCAGGCAGAGGAGGTAGAGATGGACAGCATGTTGGTGCTGGATAACGTATGCTTACCTTTGAGGTCGCCAGACTGCTCCAGATCATGCTCCAGACCCATCCAGTGACCATAGTACTCTGAAGACTGACTCAGAATAACCAAAAGATCATGAAATGAAGCAATTGATTGTAATCCCAACTAACTCACCATGCA
Source organism: Dinomys branickii (assembly GCA_004027595.1). Lineage (NCBI taxonomy): Eukaryota > Metazoa > Chordata > Mammalia > Rodentia > Dinomyidae > Dinomys > Dinomys branickii. Next base: position 178,294 of record PVLD010000440.1, on the reverse strand, counting down.
GATGAAATGCCATCTAGCTGTGACATGCCTTTAGATGTAACTAGCTCATCCTTTACTGTTGTCAAATCACAATCAATGTCAACTTCATTAATTTTGAGGGAAAATATTTACCTCAGGGATGAAACACTTGAAGGATGTCTGTTAGGTGCATTTCCTCCGCAGTCAACCTAGTCAGACCTCACGTTAAGTTGGGAGGTTGGTGGCTACAGATCACTCCAAGGTGGTGGGTGTCTTGGATGGAGCTTGGCATACTTCACCCCACAATAAGGCTTGAACCCCAGGTGTGAACTGGACTTACTCAGACTTTATTAAAGATGCCTTTGTCCCTCTCGACCTGAGAGCCTGCTAAGCTGGTGAAGACAGGATACTTAAAGTCCTGTGGCAGCCTCTGAGGCTCTCAGTACTTCTGAACTTCTCCATAGGCTACTTTGTGCAGCCTGTCCCTTTATCTGATTGACACATCACTTTACTAGTTGTATTTTATCAATCTCAGGCTGATACCCCTGTGCTGCCCCTAAAGGTGACCTTTTATGTCTGGGCTTTGATGAATGGAGAGTGGCTGCTAGGGGTTTGATCATACCCCTCTCCTATTCCTATGTAGAAACCCAAATTCCCCCACATCACTGTATTGGATTTATGGCCTTTCAGAGGGGATGAAGTTTAAATGAATTTATAACCATGGAGCATTGATCCAGGAGAGCTGTAGGTATGAAAATGGAGGCGACCCTAGAGATCTATTTCCCTGCCACATGAGAGTGTATTAAAGAAGCCATCTACTGTATAAGACATGAAATGAGCCCTTACCGGGAACCAAATTGGTCAGGACCTTGATCTTGTCCTTCTAGCCTCTAGAATGGTGAGAAATAAATGTCTGTTGTTTAAGCCTCCCATCAGTGCTATTTTGTCACCATGGCCTGAGATGGCTGAGATAGTGGTCTTAGGGCTTCCTTCTCAGAAGAGGATGGTCTCTTCATTTTTATCATTGAGACTGAGGACTGATGAGCCAGGACTAACTTAGGATATGGCTAATTCCCTACCTTTGTAAGGTTGTATAGAATCTAGTTCCTGGCTTAGCAGTGTGTTTCTCATGATACTGTACTGATAAATAGAATGAAAATCTTCTTTGTCTCCTCCTTGTAGCCTTTGTGAAAACCCTGCCTGTGAGTACATTGAATGATGTTGTCTCTGAAGTTGATTTTCAAGCTGAAGACTCTACTAGGCTCTCTGGGGCCAGAGGAAGTTCAGCTGGATTGGGGAACTTGGTGATAAAAGGAGGTCCTTGGTGTGTTCTAGAGGAATCCCCAAGTGCAAATGCAGTGTGAAGATGCTGGAGTTAAGGAATCAGAGGGAGAGGAGCTGCTTTATTTTCTTTCTCTCTTGTTTTGCTTTTTCACCTCATCTCCTTCCCAGTGAGCATCTCCCCAGCAGTTATCATGCAAGGTGCATTGCTTGCTCTGTAAAATCAGCGATCTAGACAGTACTCTGTCTTCAGGTCACTATCGTTCATATGAATGGTGAAACTGGAATCAGAGTCAGATATGAGAAGAAATTACCAACAGTGCCAGGCAGGCTCATTCCAGTACCAGAAAAACCTGGTGAGGTGAGGAGAAGTTGCTGTGAGTAGGGAAAGGTGTGCAAAGAAAGTGTTTTGCAGGTGAGTGAGACTCGGAGGTGACCAGTAATCCAGGATGGTTAATATCCTGGGGGTTAGGTAAAAAGAACACTCCAAGTCCAGCACCTGGTACTCATAGTAAGTAAGAGTTATGATCCACTCCTTGGATTATGGGTTCAACATTTATTAACGTTGTTATAGTTATTTGATCACTGCTTTTTTATTTTCAGAATGAAACAGTCTTGAGTGAATTTTAATGACCTGCCTAATGTGTCCCAGCTAGTAAGTGGGACAGGATATAAACCCCAGGACTGTCTGAATCCTAAACCTCTGCACAGAACCATGGGTCCAACACAGATTTGGGAAGTTCACTTTTGTGTCGTGGGAGAGCTCAGAACTAGAGCTCCACTGTGGTTGATCATGAAAAGAAGACATTTACTTCTCCGCATCCACTGGCCCCCGCTAAACACAGTGATAATCGCAGTGGTTGGGTGGACTTCGTGTCCTAGCCAAACAGACCGTGGATGGAAGTCCTCTTTCCCCCTCCCCATGGCTCCTGGGGTTGTGACCCTCCCTGATGTTTCACTTGGCAGTTGGGGTGGTAAACTGCCAGCTTTGGTGTCAGCTCCTGGGGGTGAGTGGAGTGGTTTAGAGATGCTCTTCGTGAGGAGGATGGTCTAGAAGTCTTGCCTCACAACCACAGAGGTTGCATGCAGTGCACCCAAAGGAACAAAGCGGCAACCACAGAGGAGAGGAAGCAGCCTCCAGCACTCGAAATGAAGCAAGTGTGTCAGTCAGTCTTGCTACATTTCAATTACCAGTTCTTCAGTGTTTTCGTTTCACTTCCAAAATCAAACATCAGCATTATGGTGTCAGTGAGGCAGAGGTGTGGGCCACATCCTAGGAGCCCTCTTGGACATGGTCTTCTTCTCCTTTCCCATCTGTTGAATATCTAACATGTTCTGATGCTGAACTAGGCACTAGGAACACACAGAAACACAAAAATCTCCCTCCCACCAGGCTTCTTATGCCAAACTGTGGCAGGGAATAGGTAGATACAGAAGTGAGCTAGGCATGGTGGTGCACACCTGTAATCTCAGCACTCAGGAGGCTGAGGCAGGAGGATCACAGTGAATTCGAGGCCAGCCTGGGCTGCATAGCAAGACCTTGTCTTAAAAAAATAAATAGGAAAAAGATACAGAAGTGATGGAAATCATGAAGAAAAATAAAGCAGTGAAGGACTTGGGTGTTCTGGGATCCAGGTGCTTTGTTTTGAAAAGAATGGTCAGGAAGAATGGTGAGGGGATTAGTCATCTTCTGAGAAGGTAGCTGTTACAAAGAGCCATAGGGAGGGGAGGGAGCAAGTCCTGTGCTAGCGGGAGAAAAGCATTCTGGGAGAATGTTCGCCAGTGTGAAGCCCCAAGGTGGCAGGTGATGCCTGGTGTGCTTCAAAAGATGGAGCAAGCACTGTTCCTGGAGAAGGCGGAATGTGGGGCAGTGATGGCGATGTGAGGAAAGTAACAGGCGCCAGATCGCCTAGGGGTTTCTGTCCTGTCTGTTGACTCCTGAGACAACCGCAGCTGGTGGTACTCTGCCCAGGCGGGCTGCAAAGGAACCTTGTGAGCTCAGGGCCGCGCCACTCCGAGGCAGGGTGGATGAGTCACAGCACGTTGGCAGTGCCTGCTGTCCCTGCTGTGGACACTGGAAGGAGACGCTTAGCTGGGGCACAGTGCTGGGAGGAAGCACTACGTGGGTGGCCTGGGCACCTGGCACCGTCCCGAGGCTTCCTCAGCCAGCACCCTCACTTGTCACTGAGACAATGGGAGCTGTTAATGTTAGTCAGCATGAAGGGAGGGACCTCATGGAATTCAGCAGAGCTGTTTTCTTGTTACTGTACATGTCTATGGAGTGCAGTTTTATAATCAGATACATGCTTAGCAAATCAGGCTAGAGAACATTTCCATCCTTTCATTTTCATGGGATTTTTGCTATACGCTTTATAAACAAGTCAGAATAATACCAACGAGATGAAAAGTATAATAATTGTGGGAGGAACAGCAATCTAATACCACTTTGTGAGAGGTAGGCCCAAGGAACCATACTAAGTTGTGTTATAGAAGTACCGTCTTCTCAGACTACATCAACTTGGTTTGCTCCCTATACAAAACGCGTGCCAAGCACGGGGCCTTCCTTGCCAGAGTTTTCTTCTAATAACTTATAAGGTGAGTATCTTTTGTGGCCTTTTAAAAGAAGTCTCTGTGTTTTGAATTCTAAGTCACATTTTCCAAGACACAGAACTGAATCACACAGGTGGCATTTGAATCCAGGTCTGTGGGACTCCGGAGTCGCCTTCACTTCGACTGGGCGGTATCCCCTCTGTGCTGGGCGAGGCGGGCTGACTCTGGGCAGCGCTGGGTGCAGAGATAGGACGCCGTGCCCAGGGCGCTCCTGAAGGCCTCGCTCTCTTGCTTCTTTCTCTTGCAGTCACTTAGCCTCCAGCTCTGGCTTCTTGATTTGTAAATTGCTGCTGCTGCTGCTGGCCTGTGGATCCTCTTGGCAAAGGGGAGAGTGTGTTTGTGAATTAGGAAGTGCTAAGCAAATATAAAGGGAGTTATTGTTCTTTTAAAATATCATTCAAATAAGCACGCAAACATTTATGGAAGGCCAGTGGGCAGATATTAGTGAAATGTAAAGGGAAGTTTGGGAGTAAAATCAGGGACTAGCACACCTCTTTTGAAAACAATAAACATGCTTGGATTTGTGGCCCTCAGTTGTCCGTCACATCTACTCAGTCCGGTGATGCAGCATGAAACCAGCCTAGACAATGTAGAAATAAATCAGTGGGGAGTGTTTGCAATTCCATTTTGCTGATAAAAACAAGCTGTGGGCTGGGTTTGGCTCGGGGCTGTAACTGGCTGACTTAACAGTGTGCATCTGAGCAAAGTATAAACACATACTTTACATTATGCATATTAAATTAGAAAGTATTCCAGGGTTATTATTCCTTTTATAGAACAGCCAGGGGGATGAGAGGAACATATACCTATATATATTTATGTCTCTCTATATATTTATTTATATTTATATGATGAAGTATCATCTGAAAGGTTGTAACAGACTCAGAAATTTGATAGGCCTAATGAAAATGTCTTACTTGTGATTTCTAGTTGGCATAAAGCTAATTTTTTTTATTGTGACTTTGTCCAGAGGCTGCTTAATGGTCAATCTGATCATTCACTCCCTTTTGCCTATTTCATTATTTTTTGTCCTTTAGGTTTGTGACTCCTTTTTTTTTTTTTTTTTTTTGAGACAAGGTCTCCCTATGTAATTTAGGCTGGCCTTGAACTCACTATGTAGCCCAGGGTAGCTTTGAACTCACAGCAGCTTGAACTCCTCCTGCCTCAGCCTCCCAAATGCTGGGAATCCAGGTTTGTGCCACCACACTTGGTTGTGACTCTTCTCCTTGTAAGTAATCATATACTCAAAAGCCTAGAGTGGGTTACAGAATTAATTAAAATGTATTGCATATATGTATAGTCTTTGCTTCACACACACTCTAACAGTTTTCAAGGATAAAATAATAGATCCTCTCAGCAAACACTTTACTCTTAATTAGCTTTTCTGGATGTGCATGTGTGTCATCTTCCGTTAAAATTTAGGCAGCCAGTGCTACTTACATAGGTTTTAATGTGACTTCCTGTGTGTATGTCCTGGTCAGATCTTCTGACGGTCATGTGGGAGGTGGTGTTTGTTCAAGACCACATTTAGTAGATACAAAAGGAAAATGCTTATTTGCGCTGGTGTCTTGCTGTCCAGATCCCTGATAACTAGAAATGTTCTTTTTTAAAATAATTAATGTATCCATTCACTTACTTCCTCATGTCTTGGTGAATTTCAGTAAATTCATATTATTACAGATGGAAATCTTCATCTAAAGGGATCTTCATCTAAAGTATATGATACCTTCTTATGAATTTCAGTTTTGAGATGGATTGAAAATAACAACACAGATTATCATAAAACATAACAAAACTCCCACTCCTCTAAAGTGCAGCAGTAGGAGTTGTATGAGGGATGGCTACCCTTACACTAGTGTTTGTTGATGTTTTTGTATAATTGGCCAGCTTTTGTCATGGGGAGTTTTATTAGTTTTGATTTGCAAATTATTTCCCCTTTTCTGAGTACTTCCAGTCAATATGTTTAAGGTTGTTAAAACCAATGTTTAGTGGATAACCATCTATTCCACATAATAGAACATTATGCACCAATAAAAAGAATAATACAGCTGACCACTTGTATAATTTCACGGGCATGGTGCTAAGTGACATATAAATATTTGCATGCTGTTGTATTATTACTGATTATTATTGATTATTGCTGTCATATTCTGGAAAAGATTAAACTATATAATTTAAAAAGATCACTAGCTGGTGTGAGCTAGATATTGAGGGACTATTTCACCATAGTAACATATGATAAATGAGGTTTTTTTGTGTGATAGAACTATTGGACATGCTGATTGTAAAGGATTATTCAAATCAACGCACAAGGGAAAAATCATAGCACTCTCACAGGCAAAATGTGAATTTTACTTTGTGGGTTTTAAAAGGAAGCTCAAAAAAGCATGTTTGAGTGCTTCATTATACTTATTGAGAACATAAAAATAATCTAATGACATTAGTTTACCACTCTTGATGACATAAGTATTAGTTACCCCTTTTTTAACTAAAAATCTAAGTCAATGATTTAGCTTAGGCATATGGAAGAGGTAAAAATAACACGTCTCCTCAGTGGATAATGCATAGGTTCTATGCGAGAATGTAGGGGGACATTCCAAGTTATGTGTCCCCCAGCGGCTGTAACTTGTCCACTTGTGCATATGGAACATTTTTCTATTCTTTATGGTAACTGCTTTCCTACCGTCACATGTATATATGATATGTGACAGTAACAGTGGGTATGGGAACCATAACTTTAAGTTCTGTGACTTTTCTGTGAGTCCAACGAGCTGTAATATCGAATTAATGTCATTCTTCACATTGCATTTCTCTGTTGTTGTAAATGGAAGACATCACATATTTGAGTAAAAGCCCTTTGTTCATTTTTGAGAGCACATAAATGATGATAGTGATATGGACTAGTTTCGTCATTTAATTAACATCATCGTTAAGCACAACGAGCCGGTCCTTGGAGAACTCGTATGGCACACTGATCTGGTTGAGGGAGGAGGGGTTTCGGCGTCCATCCAGCCATGCCTCTAGTTAAAAGTGGAAGACACCAGCCTACTTTATTTTTGCCTAGTAACGTACAGTTTATGCAGAGGGTTTATAGCATTGTCTTTAAGCAGGCTTGGTCAAGTGGGGAACTAATTCATTAAATAAAACTGGAGACAATAGTGGGAGAGTTTTAGTCTGCAGAACATCCAATGTTAGCTTTAGTGAATGCATGGTTATGGGCATAGCAAGTCAGGGAGAAACTGGATGCATGGAGTTGGACAGCCCACAACCATGGACAAAATATTTTGACGTGAGGAAAATTGAATGTGTTTCTGATTGTTATGAAGCATTCTTCAGACTGTTCTGCATAACTTACCTGGGTGGCTTTTGAGACTTCAGTGCATACAGGAGATACCAGGTGTCAGAGAGAGTGTTTTTCAAGGGTTCTGCTGCCTCCCTGCTGTCTGCTGTCATGCTCAGCCCCACGTGGAGGACAAGACCTCTGCTTTTCCTGCAGAGGCAGCAACGATGCTTCCAGGGCCACTTCACAGAGTGACTGGCAGGCAGGGCTGTAGAGCTCATGCTGTATGAAGTCCCGTCCGTCCTTTGTATGGATCTTTGTATGGATAGGACAGAATGTCTTCACAGTTGAGTTACCCTAGACCTGGGGCTTGGAGGAACAGAAGCAAACCTGAGAACAACAGATTCCAAGAACTCCAGGGCCTCGGTCCCTCCCAGCTGAGGAACTGGGGGCTCCCAGCCTACTAGTGCCCAGAGTTCATCTTTACTGAGCTAAGCCTTTCCTGCTGTCACCATATGCCGAGACAGTGGACAAGCAAGCTCTTGCTTCGTTACATAGCCTCACTGTGCCCCTTGGTGGCTACAAAATTGCTTTTCTGGGGCTGGGAATGTGGCTCAGTGGTGGGTGGCACTCTTGCCTTGCATGTATAAGGCCCTGGCCTCAATCCCCAGCACCAAAAAACAAAACAGAACAAAACAAAAAACGTCAAAACCAAAAAATTGCCTTTCTGATCTGGAGCCATGTTCTTTTGCCACTTCAAGCCCTATTTGAGTGAGTTTGTCTTAGAGAGCAGCCTGCCCTCCAGGGGAAGGACTTGGGGCAGGAGGCATATGCATGTTTGGGAGCAGATACTCCCACTGTGATGTCATGTCCTTGGAATTTGTATCTCCTACTTTGGGGTCCGTGGTGGTACAGTCGCTGGGCTCTGAAGGTTGCACTGAGGAGGGTCTTTCAGGTCACACTGTGAAACACTTCCTATGGTGTCTTTGGATCTTGAGCTGCCCACTTCCCTGTGGAGGCTGGGAGGCATCTGGCAGGATGGCCTGCTTCTGTACTTCCTTCCCTGACGTTAAAGCTTTACTTGCAAAGCATGTGGGTAAAGCAGGGATGCCTGCAGCATGGTGGAGGGCATAACTGGCTTTAGCCAACTTCCAATCAGTAACTTAGCCAGATTGATGCCTCTGAGTTCAGCTCCTCTTGTCACACAGGAAAGGAGCCCACACGCCTGAAACTGGGTATGCAAATAACAGATTTCCGAAGGGAAAGGCTGGTGCAGAGAATCTCATTGTGGCCTGACACTCATTTGCTTTTTAAAAGGAGACTTTGCTTTTCCTTTCAGAACCTACCAGGCAATGGTGACTTGAATGCCTCCATGACATCTCAACAGTTTGAAGAACAATCTGTGAGTGACATTGCTTAAAAATAAACACTGGCCATCATAAATACTTCTCAGCAAATGTTTGCACTTCTTCTGGACCTGTTTTTATTTCCAAAGAATGCTGAACTATATCCACCTACACAAACAGATCTTGCAACTTTTAGCTGGAAGAGATTAATCCAGTGTCTATTGATTGGTCAGAGTAGAATAGATTCTTCTAAAAATACACAGAAGCAATAAGCAGGGAGATTATAAAGGACAGAGCCATTTCAAAGTCCTCTGAATCTTTAAGAAGGCTGTCCGGGGCAGCCTTGGCCACAGGGTCAATTAATTGAATGTCTGATAAGTGAATGATAAATAATTTCATCTGTCCACTTTGAGGAAAAGCAAACATTTGGAATTTCATTTTATTCATATAGCAGCTTTACAGAAGTAGACTTGACTTCACTTTAGGGCCACTGGAGTCCATCATTCTTGGAGGGGCATGCTGTGGCGTTGAGGGAGTGAAGTGGTGGGGCTCCGAGGAAGAGATTCTGATGACCTGTGACAGCAGATGAGGCTCTGCCAGGACAGGGCTGGGAAGACACACAGAGTCCCGTGTGGACACAGGAGCAGAGCAGGCACCTGAGGGAAGCATGGGCTCAGGAATGGACCCGGAACAAAAGTTTCTCTCAGGTGGAGGAGGGCTGCCGGCATGGAAGGCATGTGGAAGGAGGCTGGAGGAGAGGAAGGAGACGTTTCAGACCTGAGATGCAGGGTGCAGACACACTTGGTGGGACCCAGCTTTGCAACTACCTTTTACCCTGCTGTCCCCTCTCCCATTGCTCTGTAGTGAGTGTTAAATAAAGCAGCTCACAGTCAACTGATGACTTTAAGGGGATTTCCGAGAATGGCCACCCCACTTATCGAATTTTCGGAAAGTTCGTCTTGTACAGATATAATCATGATTCCTTGTGAAGTCAGATAAAATCCCATGGGGGAAATAGAAAGGACTTCTGATAAAACAACAGAACTGAATTATCAAAGGGAGTGGGAGGCTGAGATAACACTTGACCATTGTGAGCCTGTTTCTCCCTTATGTGAAGAAATAACTCTCTGTAGGCAGACGTTCTTTTGCTTGTGCCCGAGACCTCCTGACATAAGTGCTTTCTTCACCTCTGCAGGCTCTTGGGAAAACCAGCGATGGCTTGAGTCACCTCCCCAGCCCTTTCGCCTACCTTCTCACCATCCACCTGAAGGAAGGTCGCAACCTGGTGGTCCGAGATCGCTGTGGTAAGGCTGTGCCTTGGGTGGTCTGTGGCCAAGACCTTCTCTCCATGCCCTGGTGAAAGTTGCAAATCAACCCTTTCTATGTCAGCAGGGTTCAGGACACACCGGAGTACAGATCCAAGCCTTTCTAGGTGCACAGTTTTTGCAGAGAACAGTTTAAGCACATTAAACCCTGCTACTCCTTTTCTGTATTAAAATTATTAATGAGCACAGGAGGTTGTTTTAGAATGAGGTGAGCTACCTGTGACAGCTTTACAACAGGCACATGCTGTTCAAAAATGTTCCCATGATCCTACTTTTAAATTATCTATGAAAAAGGTGGTGGTAGTGGATGCCCATAATCGCACAACTCTGGGAAGCTGAGGCAGGAGGACCACAAGTTTGAGTCCAGCATGGGGAACTTGGCTATCTAGTGAGAACTTTTCTCAATTTCTTTTTAAAGTACAGGGAATGTAGCTTAGCGCAAAGGCTCTGGATTCAATTCCCAGTAAAACGCATACTCTCACTCACACTCACAGACACAGAGAAGGAAGGATGTGATAAGACTTTGAGGTTAAAATCATCAGAAGCACAGATTAATGGAAGTGCCATGTAACCCATGTCTGTTTTGCCTTGAATCCCTCTGGACTCTGAATAGCTACTCTCTGAGTATGACTGTTTTGTTTGCCTTTTACACGTCTGTGTGCATTTATTTTAAATTAAGTGGGGACTATAAGATCCACATTGTTCCACAGTAAGCTCCTTCACTTTAACTTACAAGGTATCTTCAAGGTGGACCATGGTTTTGCATGTAAATATGTTTCATTTCCTTCAGATACATGAAACTCCACAGTATCTTATTTATCCACGCTCTTCTGACAATGGATATTCTGCCTCTGCAGTACAAATGATTGTCTTAGTTAGTTTTCTCCTTGCTGACACAAAACACCCAACAGCCAATCTATCTACCAGGGATTAGGGCGGTGACAAATGAATCAGCAGCCTGATTTAGGAATCACACACCCTTCATCCCAGCATCACACACCCTAGATCCAGCCACCTCTGAAAAGAGCCCCAGCTGTGACTGCATGAGGCTTTGGGGGAATGGCGGTGATGCTGTGGTGGGTAAACTGTGCCCAGCTCAGCACAGGGCAGGATAGGAAAGATAGACCTTACTTTAAAATAGTGCGTGTTGAACAGCAGTCAGTGGAGCTAGTCTGCTAGGGATCAACCCTTGGCTTCTCCATTTCTGGCTATTTTTCTTTAAGAAATGTTCCAGATCCCCTTGTGCCTTATCGCATCACCTAGAACATAAGGAAAGTCGTGTGAACTACCTTGTAGGCCATGGGGAGGACTGTAGGCATTAGTCTGTCTAAAGGGTCCGGTATTTAACAGAGTGTTTTGCTTCTAACATTTTGTAACTGGTTGTGATTTCCAGCATTAGCATCTGCCTGTGACACATTGCAAACAGTACTTTCCCTATCTGTTGCTTACCCCTACATTTTTTTTGTCTTTTGTTTTTCAGAAATTTTGAGTTTTATCTTAGGCGATATTGGTTGTTTCTTTGTGGTGTTTTTTCCATTTTTCCTGCTTAGTAGCTGAGGTCTTTTTATTCCGAGGAGCTCCTTGTTGGCCATTTTCTCCTGCCCCTTCCACTCTGCTGTCTTTGCATGGCCTCGTCCAGGAAGGCAGGCAGGGAATGAGGAAGAAAAGTGGGAAGGCAGGCTGGCTCTTAGTCTGTCTTAGGGGCCTCTTACCATTCTTTTCTCCTCCTTCCAGTGGATTTTTGCATCCAGGAGAATTCCTCAGCCTGGTCTTCAGCTCGCTCATGTTCTTAGCTTTGTTGACGTGTGCTCTGAAGGTTGACTAGTGAGTTATCATTGTGTTTTCATGTTTATCACAGCCTATTTTCATTTTATGATGGCAGCTGCTGATGCCATCTCTGTTGGAGAATATTGAGGATGCTTTAGACACCACTTGTGCTCTCTCTCTGAGGTATCTGACATTTCTCCTTCCTGCCTCCTTTGTGGCACATCCAGTTTTCTTTGTCACCTTTAATGCTCTGGAGAAGCAGGCTCAGCCTTCGCCTGTCCGTCTTTGTCACTATGGATCCATTCCTGCCCGCCTAGTCCTGTCTCCCAGCAGGATATGCAGCTGGAGAGGGCGAGCCTGTCCTTCAGGCTGGATTCTTCTGACTCCTCCTGGCTGTCCCCTGCCACTCAGCACCAACCCTCCAGCTTTCTGCCTCTGTGCTCTGTTCCTGCGTGTCCTCTGTTGCCACTGCTGGATGTTGCCTACCATCAGGGACTTGTCCAGGCCCGTCCAGGGCTTTGTGCTGTGCTAAAGGCCGCTGGAGGCATCTGCTGCTTTGGGTCCTCCTGGATCACCCGCCAGACACTGCTCTCTGCCAAGAATCCTTTCTGCTTTGATGCCACTATTTGTGTTTGACCCTGGGTGAGATCTCACCTGGCTTCCGTCCTTCAGCGCTGTGTGGAGTTCACACTTCTTTCTACCTTTTAACCTAAACAATATCAGTGATTCTCTCCTTCTGTTTTTTCAGATGTATCATGTCAATATAGGGAAAAAGCTCCATTTTCTACTTGTCCCAAATGCATAAATTTTTCCATGAAAATCACTCCCTCTTAGCTAGTGTTTGCCCCTTCCTGTAGTCTGTTGTTATCAATGCACCCCTTTTAATAGATACATCTCATGTCCGTTTGCATAACAGGGGAGAGAAGCATTTCTTGCCTAAAGTCATAGCTAAAGGACGCAACCCTAATGAACTTAGAGTTGCCTCTGTAAATCCTGACTCTTGTTCCCAATCTGTATGGGGACCAATGGCTGTCTCTGTCATAGAAGGATCACTTCTAGGTGTTGTTCTGAAAGAGTGGTGAGTAGTTGTACTCTGTAAGAGCTCTACAGTGATGCATGTTCAATACTCGTGTTCATGGCAGCACAATGCATAGCAGCCAAAGCTTGGAGCAGCCTCGATGTGCATCCACAGCTGAGTGCCTAATGCAATGTGGCATTTATACACGATGGGGTACAACTCTGCGGTAAAAAGGACAAACCTGAGTATTTGTGCGAAAAATATTGCCCCATGGTCTGTATAAATAAAGACCCAAATAACGAACAGATAATGGGAAACAGTGAGATAGAACTTTTGCAGAAATGAAGACCAGGAAATGGAGGAAGAGGAAAGAGAAGGAAAGGAGAGAGGATAAAAGAATTAAGATGTGATATGTATGTGCCCCCCCCAAGGAATGGTCATTATGTACTGTAAAGAGGCATCAGTGACCATTTTTTAAACATCACTGTCAAGTCCATTTTGTGACAGCTTATTCAGAACCTAGAGCAGTTCTATACAGAATGTATTTCGGTTTACTAGGAGGAAAGTGTTTTAAGTCTATGCAAAACACATTCCCCCGAAAATGTGGAATATCCCCAGCAGTATATAATTTGGAGATGTGCCTAGGGCCTGGACTTCCACTAGGAGCTAGCAGAATTTTCCTCCTTTATTCGGTTCATTCTCCTTTACTGATGTAAGTTATCAGGATGCACCACTCTGATAACATCACCTTGGTACGTCGCAGTGCTCCTGGTAGGTGAGCAGGAGACTCCCAGGGTGGTGGACCCTTCCTCCCATGGAGCATGAGTTCAGGACCTAGGTGCACTTGCCTTGTACCCTGCTGGTTTTATTTTTGACACCTAGTTGTGTACATGGAGTGCTGTGTGACCTTTTGATACATATATAGTGTAATAATCACCTCAGGGTAAACAACTGTGGTTTTAGCTCTTCTTTGTGTGAGAACATTCAGAATCCTCTCTTCTAGCTCCCTGAAGCATTCAGTCCATTCTTGTTTTTATACAATCCTTTCTGACTGTACCATTGTTTACCTTTTGATCAAGACCTCTCCTCATCTCCCATCCTCCTCCCTTCTTCCCGGCCTATTCCACTGCAGTTGATATGAGATCCCCTCTTTCCGGTTCCCCATGGGAGCAAAAATGTATTTGTCTTTCTTTACCTTATTTCATTTAACACATCATGTCCTCCGGATTCATCCATGCTATTGCAAATGACAGGATCTCATCTCTGTGAATGACCGGTAAATCTGTAATAATGTGTACTAGTTACTACTTGGTAAGCATGTGTTAGAGTTGTCAGTAATAAGAGTGGGCCTTGCCCACATCTCTCACACCCAGCACCCAGCTCATTCTTGTGTTCTCTATCGACTCCCAGCCCACAAACTGGGGCACTTGGTCCTTAACTTACGTCAGCTTTTCACCTCTCCTGTGACCTCTCTATCTTCACTACAGTTATTTATTTTATTTTCCTTCTATGGAACCATGTATTTAATTCTTAACTCAGAAATACAACAGATCAAATTGATTGGAGGTTGCTTTTCAGTGTGCTGCCCCCCGGCTGTAAGAAACAGCTACACAAGCTTTCATTTCAAGTTTGAAGTCTCCATGTCTGAGTTTCAGAAGAGGAAAAATTGTGTCTGAGGAATCATTGCTGCTAAGGGAAAGTTCAGCATTTTCTTTGAATTATTACATAATCATTGCCATTTATGTAACTTTCTGTTTTGAACATGGGTTGGCAGCAAACATTTTATGTACAAGACCAGAGAGTAAATATTTGAGACTTCATGGCCCTTAAGTGCCAAGTAGTCAATATTTTTGATGTAGTGGGAAAACAGCCATAGATAATGTGTAAACAAATACTCCTGGCTGTCTTCCAATAAAACTTTATTTACAAAAACAGATGATGGGCTGGATTTGATCATGGACCAAAGTTTACTGATTTCAGTCTAGAGTGTTATGCTCTGATTTTTGGATTCTTCCTCTTAACTGCTTTCATTAGAGTAGCAATCTGAAAACCTTGTTTAGAATAAAATAATTTATACTATTTAATTAGTGAGGGACCAAGATTTGAAGGTCACACTTTCAATGATCATTTTTATCTAGGAACATCTTGGTAACAAGATATCAAATATTGCATAATGATCTGGAGATACTGAGTAGCAAAAAGTTTTGTTTTGGGTATTTTGCTAAACAATGAAGTGAAAAGTCAATTTTCTTCTGTTCCCCTCAAGAAAAGACAGCTCTGACAAAACCCAAGAGAGCTGAAAAGTGCTTCAGGATTTATTACCAAGGATTGCAGCTTCAGTCGGTGAGTGAGGAAGTTGAGAAGCCAACCGGAAGCAGAGCGCCCCCTGTCTGTCTGGAACCTCCACTGGAAAATGGATTTTGCTGGTGTGAGGCAGTCTGCATCCAATCCAGCCCTTCTCTTCCCTGGCTCAAACACTGAGCTCCTTTGCTGAGTAGATTCTTGAGGAATTTTGAGATTTTTTTTTGTTTGTTTTTCTTTTCTTTTTGCTTAAGATGTCAAAACTAGAACGTTGCTAATTGTTCTTGGGAAAGAACCAAAAGGAAGCTCAGGCTTCAGAGCAATGGATGGGTTTGGCAGTGGTGTTGAGAAAGGAGGAACACCATGCTCTGCTACCCCTAGGCGCCTCCAGCGTCTTTAGTGATCAGCTGCGTCCTTCTCTCTCTGTGGATGTGGTTTGCATGTCAGGATGTGTAAAGTGAAACGAGGGAACCCTGCAGATGATTTTAAAAACTGAAGTTCTAAGTGACTAAGGAGTCCTGCTCATGCCTGGCCAGACTTGAGTAATCACAGATGTAGGGACAGTGTTAGGGTAGACAGAGAAGCCTTCATTAGATGTGTGGCCTCAGGCAGAGGCCTGCTTCTTGCTGGCCATTGTGTTGTGGCAGAATTTCCCGTGACTCTCTGGCTCGTGGCTCTCAGGGTTTGCTAGGCGAGAGACGGGGCGGGGTGGAGCACAGAGTTCAAGCGGCCTTTTTGTTTTCCTTTTTACCAGAGATTTTACTTGTTATAGAATAAGCCTAGCCAATGGGCTGTCAGTTGTGCAGGCATTGCCTGAAGCTCACCTTGTTGGGGGTCTGCAGGAGAAACCGGAAAGCACCTCCCTCCCTGTCAGTCAGGGCCTCTTCCTGGCCCCCGCCCGTGCTCTCCCTCGTCGGTCCCTTCCATCTTCTTTTCCTCTGCTCTTGCTTTCCCTCCCTCTCCTCCTCCTCCTCCCCCCCAACTCCTTTATATTCTCTGTTTCTTTCTGAGAAGTTATCCACGTTTCTGACCGAACGGAATTTATGCCTCTTGGGTTTAAGATTGAAGATTAGTAAGCAGAGAAAAATGATGTGACCGTTCAGTTTTGAGTCCTACTGCTTCATTGTTTGGCTGATGCGTAGAGGAAAATAGACGCTGACTCAGTTTCCCATGGGAAGGAAGGTGGGTGGGAAGCGGTTTTCTAAGTGCTGGTAGAGCTCCTGCCAGCAGCCTCAGGTTCTAGGCCGAGCTTGAGCTTTAGTTTCGTGACATGCGTAGGTCTCTTTTCCTGGGAAAATATTCAGCCCAGACTCTCTTAAACTGCACACCATTAATTCCTGGAAAGGAACAGGCCAGCATGAAAACTCTGCGTTTTCCCTTGATGGCGGCCAGTTAAACAGTTTACTGCTGTAGCTTTCAAAGTATATAATGTTGCTGTTGCCCTCTTGTGGCAAGTTTGCAATATTGCAGACGAGAAGGAACCCTCCTTTGGAATTGATATAACCATCAAAATCACTTATCCAGTGGATTGAAGGTTGATAGTCTTTTTTTTTTTTAACCTAAGTTTTAGGCAATGAAAAGTCATGAACAGTTCATCCAATAAATTGTTCTCCTTACCTATTTCCAGCCCAAGTAGATATTTAACACTTTTTTTGTAGACTAGTGACAACTTCCTTTACAGATGATAGAAATGCATTTGATAAAGATCTTTTCCTATTTAAAAGGAATGGTTTAAAATTTTAAAGCTCTTGCAGTGGTGTGATGACTCTGCCACAGAACAGGTATTTGGTAAGTTACTGGGCTATTTCCCAAATATTCCAGTGGTAAGTTACCTTTGAACTAAGTCTTGTTTTTTGCTTTTACTCTTTACTGCTAGTACAATATGTTTTATGATTGTAACATTTTCATGATTATATTGCTTTTCTTTGTGAGGAGCGGACCTCCTTATTAGGCCTATAGAGAAATTCCTTCTTCTTGTTGTAGCTGTACTGGGGGACAGGTGGGTGTCTCTAGAACTCTGCCATGGACGAAGGAACAGCCATAAAACTCATAAATAGCTGTATTCATGTCCAGGATGTAAGGAGGTTTGTGCTTCGTGACTCCGCAGGGCTTGGGCCAGGCCTCGGTAGTTTCTGTGTCCTGAAAAAAATGATTGGTTTTTTTCTGTGCAGTGGTCAAAAGTGTTGGGCAGTATGTGGTGGTGACTACAGCCTTGGACTTTGGACTTGAGTAGCAGTTCAGTGACAAAAGTTAGTTAGGATTAATTTACTCTGTGTGTGTGTGTGTGTATGCGTGCATGCGTGCATGCAGGGTGCACGCATGTTGGGAGGGGAGGGAGAAACCTATAGAACACAATAAACATTAGCTGTTACTGTTGCCATGTGCCTTGTTAGTTTTTCATGTTATAGCGGCTCCTGTTTCGGTTTTACATGCATGTGTCCCTTGCAGGAAAAAACATGATTTATAACTCTCCTGTCAGTTTTACGATCAGTGCTTCTTGCCCATTCTACATTTTGGAAACTTTGGGCATTTTATTGTTGTTGTTTTCTACAGTTTTCAAAATAGGTTTTGGCAAACCCCACCTCTAACCTGGGCAAAGAATGGGATGGTTGTTGGAGGTATTTTCTGGGGGCGCTTAGTAATTTTTCTCTAAGATGGCAGAAATGAAAAGAATTATTTTTAAAAGCACTTTATTTTAATGAGGACTCTTTAGTGGATTGTTGGTTTTGTTTTTTCCATCTTAAGTTTCACCCAGAAAACACCCCTCAAATATCATAGTGACACACGTGGGGAAATGGGCATACATGAGCACATGCCAACTAGCTCTTTGTAAGAGTTTTCAACTGCACGTACTGCACTCATTGGACTATTAACATTGCTTTGCCCTTCTAAGGCAGAGCAAAGCCCAGCTTTCAGGTTGCCAGATCACCTGTCATTCTCCAAACATATTTTTCTATACTATAAAAATTTTTCATTTGAGCAGAAATTCAAAGTTTTATCATGAATTATCCTTTGTTTAATCAATATTCCAGATTAGAGGCTTATTCAACATTTTTATTATGGGCTGCAGTACCACCACAAACATTCTTGGGTCTAAGCCTTTGTGTCTGACTTTATTTTTACAAGTCTTTCATTAATATGAATGTGGCTGTCTCATCATGTGATCTGACCTACTCAAGATTTTCACTGCCAGGTTACCCCTGAGAGAGACCTATTTTTCCCACCAACTAGGAACATGGCAGTGGCTCACTTTAGATCTCTCACCTATGTTGCATGTAGAATGCCTTTGTTAATGTGATCGCGGAAAGCATTATTTGGTTTTGCTTTCACTGGTGTTTGTAGTCACAGATTTGGATGCTGCGGTTTGTGCAGTTGAGAGACGCTTTCCTTTCTTTTGTGTACCCCTCATTTCCACTGCACCTGCTGTTTCCTAACGGCATTCGCATATATTTTCTAACGTATCATTTCCTTTGAATTCTGTGTATAACTTTTTTGCTGCTGTAGTCCTGTAAATCTTATCTTGTCCTGGAGAATATCTCCCTTTGTTTTTGTACCTAGAAAATCCTTTTTTCTTTGGCATGTCGTACACAGTAACATACACTTTTTCACTTTCTGTCTAGTTTTACCTCCTTCGTTTATTGCATTTATCAGTCTCAATTTCGTTTTCAGTTTTGGCCCAGAATAAGAACTTAAGTTTTACTTTAGGCCTAGTAAATTACCCTTTTGCCCAAATGTATCCCTAATTTAACTGCCACATCTTAATTATATACTAATGTGAAATATATATTGGTATTTGATTCTTGGGTTTCTCTTTAATTGCTGCTATACTTTGCTTTTTCCAGATGACAGCTGCATGTCAGAATTTTATGGGAGGTCGCTGTCGACCCTTTTTATTTTGTAAAATTTGCGATTTGTTTCTCATTGCAGTACCTGAGCTGAACGCCAGATGGCATGAGATCATTAGTGTGCTAGCCCAGGAGCTGGAGAGAAAAGTCCCGGCCAGGGCAGCAGCAAGGTTGTCACTGGAGAACAGAACTGACTCTTTCAAATATGCGACACCCCTCCCACAGCACAGCTGTTCTCCTTCACTTGCTGAGTCTTGGTGGTTTGCCCAGGTTCCCCGGGAGCGTGAGCGCCGCGAAGCTTTGAAGTCCATTTCTGCACATTATTTTACCCTCCGTGCAGGCCATCCCCGAGCACGGTCATCTTCCAAGCTTGTCATGTACAGTACTCCTCCCACCGCATCCTCCCTCTGGACATTGGTGGTGCTGGGTGTGGTATAACCCGATGCTCATTGCCTCATTGCGTCCTGTTTCTGTTCTTTCATCCAAACCTCATTTCAACTCCTAGGAAGGACCAACAAAGCCAAACCTGGATGTTTCCTGTGCTTGTTGCACCTAAATCGCCTTCACGGGGCTGGGATGGGACTCCTCTAGAGTGGGTGGTTGAATCGAGTGTCCGTTTCTACAGCAGTACACTTCGTGTGGTTTTACACGTGCACTCTGAGTACTTTGCTCATCTTGTCCCACCATCTGTGCTGCTGGAACAGGGCGCTGTGGTTGTGTGGGTGTGTGTGCTCCTGTACGTCTGTGCACGGTGGTGTGCCGTGATTCATCCGTGGCTCGGTTTTGATTTTAGCTGCAGTACCATGAACCCAGCTTTACCATCACCCCTTACACATTTGCACCCTGCTGCAGTTGAGGCAGGAAGCAGGACACGTAATGGTGAAGGGTGGTGTTCTAGAGATGCTGTGTGACAAACTGCCTCAGGTCTTGGTGACAGCCCCGGGGTCATGATTTCTAGGAGTGTGAATTTGGACAAGGCACAGTGGAGGTAGCTTGTCTTTGCTGCACAGTCTCTGCTTCCCTGGGGAAGACATGCACATGGGGGTACATGACTGTGGCGACTGACCATCTGAATACCTGTGGGCCTGTGGATCACACGTGACCAGGCTGGTTCTAGTGAGGTGGAAGTGAGAACTTCCTGTGCTTCCTCACTGGATGGTGATCACAAAATCGTCAGACTCAGGTGAAAGCTCACGGCTCCCCCAGGGGCCCCAGGGCTCAAAGCAGAAAGAAGCTGGGTCCCATTTAATGACACAGCGCCGGAAGGATACCTCACTGAGTGGTTGGAGTCGCTTGATGGAAGGAAATGGGACACACGCCCTGCATTTTGAGAAAATAGTTATCACAGGATTGTGGGGGGGGCATTTTTACATTGCCATAGTTACTGAAGCTTTATAATGCAAGCAGTCTGGCTCTGAGGCTCAGATTTGGACATTACTCTAACTTTCCTCACTGTTTATTTTAGAATTTTGTTCATTTCAAGGTACAGCATGATGTCTTCAAACGGTGGTAAAAGGATTACTGCAGTCAACCCAGCAGCATATCTATCACCTCATATACACAGTTACTGCGTGCGTGTGTGTGCGTGTGCGCGTGCGCGTGCGTGCGTGCGCGTGTGCGTGCGTGCGTGTGCGTGCGTGTGTGCGTGCGTGCGTGTGTGCGTGCGTGTGTGTGCGTGTGTGTGTTACAGACACTAAAATACACTCAGGAAGTTTCCAGTAGAAGACTGTATTCTTAACTGCAGTCTTCATGCTGGATATGAGCTGTCTAGATTAGTGTTCATGCTCTGTACCTATGCACACCATACCCATTGAACACTTCCTCATTTCCTCCTTCCCCTACCCCGAGAAACCACAGTTCTACCCCGTACTCAGCTTCAGATTCCACAGAGAAGGGAGACCATGCACTATTTGTCTTCCTGTGCCTGGCTTGTCTCACTTAGCAGTAAGACTCCGGATTCCTTCGCCTCGTCACAAATGTCAACGTTTACCTCTATTTGGCAGAAAGCTGTGCACATTCCCTAAAGCAGAAAAATAGAAATGGTGCACATCTCCCATCATTGTATGAGATGAAAAGAAGTTACACCGTGGTTAGTGCTGCTTCGCACTTGTGTGCTGTTTTCTCTTTCCATAAAAGCTGGTGTCCATTTTGTCAGATTCACGTGTAAACAGCAGCTGGGGCAACAGATACTTCTAGTACTTTTTAATAGAAAGGAGAGTAACAAGGCATAAATACTTGCATGTGATTTGGCCATAGAGATTTCTGGAGAGCAGAGTCCAAACACGCATTACGGCTGGGAGTGTTCATCTGTGTTCCGCATGGCTGTGGTGTGTCCTGCCCTGTTATTGTCTTGTTTGCCCCAACTGTGTTGGGCCTCTTTTTATTGATGCCCTCCAACCAGGTCTCACCTTTCCCTTTCCTCCACTTTTCACACGTCTTAACTTTCCGTGGCTCCATTTACCTGGAATTTGGTATAACAGGGACGTGCATAAAACCTCTGGACATCCATACCCCTGTGTGTTTCTGGTGACCTGGCCAAGAATATAAGACTGCAAGAAGATTCTCTTGACCATTTAAGCCAAATACAACCAGTTCAATCATATATTCACCAAATACCCAGTTTGATACAATTACTAAATTCATTCATACATCCACAGTGTTATTTTTTTTTAATTTTAAAGATAGTAATTGCGGGATGTGGTGGCACATGCCTGTAACCCCAGCACTTGGGATACTGAAGCAGGAGGATCATTGTGAGTTCAAGACCAGCCTGGGCTACAAAGTGAGCTCAAGGCCAGCCTGAAATGTATAGTGAGACCCTGTCTCAAAAAACCAAAAAGAGAATAACAATAATAATAATAAAAGAACAATAGCGTAACACCAACACCATAGACAAAAATAAAACACAGCAGAAACAATAAAAATGATACACAGTTTCAGAACAAAATAATAGGAATTAACAGTGGTTATATATTGTTATCTTCAGTGAAGTTGCTCAGATTACCATATGAAAGAACGCAAGATTGATCAAACAGTTAAAGAGAATAATAAATGAAAACAAAAACAAACCATTAGAAATGATACAGAGTTTCATTAGACAAGATGGTAGGAATTCACCAATGGTTGTTACATTGCATATTTTTATCCTCAGATTAGTTGTTCAGATTGCCAGATATAAGTATGCAAAATTGGTAAAAAAATTAAGCATTAGCTGTTCCTTTCAATAAACAATTGGACATCTGCAGTATGATTATCCCAGCTATCCTTATATATATATATATATATATTTTTTTTCCTTTTCGTTTTTCTTTCTTTCCTGTCCCTCATCCCAGTTGTTCCTTCCTTTGAGAAGTTTCTTTCACTTTTATAATATCTATTGAATGCTTTGGGTTTTATTTACTCTTTCAGATTCTTACACTAGGGAGACAATATGTTTACACATATGGGTCCAATATTTCACTTATGAGTATCGTCTCTAGTTGTATCCATTCACCTATAAAAGCCTTGAGCTTATCTTTTTTATAGCTGAGTAATACTCTATTGTATAAAAATGCCACATCTTTTTTTTATCCATTGCTTAATTGATGGTATATAACTAGCTTATTTCATATATATTGAAATAACATTATTAATTAGTGGAGCATAGATGCTCCAAGTAACATTGTTTTAACATTTATGAAATAAAGTTATATACACTGAGAAAGGTGGTGGATGGAACTTCAAAAACAACTTTTGAATATTCCTGGGTCACCCTTGTTGATGAGGTGTGAAAACAAAATAAAACTAGTATGTAACAATATTTAATTTGCCTAAGGCAAAAAAAAAAATAGAAGAGACTGAACATGTCTGCAGCGCCGGAAAGGGGAAGACCTTATCAGAAAGAAATGTTATGGGGAGTCAGGTGTGGAGAGAGTAGTGGACGGCAGGAGTCTGCTGGTGTGAGCGGGGGTTGGAGGACTCTCAGGTGAGGTCCCACCACCCATAGGGGAGAAGTGAGAACACCAGGAGAACTGAGCTCACTACTTTTTTCTTTCTTATTTTTTATTTTAAAGAGAGAGAAAAGTCCTAATAAAAATGATGCAGAATTTCAAAACACCGCGATAGGAAATTAGTCATGGTTATTGTATTGCATATTGTTATTTTCAGCGTAGTTGCTTACGTTATCAGGGACCAGAATGCAAAACTGATCCAGCAGCATAAGCAGTAACTGTTCCTTTCAGTGAAGTGATACAAACGAGAATACAGTTCTCCGGGCTACCTCATGTGTATACACATCTTTTTCCCCTTCCTTCTTTCTCTTTTGCCCCTCCCCAGTTGTTCTTTCCTTTTGAGCAGTTTCTTTTCCTTTCCCTATATCGCTACTTTGTTAGAGCCCTCTTAGGGCCTATTATTTATTCTGTATAAGTGTCTGTAAACTTTAGAAGTAGTTAAACAAATTTCAGTAAATCTGAAAATTTTGATGGGTGCTTCCACTGTCACTTGGCCATTGGAAAATGGTTCAGTACATTGGATATTCATCAATTGCCTGGCGCTGTTACATCACAAGGTCTCCGATGTACAGCCCATGCTCCGGGTGTCCTTTGGCATTTGGTGTGTGCAGATGAAGGCTACCCTTCGAGGAGCCCATCGATCCTACTTGTGAGAGAAGCTCTAAATAGTAGCTCAGGTAGGGTGTGCTAAATTGAAAACATGATAAGGCTAGAAGAGGAGGAGGAAATCAGCTTTCTGAAATTGCAAAACAAATTGTGTTTCATGCAGGGTGAAATTCAGGGCATGTGTACCGTTTCCTTCAATCAAGTGACTCCAGCCACTCAGTGAGGTGTCCTTCCAGGGCTGTGTCATTAAAGGGGACGCATCATCGATAGCTCCTAGAAGTGCACAGTACCACCTATATAATGAGGGTGGGCCTGGGTAACCGGAAGTGCGCATTTTCTTTTTAATGTTAGAGGGCAAAACTTGACTTGGAACTGTGCTAGAGTTGAACCTGCTATTAACTGAAGCAGCACCATTTTATTGTGCATCACAGAGGTTCCTTTTTTCTCATACGTGAGATTGAGGAGCACTGCCTTTCCTCTTTCCACAAAGTTCATTATGGTTCCGAAGGGGTCAGTTATTTTGCAGCACACAGATGTGACTCCATGTGGGTACTTAGTTGAGCTTCTAGAGGAGCACGGCACCTGTGCAGAACACCCAAATTACCAGGAGCATTTTGATCTAAGTCCTGAAGATCAAGTCTTTATTTATTGAGCCTCAAAAAGTCAAGACTTGTGGATTCCCTATAAAAGTAGCTCACTTTTTTTTAAACAAGGAGAAAAGATTCTAAGTGTGTTATATATATATATATATATATATATATATAATATATATAATATATATAATTCTGACCATAGAGGAATCCCTGTGAGGAATATATAATGTATAAAATTTATAACCCATCTTATGAAAGGAAATATAACAGATTTTAGAGATGACAAAAGAACATTAGAGAGAAATTAGTAGTGTACATTATCATCAATGTTAAAATAATTGACTAGTATTATATAAATTGTTACGCATTCTCCCAATTTTAATTTCAGTAGTGATACTAAATGTATATTGTCTTGAAAAAATATATATTCAAAAGTCTTTGAATATAAGTAGAATAAACACTATTTTACTATTCTGACCCCACAGGATAAGGAAAAAATCAAATTCACACTTTTTATGTTTCTAAATACTATCCATACAGTGCAAGTTCATATATATAGCTGAAGACCTAATAAATATTTATTGGCTTGAGTATGAAATGTTGAGATCTTCTGAAGAAAGTCATCAGATGTTATAAAAATTGAATATAATAGAAAAAGTGGTGGTAATTCCTTTCCATAAATAATCAACTCTAAGAAAAACCTTTACTTAGACTTCTAGCTAAAAGCAACCTGTTTCAGAAAAATTGGATGGCTGAGTTTTACAACTTAATTAAATAGTTGAAAAAGTAGATTTTTCTTACCAATAATGCTTTTGTACTTGACATAGTAGATTTTAAGTTTAAATTAGGAAGGGTCATTTTTTAAAAAAATATGTATTAAGTTTCTATGTATGTATGGAGGTGTGTGTGTATGTTTCAGACAAAGATGTATACACACATGCAGATGTCTGTACTCACAAATATGCAGATAAATAGCCATGAAGCTAAGGATGGACACATATTTATGGGCACAGGACACCAATTCATTATTGACTGAAGAAAGCAGGTAAATAGTACCATATGAAGGCCGTTTTCTATTTGTGAATGATGTGTGTGTGTGTTTAAGTCCATGAAAGATAAGCACATATCAGCCTGTTAATATTTTAAATGTACAGGAAACTTTTCTTTTTCTCCCTCCCTCCCTCCCCAACCTCTTTCTCCTCAGTTTCTCTCTGTTACTAAATCTGGATTTGATTTTCTGCTTTTTTTATGTTAGCCATGGGTACTTATGTTTGAAAAAAGCAAAGAGGAGCATTCATAATTAGAGTTGCTTTGCATTTTATCTGCACATTACAGTTGTTCTTGAGCCCTTCATGGGATAATGCATATGTCTGCTTGTGACCCCTCTTACTGATGAGACATTTTTCCCTGGCACACTCGGTGCAGTAAAGTCCTCTAAAGGTGATAAATGCAATACCAAGGGGAGAACAACATGTTCAAGCCCTCTGGTTCTTAGGGATCCTCTCCTGCTGGTAGATTGGTGTTGTCATGTGTCCTTACCGAGCTCCTTGATGTTTTCATTAAAATCTGTCTCCAAATTTCCCTGAAACTTTTATGAATATATTCCTAGGACTTCAGGTAGGGAAGTGCCCGATACTCATGAGGACTTTGGAGATGTTAGCTTTCAGAGAGTTATTTACTTCCGTGAGAGTGAAGGCTAGTCTAGAGAAATGGCCTCAAGGCGCATGGAATCCTTACGTGGAGTATATGGAGTACAAAAATTTAAATCCATCTTATGAAAAGAGATGTGATGCAAGTGTTATACTTTTGCATGTGGTGACCAAGGGACATTACAGAGACAAGTAAACAGTATGCATTATCCCAGATGGTATAATAATGTCGGTGACTGGTATTCCATAAAATGTCACACACCCTCCCACTTTTACTTGGAGTAGTAATGATACTAAGAGTAGTGGCCTTTACTGCGCAGCACTCTAGGTAAGTGGCTGGAAGCTACCGCCGTTGAATTTTGTTAGTTAATGTAGTACTCAAGATTATCCTTGGAGATGGGTAGTTTTCAATTTTCCATGTGAAGACAGCATGGCAGAAGGAAATTCAGTAAATGGCACAAGGCCATGAAGTTACCAAAAGAAAGGTGAGGGGTTTTGATGTGTGGAAGTCCACCAAAGTTCAGAGTTCATTCATTCATTAGGTGTTTATAATCAACTATGTGTATTAGGTACATCTGGGCATATGCCTTGTCTTTCAGAGTCTTTGATTTGGAAGAAGTTAATTCTACATTCATACATGCTCCAAGTAATATGTTTTCTATATTTAAATAATTTTTAAATACAGCATGGAAAAGTTTTAGACTGTTCATTTTTGTCTTTACTGTGATTCTTAGCATATTTTAATATTGTATACTGTGAAATGTCCCAGCATACAAACCAACAGCTTTTCCCAATGGTTATGACACTGTCCTTTCAGTCTGGAGATGGTCTCTTTCCTAGAACTTGATAGGTACTTAGAAGTAGGCTAGGTCTCCCCTTCAGTCTTCAATTCTGTTGCTATATTATCTCAGCTACCAGGTTTCCTTGGTTTATCCTCGTTCTTCTTCATTTGAAATTATAAGTTGGCGCCAGATTTATGATTCTGAAGTTTGGTTCTGATCATTTAACTCTCCTACTAATGAGTGAACCTGAATTTCCTTCCCTCTTCATGCTTAAATAATTCCAGATGGACTGAAGCCTTATTGAAAAAAAAGAGAAAAGGAAAAAGCACAAAATCAATGGATGCAAGCATGGTTCAATTAATTTAACATCCTATAGTGAGAAAATTACTTTCAAGAAAGATGTTAAACTGAGAAGCCATGAATACAATTTTGCCACGTTTGAATAAATAAAAATGAAAATAACATTACCAGAAACAACATAAGTCTAAGCAAATTAAGACAAGTTAGTGGCTGATTTCCATCATGAAGGATTCATTCAAATCTGAAGGCCAAAGACCAACCATGAACCCTTTGAAAAATAGCCAAATGGCACAAATGAAGATTTCTCTGACAGAGAAGTGCAAATACAGGTCATGAAACATCAAAGATGTGGAAAACGTAAAAAGTAGAGAAGCAAATGGAGAGAGAAATTTGTAGTGCACCGTTGGTCCAGAATAAATGCGTACAATATCCACATTGGTGGGCGTGTGAAAAGAACTGTGTATTTCTGGGGGAGGTATAAATTTGATAAACATTAGAAAACAATGTGACAACGTCTCTCAGAACCGACAAGTTACACATTCATTGGCACAGTAGTTCCGCTGATGGAAATTTCACCTGAATGTAATTGCGTAGGAACTCCAAGGTAGTTATGCAGGGTTGCTTACTGTACTATGATTTGTATCAGTAAAATAATTAGTAACTAGTTAGATAATTGATACCACACAATTTTCATTGAAGAGGAAACTGGATCTATATTATTGGTGTAAATAGATTTTCAGTGACCTTTATTCATAAAGGTATTCAATCCCTTTGAAATGGTTCTTATATTGTCTTCCTCATAAAACACCCAATAAACTGTTCATGCTGAGAGCTCAATTAGGAAGATGGGGTTTAGGGAAGATTAAGAGGGTGCAGACTACTTTTTATTTCATACCTTTTAGAATTGTGTACATTTATTAACTTTTGTTTAAAAAGAAAAACGCAGGAGAACAGGAAATAAAACACCTGCATTTCTTACAGAATAATAAATAACCCCTTTATTGTATTATTTTAGGACCCTTCGGCCCTGATGGAAACCTGCCTGGTCAGTGTTGTTTTGGCCCATTTTTCTCCCTGATTTCTGGATACCTTGTGATTCTTCCCGGCGCGGCTCCCTCCTATTCGCTTTTCTCCACCTCCCTCTGGGCACTAGCGCCTCCTGCTGGGGTGACCTTGACATTGCACCCAAATTTACTCCAACATCCACCTTTTTTTCTTTTGGATTGGGGATTGAACCCAGGGCCTTTTTACTGAGCTACATCCCCAACCCTTTTTATTTTTTATTTTGAGACAAGGTTCCACTGTGTTGCACAGGACTGGCTTTCCATCTGTGCTCCTTCTTGCTCAGCCTCCCAGGGTGCTGCGATTATAAGACTTTCCTTCCACTCGCATCTTATTTCAATCCCCGCTGACACCAAAGCTGGGATTTAAGTTTTCCCAACTACAAGCCATCACAATACCCCAACTTGTTCTGTAGGGACACTGTGCTCTGGGGCCTGGTGCTGCACTATGGGATGGCTGCTTCCAGCAGAGGCAGAAGATCCTGATGCGGGATTAGAGCACCACGGCAATCCCAGAGTGCCTAGCATTGAGCAAGTGTTGGAGGTGACCAGGGAGTGTTCAGATGTGTTAGCATGACTGACAGCTACAGTGTAAAGGGAGATGTGACTATCTGTACTGTGTCCATGGCATGAGCAGGAACATGAACCGTCATGCATGATTACTAGGACTAAGAATGAGACAGAAACTTGAAGCAGCAGTGACTGTTTTTTAGTTCGCGTGAGCCCATCCATTCATCCATAAATACCTTCAGGGAACTGGTTCAGGACTGGTTCAGAGACCAAAATCCACAGATGCTCAAGTGCCTTATGGCATGTAACCCCTCCTACACCCTCTTACATAGTTTAAATCATCTAGATTACTCATTATACCTAGCACAATGTAAGTGCCGCACGAGTAACCACTGTGCTGCACTGTTTAGGGAATAATGAGAAGGAAAGTTTGTTCAGTCCAGGACATTTATGCATTTTTTTTTCCACCAGTGGTTGGCTGACTCTGCAGTGCAGAACTGTGAACACAGAAGGCCGTAGCATGGTTAGAAGGGCAAGACACTCAGGCTATGGATTCTAAACACCTTGATTTCTGGGTTGGAGGTTCTGTGACTCCTTCAGGCCCACATGTCAGAACTGGGCGCAGCCCCAGGATTGAGACCCTGTCTCTGGGCTCCCGGCGTCCTTCGCCTTTGGTCTCTGGGACAAGAGGCGCATTGTGTGTACAAAGCTCTCAGCCCGCAAGGTTAAAGTCCACCCATTCAGGTGTCAGCTCATCATTTGAATAATCTGGGAGTTGCTTTCCTGAGCTGCAGACCCCTTTTCAGAACCTGCCTAGTTGAGATGTCACTTCCCTGACAGTCAGGCATTTAGGCACAGACAGAGAATCACAATGTATTCCCTCCCTTTCTCAAATTTTCCCTAACAATTAACACCACACTAACTTGACACCCTCTTTTCCTTGTTTGGCTTTGTAACTCTCGGTCCTTTTCTCCTATTAATTCTAGACATTAATATTTTCTTTCATGCAACTGCCGCCATTCACCCGTGAAACAGTTTGAACATTATGTAGCTGTCAAGATGCCTGGGGATTACCCAGTATGCCTTGCCTGTGAGAAAGTGACACCACCGAGGCCGAGTTGTGAGATGTTTATTTTGAGAGTACGCTGACAAGCATGAAGGCCTGATCCCAGAGTGGCAATTTCATTTAATTAAAGGCCTCTTTTTATTATAGTTTTTCCCCGCTTTTATATATATGTATATAAACAGTTGTTAAAGTCTGACTAGCCAGAGGTGTTCTCTTGTACTGGTAAGGGGAGGTGGGTAGGCAGATTGCTAGCTCACTACTGGGAATTCACTGGACGGCTGCAAACGTGTTCAATTTTACTGTCCAGAACTGCTGCCTGACATGGTGGGGGGTTTGCTAGGCTCCTATTCCTATGTTGCCAAACTTAAAAGGGGGGGGATTGTGTATGCGTATGCGTCCATCTTTAATTTATTTAATTTGTTGTGTAAAGTCAGTACCTTTGCAATGTCGTGAGTCCACATTATCAAAATTGAGCCTTAGTGAATCCAGGAAGATGTTTCAAGGAATGCACGCTGTCTTGCTCTACAGCAATGTTACTTTCAGCTTAAATAATTAGGAAATCTGTCGCATTCGTTTTCAGTAATTTTTAATACTAGAGCTAACTAGAGACCTAAGAAAGGATTTGGGAAAATAAAATGATCTGAGTAATTAAGGATGGGTATCAAGGGCTTGGTAAATGTTTGTGGCAGAATGCGCCAATTGATTTCTGATGAAAAACAGACAGTAGGAATCAGGGACATAGGCCTTTTGCAGATGGGGAGTGGGTCTGAGGATGGGGCAGGGGGTGGGGAGAGGAGATGCAGGAGAAATAGGGAGAATGAAGACTCACATAGGCCCCGACTCTCCAAGGGTGATGGAGATCAATTGCTATGTACGTGCTGCAAGCATGTACTAATAAAAATATAATACTAATTAAAAAACATGTACTAATTTAAAGGTTAACATCCTTGGGTGAGTTTAATATCACAATTGATTTCAGTGGACATTCTGGGGGCTTGTCTGAGGGGTGGGATGGATAGGTAAACAAACAACACTCTTTGTTACCTATTGATAGCTCTGCTTCAAAATGAACTATGATCTCGCTCCCCAAAATGAATTATTTTTGTAGCATTATCAAGTGGCCTCTTAGATCACTCATTTATTTGTGCCTTTTTATTTTCAGGCACTCATGAGCGAGTGTATCCCTGGCACTATAAGATGGTACACACACACACACACACACACACACACACACACACACACACACACACAGAGGCATGTACCACATGGGCTTTAATATAAAATTCATGCAGTATGTTTGAAGAGATCTTTTTGGGGCATGGGGAGGGGTCTCAATTGATCTGAAAAATGTGGAGGAGGATCGGCCATCAGTACTTCTTTCTGCTTTGGGCACAGTACTGTGAGGACATTATTCATTCCTGTTGGCATCTGTTTCAAAGCTCCCCAGGAGGAGCCCGGCAGGCCACTGGTGTCAGGGCTGAGGCCAGCCGAGAGCCTGGTGGATGTGGCGTTCAGCTGGCCCCAGCAAAACAATGTGCACAGCCTTTGTGCAGGTGCAGGGGCACCAGAGAACAGCAATTCTGTCGATTTAATCTCTACGCCCCCCCCCCCCCAGTTCCAGTGTGAATCCCATCGCCTCATCCTTTGAGCTAGTGGCACTAGAGATGGATTTACTTATTATCAGTATATTTTAAAGTATAGGGTTCTGTTGGCTCAGCCATCTGGTTAAATGCCTAAAGTGGTTTCTTTCCCTTTTCACGGACTCTGCTGTTCCTAGGAGGGGTGGGCTTCTCCCCAGGACTCCTGACACTGATGTGATCTCTTGAATTTTTGTGGGTCGGAGAGAGGTGACATATCCACAATGCAACCAAACAGAAAAAAGCTCAAGGAGCCCATTTATATTCTACTATTGAAGGCAAAAAAGGAATTAGACACCTACCCCCAAATTCTTTTATTTCTCTCTCTCCTCTACTCCTGAGGCCTTCGATCTCTGCACAGCGAGACATTTGTTTTGGCTGGGCTTAGTGAATTGCTTTGAGCCTGGAACGTAGAGGCAATCCTTACTTAATGGAGAGCATAGGCTTGGATGTGGACTTCAAAATTCTGTCTGTTCTTTTCCTTTTAAAGGCACCAGTGATCCCTATGTGAAATTTAAGCTGAACGGGAAGACGCTGTACAAAAGCAAAGTCATATATAAGAACTTGAACCCAGTTTGGGACGAAATAGTTGTGTTACCAATACAAAGTCTTGATCAAAAGCTACGAGTGAAGGTAACCAGAGATAGCTTTAAAATCTGCTTTTTGATGACATTTATTTATTTCTCCTCAGCTTCTCTCCTGCCCTCTTCAAAAAGGCACTTGCCACCATTGGTTCTTTTCCAGGACTCAAGTTATCAATATTAGTAGTATAGAAGAAATTCTTCATTACAGTTGAAACTTATGTCTCAAGTCAATGCAATATGCTCTGTAGAAAAAATAAGAATGAAAATATTTCTACTAACTGTATTTAAACTTACTGAATGTGAAAGAATTATTGCCATTCATGCAGTGGTGACATGTACTAAAGCCTTTCTCATTAAGAAGAACTTTATACTTAATAGAGCTTAAGCTACCGGTGTAAGCATCAGTTGCTCCAACATCTGGGTTAAAACTGCTTGCGTTGAGTGCAGAATGGGATTGCTGCAGAATATTTAACAAATTTCTATTTAATTGGCAGATCTGCTCACCATGGAAAAATACTAAAGTTTAATGAGAGACCATTTAAATGACAGAAAGCAGTCGGTCCATTGTGCATAATGTTTTAAATCATACAAGTCCTGCCTTGTGATATTTTCTGTTATTGCTGTGGCCCATCATAGGCAAGATGATTGGATAATTTTATTCTCTGTATAGTCTTGCCTAAGTTTCTCTTTCGCTGTACTCTGCAAATTGTTATAAGGTCGGAAAGTTTTCACACCCTTGGTATTTGTTAGTAATTGGATACATGTGTTGGATGTACCTTATGTGTGTAACTGGCCTCTGAACTTCTTGTAGGTGTATGATCGAGATTTAACCACATCTGATTTCATGGGTTCTGCGTTCATCATTCTCAGTGATCTTGAGCTGAACAGGTATTATATTTTTACCTTTCAGTTGTTATTAATGAACTTTAGAGAAATCTCAAAATGTTCATTGGCTCTTCCTGAGCTCAAATAACAAAACAACCTGAATGAATGAAAGAGTACTTTAAATTGTTAATATATCTGCATGTATTTCTGATGTTTTGTCTTTAGTTGTCAGATAGATTATTCAGACATTGCCTTTTGCAATGGATTCTAAAGTTCCTGTTGGCTTTGACATTTCCATTTGCCAATATTCAGGCTCATTAACCTAACATAAAATAAATATTTAAACTTTATTTGGATGGTCAGGGAGGCAGATGAGTGAAACAACTGCTGAATTAAATAATACCAAACAATTTCTCTGCCCTGTATATGGTTGGTTCATTTTCACTAAATTTGGTGCCTTTTTAGCATTGTGTCTAATCCTTATCCAGTGAGAGACTTCTACCAGAAACCCCTCATTCCCCGTAAGACCACACAGTGCTGTGAAGTGCTAAAATCATTTGCTCCTTGATTTTTCTTGTAGAACAACCGAACACATTTTAAAATTGGAAGATCCAAACAGCTTAGAAGATGACATGGGAGTGATTGTGTTAAATTTGAACCTGGTAGTAAAACTAGTTGATTTCAAGAGGCATGTAAGTGTAACCTGTTTCTTCTTTGTTGAACTCTTCATTGTGACTGTCCTCTGAATATTAATCTAGCAGACAAATGATATTTGTATAATCATTCTTTTTGAAAAAATATGATTGGATTGACTTAGAGGTTATCTGTGATTATATTCATCCTATCCTTTGAAATACTAGAAAGAAAATCCATTAAGGAATTATCTATATTTTGGCTAAGGATAGGGTTAGTGTTGCTATTATTCAAACTTACTTGCTGTGGAAGATTTGCTTATAACGGATTATTTGATATGCACATTCCTCAAGTGTTAAAGTTTCTTCTTTTTATTTTTTTATTTTTAAAAGTTTCTATTTAGTAATTTTTAGGTGTCAGATGAAGTAGGTATTATTGTTATGAAAAGCATTTTCAAGGATTTAATCACTGAATTGCATATTATTAATGTGGTCAAGCATACATTTGAAGCATTGTGATTTCTTTTTTGTCTCCCTTTTAAAAAGATTTAGCTACTAAATTTTCCACTGGGAATGCTTTTAGGAAGATAAAGTTTTGATTTACTCTGAGCTCTTAATGTGGATATTTCTAGTTCATATACTACCTACTAAAGATGTTTGTAGCATCAGCATAACATTAGACTTTGTCCACATATGACTCAGGTGGTTCTTATGTACACATAAGTTACTGTCAGTCATCTTATGTTGTATTCAGGCATGACACGTTATAATTTTAAGTATTCAGAAAATGAAATCCATTTTTAATTTTAACTTACTTGAAAGGCATTTTTAAAGCCAGCTGATGTGCTTGAGAAGGAATAAGATGTGTTGTAACTTAATATGTGTGAAATGAATCCAGTATGAAAATCTGAAAACTTTATAAATTAAGCTTCTGATAATGTTCCCTGAATTCAAGGAGGACAGACAAGTAGAAGATTCTTCATTTTGGCATCACGAATCTAACTTATTCCTGGTGAAAATAAGGCCTGAATTACTAGAAAATTCACAGAGGCTAACTTACAGAAAGACAAACACTGGACTGTAATGTTTCAGTGGACAGAGGACTGACTGAATATTTGTTTTTGAAATTTGAAATCCTTACTTAAGCGAATGTACTTCTTGGAAACAAGCAATGAAACTCGATTACTTTTAAGAAAAAGTGGCACTGTTCACACTTGTCAGTTGAACCAGTATTTGGATGGGAAGATGCCTTAAATAGGCGTTTAAAGAAACCCGTATTTCCTATCCCGCATAGTGAAGGAGGGCTGTTCCTTCTCTCCCCCTCAGTCTTGGCAGTATTGCTACTGCATCGACGACTCTGGTTTCAAGGTCAGTATGTACAGAGTTGGATCCAGGGTGCAATAATATATATTATACAGTACCATTTGCCATGCGGTTGAGCAATGACCAGCCAGTGTGCTCTCACAATTTCTTATGTATTGAAATGGCATCTGTAAAGTTGGGTGCTTTCCCCATGAGAACACATGCACACTTAAATGACTTGATATTGGACCTTGTGTAGCAGTCATATTGGCCTGGACAATACACTCAGTTATTAAACTTGGAGTTTGAAAGGAAGGGAGTTTTAGTTTCAACTTATTTCAAATCACAGAGCATTTAGTACTAGAAGAAACAGTGATTTAGTTTTGTAAATCATTTCATATATTTTCAAAGTTCAGTCAGTACTCACAGTGCTCCTAATGTTCAGTTTGCTTCTTTTTCATTTGACTCCCCAATTCCTGCACTGAAGAGTTTTTCAGGCCGTTTATTCAAGTGCCTTTTTATTCTTTGTTAGTCTGGCGGGAGTGTGGTGTACAAGGTGCTTGTTTTATATTTTCATGAAGATGTTATACAGAAAACCCTGCCTGCTCTCATTTTCTCAGATTGGTAGATTTTTTATATACTCGATCAAATTATAACCAAAGAATAATTCATTGAAGAGCCATTTATTCTTGGCCATATGTGGTTATTCAATTTACAGCGTATATCATGAGTCCTTTGGGTGTGATAGATGTGTCAAAGCATTTGTTCTTTTTATAGAGTTTGAGGTATTATTTAAAGGCATTTTTATATTAAATTTTGAAGTAGGACTAGCACTTGGGACTGTGGAAGAGAGATTTTTTGATTAGGATAATTTGTTTATGAATGTCCATTTTATTTTAAACTCTGAAGGAAATTTTTAGTGTGAAGTCCCAGTTTTATACCCATTTTTATTTCCATCATCACTGAGGCAGGCGGTATTTGCTGCTATGGAACTAAACCGACAAAAATCTTTTGTGCACAGTTTCTTTGAATTTACTGTCAGTCCTATGGATATATGTAGGTTGTAATCAGAATATAAGGCACAGAAAGATGACAAACATGCACGTTCTTTTTCCTGGCAAAAAAGTAAGATTGTAATTAAAATTATGAGTTTGAACCCCAGTTCTGTCAGTCATCTGGTCAGGTCAAAATCACAGAATTATTTAACATCTCTTAACTAATTTCGTTGTGTGAAATTCGAATAAGAAGAGTGTCTTCCTCATTCAGTCATGAACACTGAGATCAAATGTGGGGCTTGGTATGGAGTAGAGGTGGTCAATACATGGTAGTGCATAGCACTGTGTAAGCAAACAGTACTAGTCATTTTCCATGAAAACTCTTCCTTGCTTTATCTTTTATGACATTATGAAACTCAAATTACTATTATATACATTAAAAGGCCCCAAATACTGCTATACATGTACAAGATGATAGTTCATTTCAGTGATTTAACTGGGTGGAAATATTTGTCACTACGAAAGGGAAGCCCTAGAAAATATTTAATACTCTGGTTATAGCATTCAAAAGTATAGATTATATGGTGAATATTGAACTCACCATTTCCCCAGGGGAGCTATTATCAATGAAGTATATTTTCAGATAATTTCTGTGCCAATGTTTCCAGTTGCTAGTCAGTGGAATGTAAGTGGATTTCCCTTGAAGGCTATTTATTTTTTGGTTTCTAATTGTGAAGACATACTGGAAAAGTGGATAAGTCACTTGCTTAAAGATTATTTTTTTGTTAAGCATAGTATTAAATGTGGACTGCTCAATTGGGTTCACAATGGAGTTGTGATCTCCCCAATTTATATAAGTTTTAAGAACCAGTTAGCTGGTTAACCAGCCAGAGTAAACTTTTGAAGGACTGGACAGCACAGGAGTAATGAGAGGGTTTTTGCTCAGAGAATTTGAATTGTAGAAGAAATTCAGCATCAATGCCTCACGAAAGAGGGAACAGAGGAGAACAGAGGTGAACTGCTTGCTGTTCACATTTTTTTCTTCCTTTCTCAGAGCAAAAACTTATTTTTCTTAGCTGGGCAATAACAATTTAGATTTTTTTCGATTTCTTGAATACTGGGTATTGAAAATTTAACCTATGAAAGTAAATGGAATTCTCTTAAACTATAGAAACCTAACCATGAACCAACAGTGATCATGGATGTCATTAACCTTTTCAAAACACTATCTAAATATTCCAAATAGCAGAAAATTGGCGTTCTACTTTTTTATGTATAAAATTAAAATATTTCAAGGTCATTGTAAAAAGTGGGTATACTTCCAGGGATTGGACAGTATTCATCCGTTCTTGCCTTCATATGCTAAATACTTTGGAAGAACTACCATCCACGTACATCAGATTTTTCTTTGTTTCTATTTTCTTGTTTAAATGTGCTGTTTTGGTCACTTCAGAATTTGAGGGTCATGTGAATATAATTTGTACCGTGTGATGCGATATAATTATGTTTTTTTTTTAACAATTCCATTTCTCTCTTTCATTTTTCCATTTTCACTGTTCAACGGACACAATCAATAGCGTTGGTCAAATCGGAAGCGGTTAAGTGCTAGCAAGGTAATGCATTTGTTTTTCTTTAGATTATTTGGCTAAAACTTCACTTTTGTGGCAAAAACAAATGTTTACATAATTGATATTTTCCAACCTTTACTTACAATGACATTCTATAACAAATAAGGGAACAACTTTTCTTTAAAATTTCATTAAATAATGTCATAGCCAGATGTTTAAACTTAACATGTTTGAGTGGTGACATTTTACACGTACTACCCATGTTAGAATTTTACACTTCATTAAGCTGGGATTATTTAGAGTGCAGCATGGTTAGCTTTAGTCCTTAGGAATTTATTTACTATTAGATGGAAAATATCATTAGTGTTATATTAACAATATAAAGACTGAGGAGACTATATGTCTTCTTTTTTAATCTTCTGAAAAGGGGTATTATAATTTTTTTATTTGCTTATGATTCTTTAAAGATTTCTTCATGCAGTACTGGTGATTTTCCATATGGTTAGCATATAGCATAATCAATTGAACTAAAGTATCTAATTTATAATAATACAAGTGTACCAAGTTTGGAGTGTTTTCTTGCTTTAATAATTTACCTAATCAAGTCATAACTTAGGTGACTAAATGTGAAAGTAATTCTAGAAATAAACAAACCCAGAAAGTTTTACAGCTTAATATAGCAGCTATGTTGTTGTAAAAGAGAAATATCCAACAAAAATGGTATTAAATCATGTAATGTTTCAGGCTGTGTATCCAGTTAGGTTTCTGACTGGTGGGTGGTGTATGTGTGGACTGCATAAGCAGGCCCTGTGTAGCATGCACACTGTGTATAAGCTAACGCATGTATGTATATGTGTGTCCAGTGCTAATTTCTAACCTCACTATGCTTCAGTTGTCTGTTTCTCTGTAAAATGGGGAATTTCAAACTGGCAAACCTTTCAGCTGAAAAATTTTATGATGTATATTGTGAGAGTGGGAGTTTGAATTAAAATCTCTTGCTTGCTTTTGGAAATCCAAATGCACTAAAGTTCTGCTGCATACCTGGTAAAATGCATATGCTTTGCATTTTGAACACATTTAAAAATAACTATGGAAAGGTCATTTGTTACTGTACAAATTCACTTAGTTCCTGAGACACTGGTTCTTTGTACAAATAAAATTAAAAGAGGACAAATAGTAGTATGCTCCTGTCTCAGAAATTCCTCCAACTTTTGCTTTATTCCTTTATAGTCACTAGAGGGTAGAAGAACATCATGTCTGACCACAGAAGAGAGTGTATCCCTTGCTCTCCAATATTAAGAGTTTCTGTAACCACCCAAAGCAGTAAAGTTTCCCAGAATGCTTTGGTGAAACCTGACAAAGCAGTATTTTCTCGTTTATTGATTCTGCAGCTGCACTAAAACCCTGGTACTGTACATCAATAACCATCTTTAGTTAGGGAGCTTTGGTCTGTGGACGAGCACTGGCAGTTTGTGGAAGAACATAAAGGCCAGAAAGAAATATTGTGAGCTTGGGGAATATTGGAGTCTAGGGAGGATAGCAGGGGTTATGGAGAATGGCCAGAGGGGTAGAAAAATGTTGCCGGCTTGGATAAAGACGTCAAAAATGTGAAGGGAACAAAGGATCCAGAGAGCAGTATTTAGTGCCATATATATATATATATATATATATATATATATATATATATATATACATACATACACACATACATACATACATACATACATACTGGGGGGGCAACAGCTCAGTTCCAAGACAGCCCCAACAATCATGGTAGTTTCTAGAATTTTAACTTTGGTATACTGGACTCAGGACTGTTATATATGTTTTGTAACGTTCACCAAATGCTATTTGGTCTCATTTGTTACCATCAGGTGGTATGTTGGTGGTGAGTTTTAATAATTGTGTTACGTTTTTTGCTTCTGAGTGCATGCAGTTCTAAAGAGAAAAGTGAGATAATTTCTCCTTTGGCTTTTGCAAAATGAACCACATGAAAGCTTCCCGGAGACTTTGAGGAACCCTCTGCAAAAGTGGTTAAAATACCTGCTCACATCGTCTGTTGGTATTTTTAAACTGCAAGTTTCAATTTAGCATTTTTATATTGTATTAAATATTATGTTTGGCACACTTAGCTATGAGTATCAAAATTTTACTAGTTCTAGTGCAATGTATTACCTACAGAATACCATTAGCTTTCTACTTCAGTCTGATTCTTATTATAATAATTTTAATTACAAAATTACTTCTTTTCCTTTTATGTTTATAATTTTACATCATCTCAAATATTCCTGAATGGCAGAATTTTTATGGTCTTCTAAACTATTTCCTTTCTATCTCGCCTAGATTTCAATATAGCAAATACATAGAGATTGCCTTTAAAACTTTTAGTTCATAACCAAAGCCTTGAAAAATAAGCATTTAAATGAGAATCAGGTATGTGATTTCATGGAGGCCAGATCAACATCTCATTTTCTTTATATATTTGCTATCATAATCTTTAGAGGGACTTGGTCTGTTTCTAAACCTTACTTCTTTTATTCTCATCTTTCTAACAGCTATAGAAATGAAAATTAACAGAAGTTGCTTCTCATAGCAGTCTGATGGGGGAAGGAAATAGCAGTTATAAAAATGGAATTACCAAGCCACTGATTGTGTTCAAGAGTTTGCATACACACACACACACACACACACACACACACACACACACACACACATTCCTGCCTCACTTGGGTCTTGAGAGATGCTATCTCTGTACACAGTGGCTTCTTCAGTGCTCACTGAGACAAGCCCACACCATGGCACGTTCCCTCTTCTCTTCTGACTAGCTGTTTTACACATTTCTATATCAGCAATCTAAGATAAAAGACATGACTTATACGAGTGTTACTTTTTGAGTGTGCATGGAATTATTTGAGTAGTCATGCCAATTTTGGGCCTATTTGGATTGATATATTGATTTTTTTATACTTTCAGTTTGTGTCTGTTCCCGCAGGGGCTCACCTCAGCACACTGCAATTTCTAGGCCCTAGATCAGCTGGCTGCCGACTGGCTTCCTCCCATGGGAGGAACTAGCACAGGCTAGCTTCATGTGGAAAAACTTAAATCGAAAGCGGACAGTTAGAGAAATTAGAAGAAAGCTCTATCATCCGTCTACCCACCCACCCACCCTCCTATTGCCACCATCTGTCTATTTGTCCATTTTTCTGTCTGTCTGTCCGTTCATGAATCTGCCCACTGATCCATCCACCTATCCATCCGTCCGTCCACCTGTCTGTCTATCTCCCTGTCTTTGGTGAGCTGATGTATGGCCAGAAGCCAAGTGAGAACCAAAGAGTTATATGATTGCTGGGTCTAGTAAAATAGTTTGAGTTAGGAAAGGAACTCGTCAATCAGGAGTGGATATTTGACCACATATTTCCAGATGAGTTCCTCTCTCACAGCACCGCTTTCTGTAATGGAACTCCCATATCTTATTTCTAGTAGTTCCAGGAAGTAGTATAGGAAAAATCCTTTTGCAAGAGGAAGTATGGGCCATATGCAGAAGTAAAGGGAAGCTATTGTTCCTGGAAGGCTTCCCAACGAAGAGAGTGCTTTCTGTTTGTTTTTCATTTTCACATATTCTTACTTTAATTGTCTACTCATACTGACACTTTATCTTTTTATTTTCTTGGTGAAACTCAAAGGCTTAGAGAATTATATACTTAAACAGTAGCATATGAGGTTTGGTAGAAAAATACAATAAATATTTAAATAAAATCTATTTTATTATTGCAAGGGGTGCATTGTTATTCATTCCCCTCAAACTATCCCCCTTGAAACACACTGACCCCATCGTCCTTGCCACTTTCTGAAGCAGTTCTGGCAGTCCGCTTTGGTGTCTCTAGCTACTTCTCTTGGCTACCTCAGTGTCTGGAATATATTCAAAACATTTAACTTTTATGGTCATTTTGACTTTGGGGAACAGCCAGAAGTTGCATGATGCCAGATCTGCTGAATAAGGTGGATAAGACCACACAGTCTTGCCCCAAACCTCTCACTGAGCATAAAGTCTTGCCTTCTGGTGAGAATACTGTCCTAGACTACCAAGATAAAGTAGAGGCATCAGAATGAATGAGCTGGGAGAGGCTTGGGAACTGGAGTTCTGGGGTATTCTGAGGTACAGGGAGACCCTTGTTCTGCTTTGTAGGTAGGTAGGTGGGTGAATGCTGAGCACAGGAGAGCATTCAGGGAAGACTGGGAGGACTAACACCAAACAAGAAGAACAAGTAATTGAGTAGAGCCATGGTATTATGAGTAATGTGGAAAAGGGAAGGGTTCCAAACTACTTACTAGGGGCTCCAGACAATTTGCTTTCCAAATATGTTCCCTGGATTAGCCACAGCTGAAAATGGTTAGAAATGAAACCTATGGACTCCTATCTTAAGACTTCTTGAATCAAAAACTCTGGAAAAATGGCCAGGCAAAGTGATATATGTCTGTAAACCTTGCACTGTGGGAGGCTGAGGCAGGAGGATCAAAAGTTTAAGCTCAGCCAGGACAACTTAGTGACTTAGCAATGCTCTGTCCCAAAATAAAATAAAATAATGCTAGGTGCAACAGTGGACAAGAAGATCGCAAGTTCAGGCTCAGCCTCGGCATCTTAGTGATTTAGCAAGACCCTGTCTCAAAAGAAAAAAAATTAGGAAGTAGGACAGGGCATTCTGAAGACATAGGTCAATGTGGAGGCCCTGGAGTCAATCCTCAGTACTGCAAAGTAACGCAGAGGCAAAAATAAATAAATAAAAAGACACCCTGGGAATGAGACCCCACCGTCTTCTGTCCTTCAGGTGGTTCTGAAGCCCATTCATGTTTGAGAACCACAGGTGCACTAATGAATGCAGTGGGGTGCTGGGAAGAGTGGGACGCAAAGTAGAGGCAGAAGCCAGGGCTGGCCTCCTGGGACGGCAGCTGTGGCTGCTGTAGAGATTCGGGGTGGGGTCAGAGTGTGACAAGGCAATTGCCAGAGTGCAAAATATGAGAATCCACTTGGGCTCAGGTGCCAGACCTGTGCTTCCTGTAGCCTGACAGAGAGCCAACCGCCCATGTTTCTGTTTCTTTCTGTTCAGGACACGAGTGCTTTTGTAGTCCTTTAAGTGGAGGAGAGAGGTAGACACACACAACTGAGATGTAAAGGCCAGCAGGGTCACACCAAACTTCAGAAATGTTAGACAGCAAGTACCACTGCGTGTGTGCACAGCATCTGCACTGTGGAGAAGTCAGGGCCAAAACCTAACCTTGCCAAATCATGTCGCTTTCGTCTTTCTCTTCAGTTTTTAATAGTAAGAAGTAGATTGGAAATATTTTCCTGTTCCTGTGTTCTAAGAGTCACTGGGTATTCATAGTCATTATCTGTTTATGCAATATTTTCCTAATCTAATTTTTGTTTTTAAGGGGAAATCTTGAATGCTGATATTGCCTTATAATTTAAAATAGTAAACTTAATACATAGCTTTTATAGCTAATGTCTTTGCCTCGATTATTCATATCCTTGGAATGGTGATAGATTTTTCATCTACAAATATAAATCTTATCGTCCATGTCCACACACATGTGGAAAATTTAAAAGGTTTCCTTTTTATCCTTGTGCAAAAAAATTTGTATAGTTCTGGGGAATTTATGCCTACAGGACCCTCTTCAGATGATGTAAATAAGCTGCTGAGAAGGACCTCGTCGGGGAGCCTGTTCCTGGATGTGTGGATCTTGTCCTGTCCTCCTATAAAAGCTGTTGACACAAAGCAGTGGTTTTACATGTTGAAAAGGCTTGAAAGGAATATTTCAGTGAAATCTTTTATAGACTGAATGTTTTCCCTTAGCCTTCAAAGCAATGATCAACATACCTGGAATCTTATTTTACAACTCATTTTATTTTACAAAGTCAGTTATTTTTTTTAATGTGCATGCATTTGTTTTCACTGACTCCCAATTGTATCATGAGAACTTAAGAAAAATATTTAATGAAAGTTAAAATAGTATGCAATGGCAACATAGGAATACTGAGGTTCCCATCCTTTTATCACCGGAAGGATATATAAAGTGCCCGCAGCGTATTTGTCACCTTACTGAAGAGCCCTGTCACACTGATTTCTCACTGTCCACCCTGCTTGGCTGGCAGGGGAGTGTTATGTGCAAGGCAGTAATTTGCTTATGGCTCTGTGGTATTGATCAGCTTCTTAGGTCTAGAGCATGACAGAGCTGAGTGTAACCTTGCTATTGTTACCTACAGTCTGTAGCCTGAGTTCTTACTCTCTTTGCTTCAAGACCCATCTTTTCTCCTAACCTCTCTGTACCACTCTTTCTGCTCAAAGACAGACAGGAAGCACTGAGGTGAAGTCACCATCATCCCTGGGTTTCTATTACAACCCTGCCGAAAGATGCATTTTGAGAATCCACACCCCATCTCCCCAGCATGCCTTTTGGCACAAATCCTCAAGTGATGTATGCCACCAAGCTACAGTCCATTTCTATGCCCCGGGAATCCATACTAACTAGATCAGAATTGTCTAAGGATTCAGAGAATCTCTTCCACCTGATCGGAGGAGAAAAACTTCTGTAGAATATGCTTTCCATTTCACTCCCTGTCTTCCCATCCTGCTTTGAGTATGGGAGCACCATGATCCAGAAATAAAAGAATATTTTCAGAGTTATTTCGTTTGTATGAGAATCAGCGTGTTTATGAGCTGAATACATTAGTCGCTTTCCACTGTGAATAACTAATGAACTTGTTGTATGTGGAAATCACTTTTTCTGTGGTAGAACAATGTGTACGGATCTAATTGGGTGGGGACCTCAGAGGAAGAGAGAGCAGGTGAATGAATCAACATAGAAACAGTAAAAGGTTCTGATCCTTGGGGAGGAAGGAGGAAAATAACAAAACCCTGTTGTACTATATTTTATCAGTTATGTCTGCTGAGGAATTAGGGTCAGGACCCAGAAACTTTGCTCTATCTCCTGGTGTTTGTTTCAGTTCAGGGGGGTGGGTTTCCCCTTTGATGGGCCATTTCCTTCTCTCCTTTCACATTCCAGGCTGCATTAAGATGTCAAATTTCACTTATAGGTGGGGGCACAGACACAAAAACCTGAGCCATTCAGCTAACTGAGGGAGTGCAGAAGAGTGGATTTATTGTGCAGAGAGAGGGATTGTTTGAAGTATAAAAAAAAAATTTGCTACGCAGGCTTTGCAAGAGCACACATTGTTCGGCCTGCCTGCCCCAGCCACAGGGCCTGAGCCTGCTTCTCAAAGGTGAAAGAGAAATGTTAAAGTAATTAAGAAAACTCTGTCGGGCACACACGTACCCATGTTATGCAGCAGGCGCATGAAACTTTATTTTAGGAATACGCTTCTGGTGGTGTTTGCAGAAATATTTAGGGTGAGCTAAGCTGAATA
Organism: Dinomys branickii; assembly: GCA_004027595.1. Classification (NCBI taxonomy): domain Eukaryota; kingdom Metazoa; phylum Chordata; class Mammalia; order Rodentia; family Dinomyidae; genus Dinomys; species Dinomys branickii. The sequence goes on along the minus strand of PVLD010000440.1, from coordinate 134,041 downwards.
AAGCTCTGTACTCTCTTCTGTCTGTGAGTTCTGCAGTAAATACTTTGCTCCTCCCACCCTGCCTTTAGAAAGGAGTAGAAAAAAAAAAAGTTGGACAGCGAAAAGTCCATCAGATCAAACATGACTGCGTTAAATACTAAAATGTTCAAAGTCCGACTGAGTTAGATAAAGGCTTTGATGGGAAGTGGATATTTCCCAGGGACATTACAAGCAATAATCCAGATGTTATGGTGTAAGGCAACGAGCGTCCATGGGTAGATCAGGAGCTCCAGCCAAGCCGCGCCTGATACCGGCCTCAGCTTTGCCCTTCCATGCTGTTCTGCCATATGGAACCTATCTCTGGGCCCCCTTAATAACCAGCTTTGGATTCCATTTCCACAGAGCTCATAGAGCTAAGTGGGGCTGTTTTATGGACAAGTTAGATAGAAGCCTTTCTAAGATAAACATCCAATTTGAAATTAGGACATACCAAGCTGCAAAATTATTTTAGGGCATATTTCATGGAAGTGCTGCCATTTTTCTTAGGCAATTGCCAGACTGTAGGATGCCCTTTGATCCTCTGTGGACATTACTCCCTTCTTTATAAAAAGGATTTTGAAATAGTTGCAGTGTTTAGGGAGGAATATATCTGTCGGAGCTTTGAAGCATGGCCGTGGGACAGTTCATACTTTAGCTTATTGGCTGGCAAGTCAAACTTTTAAGGAGAAAAGAAAGCAAAAAAGGGATTTGTAGCAGGATCTATGAATCAAAATCTCATTTTCATTGGAAAGGTAGAGGTTTTGAGCTCATGTACTTAAGAAGCTATGAAATAAAGTATATTCTACATCTGTGTACACATCCAAGGATGTATACAAATATGTACACATGTCTGTATGTTATGATGTTTTAGACAAACACAAAGCCATTTTATTTCATGATTTCATACACATTCATTATGGAATATATTCTATCCACAGTTTAACTCCTGTTCTTTCATAGGAGTTAAAGAATTACTCATGTTTGCTTCGAGAAGGAGTTCAAAGTTATTTCTTTCCCCATTTGCCTTCCCAGATTTGTGTCAGTACCTGTAAAATCTGTGTGTGTGTGTGTGTGTGTGTGTGTGTCTGTGTGTGTGTGTCTGTGTGTTTACTCTTCCACTCAGGAGGAAGATTAGGAGAAAAGTTGAAAAGATAAGCAGTTTGGGCGTATCTTTCCTTAAGAGTATTTTGTTTAAAGTTGTCATAAGACAATCAGGAAAACACCTGGTAAGGCATTGTTGGATTGTTTACAGAATGGTAGAGTGATATGGGCTGGTGAGGTAAGCTGTATAATTACCACGGCCCTGACACACCATTTGTTGTGATGAATTGTGATCGACTGGTATCCAAGCAAATTGCTGTGTAAATGATCTCAAAGACTTGGTGAGCAGATGACAGGAGTGACTAGAGAATGTTAGCAATCCGTTGCTTTGCCATGGCTCTCGGCACCATTTACCATCTTTAGCCCATTTATTTTTCCTTTAAATAAAAAATTTCTGTTTGTACCACTTCCCTTACTGAACAGAGAACATAAATGGACTCTTCCAACTAAATGCAGAATGTAGATTAGGTGGGGACCCTCACTGAAGCAGAGCCACCTGGAGAAAATGTCACTGAGACCAGCAGGGCTTGTGACTGTGTACAGGGTATTTGATGATATTAAGACGAATTATGGTGAATTTTGTTAAGACTGATCATGGATGATGATTATATAAAAATAAATATGGCTCTGTTTTAAAACATTCCAGCCAGAAAAAGAAATGATGAAGGCAGAGAGGAAATTAAAATACTGACAAAATAGTGAATCTGATGAATGAGTACATGGTGATTTGCTATTCTATTTGTACTTTTTACTGTTTTATATGTTTAAACATGTATATGATGGCCATGAAAAAACAGTGTGACTACCATGTTCATCAGTTCATCAGAGGGGATATTTGTCTTTTTTCTGTATTGCCTGTAAGGTGCATATGAGTTCTTGGAAGTCATATAATTTAAAAAAGAAAAACAATATGCTAGCAGGTATGGATTTCGAGGTCCCAGGTGCTGTGAGGTGCATGCTGTGCTTTCTCCTCCCATCTGACACCACCACAGCTGTCTTGCTTGATATCACAGCTCCTTAGGCCAGCCAGGCTGTTACAAGCCACACATGGAATCTGAACCTTGAAGTAGTGCAGGGTTTGTTACTGCTGGTCTGAGGAATACGGGAAGTAGGGACAGAGTCAAATGTGATGAATAAATTCAAAGTCATTATTTCTAAATGCCCAGAGGTATTTTGCCTTGTTCTTATATCTCTGTTTCCCGGAATACCTTTCTTCCCTTCCTACAATTAAAACAGCCGGAGGCCCAGTTTAAGGATTCCTAGCAAAGAGCGTTTCTGATGGCCCTGGAGATCACTGCCAAAGCCAAGTATTGGTTAAACTCATCCTGTGCTATACTGTTATGAGCCCAAAGCTTCAGAAATAAACCGTATAACTTTAACTACAGGCTTGCAAGAGCCATGAAGAATAACCTTTCTCACCAGGCAGGGAGGGATTTTATAATCAAACCCTGAAAGCTGGGATTCCTATGATCACCAGAAGCATTCTCACGAAGTCCTGATGAGTTCACATGTCATCTTTATTTTTTTCCTGTAGTCCTCTTTGATACGCAACCTACGGCTCTCAGAGTCCTTGAAAAAGAACCAGCTCTGGAACGGGATTATAAGTATAACTTTGTTGGAAGGGAAGAATGTCTCAGGAGGAAATATGACGGAGATGTTCGTTCAGTTAAAACTGGGAGATCAGAGGTACAAAAGTAAGGTAAGTTTTGTCCATGCTGTAAGGAGGATAATATATTTGAAATTTAAAAATAATTAAAAACTGCTTTCTTCTCTAAATTTTACAGGAATAGAAATAACTTAATTTTAGCCCTCCTAACTAATGAGCCTTCCAGCAAACAAAATAATGATATAGTGGCAGTCAGTTAATACGGGAGTTGCCTTGATTGTTTAGAGTAATATATTTTAATATGGTAAGTCAGAGCTAGAGGAAGCTCATTAAATCATAGGTTAGAATACATGATTTATTTTTGTTCTGAAAACAAGCAAAGTATGTTTCATAGAATGTGGGAAAAGAGTAACTTCAAAACCCTCCAAAAAATAAAATAGCGTAGTACTTGATATGTGTGTAAGATACACGAGGTAGCTGAAGACATTTTCAAAATTATATACTCCTTTCTTTCTCTCTCATTTGATAGTCTCTATACCAAAAATAGTTTTCCATTTTTGCTAATTTTGCATGATTTATAAAAAAATATATATCTAAAGCATTAAAACTGTAAGTAACAACATTTTCACTGTTTTAAAAATGAGCCATCTTATTCTGCAAATCTAAATTCCATTTAATTTTTAATCTTAGTAAATTTGGTATGGATTCTATTTCAAAACCATCATCTCTGAACCATGCAAATTAATTTGTTTTACATAACTGTCAGGCAGGAATATTGCCTATGTTTTATGAATTGGAAGAGCCAGACTACTTGAAAGTTTTGTCACTTGCCAAAAGCCACATAGAAAAAGAAAATCAGTATAAGATTTTGAAAAGAGACATGAGAATATTTGCAATTCATTCTTCTCAGCATCTAGTGCACAGCAGATACACACAGTTTGGAAAATCCTTAGGGAGGCAAAGGGGTATCTGTTCTGCACCATGTTCAATGAAAAAATCAAACATTGCACATCCTTTACTCCAGCAAAAAGGAATAGAGAAATGAACTGCAGGCTTAAGAATAGTTTACAAGGAATATGAAAAATGTAGAGTGATTTATGTCAGAAATATGCAAATAATCATTATAAGCAGTTAGATGTAGGCTGTACCTCATAGGGAGCATATCGGAGGTAACAGCATTTTCTACTAAGATTCCTGTAGCCGGCCAGGGTCGAGATGAGGATTTATGGAAAAATAATTTAACGTTAGGAGCATTTAACCCTTTCGAATAAGGGGAAGGGTAGGGTTAGCCCAGTATCTACTGCAGTCCACCTTGGGGAATATCACATGTAATTTGTAGCTCTAATAGGTCTTTTCATTTTTCTGGTTTTAAAATCTGGGATCTGATCTGTTAAGCCTGATATATATAAAACACCAAAATGGTTTCATGTGATGTAGGCTATAGCAGATACTCAGGCAGCCCATGTTTTTTCTCATACAGGAAGAGATGCTGGGGTGATTTGACAACAGGGCTGTGTCTGTAAAGCCCACCCTCAGTGTCCAATGGCTCATTCTTTATTAGCACAGTGATGCTCTGGAAATGAAAGTGGAAATCCTCCCAAACACGGACACAGTTTGAAGTTAGTCTTAGGGAACACAGTAATACTTGTGGGGGTTTCAAACCACTCTTGTTTATTTGTAAGTGTTGCTTAAGTGGATTTCCTAGTCTTACCTCTACTTTAGTGTCTGGATTCAGTAATTTTGGATGTAAACAAGAGGAAGGTAAAACTTAGCGGTTACTCATTTAATACATCTGACAAATGTTTAGACCCCAATCTGTTAATTTATATAATTTTAAGCAAGCAATGTGTGCATATGCCAACAAAGATGTTACTTGGGTTTGATTAACCAATTAGTGTTATCTTCTGTAAGAGAGAACAATCACAAACTATTTATATGTGTTATCTATAGATACATATGTTTTTATGGTTATTATAGTATTTTTCTTTTCACTTGATGGGTAAATCTTGAATTTGGATGCCATCAAAATGAGTAGCACTCTTTAACCAATTCCTGAAACCTTAAGGCTCCTTGTATTCCAAAAGTTTAACTTAATAAGAGGCAAAGCCCATCATTATGACCTCCTGCCATTTAGAAATGAAATTAATGTGTAGTTGCTATAGCCATGAATGCCATTTTAAGAAAATAAATACTATAACTGCATGTTTTCTAGACACTGTGTAAGAGTGCAAATCCGCAGTGGCAGGAACAGTTTGACTTTCACTACTTCTCTGACAGGATGGGCATTTTGGACATTGAAGTATGGGGAAAGGACGGCAAAAAACATGAGGAGCGCCTGGGCACGTGAGTCTGCTTTGCTTTTCCTTCGTGGAAGTTTATGTGTGCATGAGGCTGGGTCTCAGTTAAGGTCCTGTCTGTGTGGGTTGAGGGAACGATCTGTGTCTCACTCATAGAATCTATAGTAAGCCAGACGGCCACTTCTAAGTGGAGGAAGCTTCTTCTTTTTAATTGGTACATGTCACTCAGTATTTGCGAACAGTATTTTCTTTTGTTTTAAAGAAATCCAGCCACCCCTCAGTGTCCAAGGAGGATCATTTCTGGGTCCTCACAGAAACAAAAATCCTAAGATGCTCAAGCCCTTTATATAGAAGGATAGAATTTGCATAAAACCTACTTACATTCCCTTGATTACTTTAAATCAACTTGAGTATTTTTAATACTTAATATAATCTAAATTCTATGTAAATAGTTGTCCTATTCTGGTGCTGAGGGAATAATAATCCCCAAAATACCTACAAAGATATTTTTGAACCACAGCTGGTTGAGTCTATAAATTTGGAAACTGTATTCAAAGACTAATTGTAATTTATACTAAGAATTTTCTAAAGAAAGATGAGGAGCCATCTTAGGCTGTTTTGGTTTTATTTGTAGAAGTTGCCAATACTGTAGTTTGGTTTTGTTGCATAGTGAAATGTCATAATTTAATAAAAGTATAAGGCTGGATGTTTCCCATATTGAAAACTTTTCATTGTCCCTGTTGTAATATGTAGCAAACTCTAATGGAATCTATTGAAGCCAAACCTACCATGTTTTACTCTTCTTTACTTTCACCCTTCTCAGCTAAGCTGAGGTATTCAGCTGTGTGTAATGAACAACAGAAGTGTTCCAGCAGGTTTACAGGATTCTAATGAAGAGCACAGCAAAATGGGATAGCACAGGTACTGTGACTGGCCACGAAGCACAAAGGAGATGCTTGGAGAGTTACATGCCGTTCCTGCTCTTCAGCACATTGTGCTAAATATATCATTTCGCTCTTTTTGTAGAAGAGGAAGTGGAGTACAAGAGGTTCACAGATGAACCTTATGTGTAAGAACCTTGTGTTCCAAGAGTCAGGATTCTGTTTTTCTAAAGATCAAGTTCTTTCCATCAAAGTGCTATCTATGGAAAAACAACTTCATATGCATACAATTTGAATAAAAATCTTAAAGGGAACAAACATTTAAAGAGGACCTAACCGCCCTCAGTGATTTTCAAACCTGGAACTTGAGTTCAAGGAGACGCTTTGTAGTCACCCTTGGGAATAGGAGGCCTTTCCCCTTGTCCTTGAGGCCAGAGCATCTCAGCTTTTTGCCTTGTTCTTCCTGGAGGAATCCTTCAGTACGGATTTGTATTACTGAAAATTAAAGAGTGGAATTCACTTGTTGACTACAACACCTTCGTTGACAGTGAAGGAAAACAGAGGACCAGGGAGGTGGAATGTTTTACCATCGGTAAAGACTTTGGAGATGAAAATGGCGCAAGGCTTAGCGATCCGTGTCTTAGACAGTGCTTTGGCTCTGTGAACTCTGATTTGTTTGCTGTCCTTGCCTCTCACTTCAGTAGTTTATGCCGAGGTCAGTGGCTGGGAAGTTCAGTACCCAGAAGACATTCTTCTGGCGTTTCATGACATTCTCTGTTAGAAGATATTTTCAGCAAACCTGGTTCTTCTCCACCAGACACCAGTAACTCTGCCCAGTTACCACGTGGAGAACCTGTGCTCCTCCACATATACACATAGCCCACCTGCATTCCATTGCACATGCCTGGAAACTGCCTGTGGGACCAGCATGGCCTGTTACCCTAGCGGTTAAGACCTCTTTCCTTTATTCTCCGTAAGCCATAACCTGAGTGCGTCACTCAGTACTATCTCTGTGCACAATCTGTGCCCATCCATCCAGTAGGCAGCACTCACTGCTTTGATGACAGTCTCCCTACACAGGCAAGTCTGTGCATTCCACTAGCACATTGGGCCATACCACAGTCTTTACCTCAGGCAAGAGGCCTTCATGGTTATCATCTGTCAGGGGTGGATATGACCTTGCTCCTGCCATCTCTTCCCATACCCACACAGGGTACCTGAGATGCCTTAGATACTTCTCAGTACCTCTGCTATTGTCATGACTGTGACATACGGAAGCCCTGACCATGCTGGTGGCAGGAGGATCAGAAACTTTGCATTAGCCCATGGAGCTAGGATAAGTTACACAAATGCAGAGAACTCTGTGTCCCGAGTGTTATCTGAAAAGCGGGAATCTGGGCCCCAGTGATAAATAGCCTGTGTTATTTTAGTAGGTGCAGAGGACATTGCCCCTGCATTTCACATGCCATTGTATTGTCATGTTCCCAACACATCATAGGAAATGCTTTTCCAAATGAGTGTTGGGTTGCTTCACTGGGACAAAAAATAATTTAAGATGCGTCTTCTGTGTTTTGCCATTTGGGTATTCATTTATTATTTTAGCTTTTTCCTGTTTATATCTGAGAAATATACCTGCATGCTGGTCATTCTGTCCTTCCTCTATGGATTGTAAAGGGTTTTTTTTGGTATCCTTTTCCTTTTTCCTCTGCTGTGGCACAACAGATAACAGAAGTATCTCTTGGGAGCTGGCCCTGCAGCATTGCGGAGCGGTGGATGGGCAGGTGTGAGAACCTACACTAACGCATAACGCTGCCTTTCAGATTTAAAGAAGATACTGTGCTAAGTGTGTGTGTATCACAGACAGATTACTCACTGCTATTTCTGGTTAGTTACTTTTGAAACATTTCAGCTTTTTTCCCATGTTGCCTTTTTTGGTGGTATTTGTTCTAAGACTTAGCTTTGTTGTGCTGCCACTGTTGGGCAGTTATCTTTTTTACCTCAAAGGTGGTCCAAGGGTGTGAGTAAATGTAAACCATCTCATGTTTTACTTTTGGATAAGACCTTCATGTTGATAAGTAAAGCTCTATAGATAGCTTCTCTGGGGACTCCTTTTCAAGGAGGATTTCCACTGTGGACAGATTGACCAGGCACTCCTGAGGTGACCATGGGAAGTTTGACTCCCTGTGTCATGAAGTCATTGGCCAACCTGTGGGTCATCATGATTAACAATTCCCACATCTATTGCCATTGGCTACCATGGGTATTATTTTTCACTTTGTGATTTTTTTTTCATGCCAACCATAGATCTCTAGAATGTTTGCAAATAAATTGTACAATTGAAATACATGAAATATAGCTAGCAGTATTCTTTTGAAAATAGGATAGACTTGGTTTTTATAATTTTTGGTAGAAACAGACAGTGAACATCTACCAGGCTACATGGCAGGGACAGCGAGTAACTGAAGAACTGAACAGTGTAGACTGGCTTGCACGATACTGGGGCTTTGGTGTCATGGATGGAAAGGCTGGGTTAGCGACTGGCTATGTGAGGAGACCTCACACAGATATTATAGGTGGTTTGCTCATTGATGTTTAAACATGGCCCTGCCCAGCTGCCAGTGCCTCAAGCGCTCTTGAGTTACACAGGAGTCTCTGACTTCCCTAGTGCCGTGGTTCAGCTTCTGGCAGGCTCTGACTAAACCTTAAGGTACTCCTAAGGATGCTGAATCTAGTGACATGAAGGTGCTTTGGTGCCATCCAGCAGCCCCTGAAAGCATGTTGCCTAAAGTGCATGTATATTCATGGGCAAAACACACACTGAAAGGTAGTCCCAGGGTTTTGGGATGCTAAGGCATGAAGATTACTAGTTTGGGGTAATTTAGCCATTTAGACACACACACACACACACACACACACACACAATAGCTAATATAATTGTACTACTAATTTCTATTAGTTCATTGAACAGAACAGTTAGTGTTCATTTTTTTTGGATCAATCTTACATGCCTATATCTGGTAATCTGAATAACTACTTTGAAGACAACAATATGCAATATAATAACCATTGTTAATTTCCTATTATCTTGTTTTAAAATCTGTGTTGCTTTTATTGCTTATTATTCTCTTTAAAATAAAAAAATAAACAGGAAAAGAGATCATCCTGCTGTTTTATCTCTTAAGGATAGAGAAATTTTTTAGGGAAAGTAGGACACAAGGCTGAACCTGCTACAAATTTTTAACAAAATGCAAAAATATGAATAGAGATTCATGTTTATCATCCATTCGGTGCAGTTTCTTCATGGATATTTTTCCTTTCCAAGCGTTGCTGGAGTTGGACTTCTTATACAACATTCTAGATATTTGTTGCATTTGCAAAGGTGAGGAATGAGAATCCATAGCCTCTTATGACTGGCCTGCCTCCTAGCCACTCCTGAGTTCCAGATGGTATCTAATAAAGTGGCTCTGACTTTCCCCCAGTTTATTAGTGGCTTTGAGGCCATGAAAGATCTGGGCTGGAGTGTTGCTCTGAACAAACTACACCCCGTGTCGTTGATCTGCTTTTACAGCCAGGCTTGACACATTCACTGTTTTCTTCCTGTTCTCCAACTTCCTCGGCCTCTGAGATTTACAGCTTTTAAAACCATAGCACTCTTTTCTACCCCTTGCATTTAAGTTAAAAGCTGACCAGTCTGTAATATAAAACGTAGAATTATGGTAATGAGTAAGAGGTTAAAAGCTATCATGGCAAGTGGAACTTGCACAGGTTTGGCTGACTGATATGGTAAAATTATGTGTTGGATTAAAACATTAAAATGCTGTGGGATTAATGGAGAAAGACAAGAATGGGAGGTCAGAAACAATGCTAAATCAGCATATTAGCTGCCTGTGAGTGGAAGCGGCAAGCATTGATATATGTCTATTGCAGGACAAAAAGTGATTTAGTCCTTGTTTCCTTCAGGTGAGTAGAACCAAGGAATTTTTAGGCTGGGAGGCACCTAGGAAATGTAGTTATTTCAATCTTTGCCTACCATGGAGAAGAAAAAAAATTGTTAACAGAAAACACTGACTTTATAATTTGAATGTCTTGGTTGTATGAGTTTTTTTATGCCATTGGCATTCATTTCTGCATTAAGTTTTTTTCAACAGATACAGACCCGGTTGTGTTTTGGGAAAGCTGAAAAGTACTGAGAATTCATTAGCCCGTGACAAAGACAAGGATGTTGTCTTTGAGCGCGCAGTTTTGTGCTACTGGATCTGAGCAGACAGTGGCAGTGGCATGGCACAGGGTCTGTGGATCCCAGCACCATGGAAACCAGCAGGACTCAGGGGAATGGGGAGGGCTCCCTGGAGGAACAGGAAGTTGGAAGTGAGACTTGTACAGATATCCAGAGAGAAGGTAGGATAGATTTCTTCTGAGAAACTGGGGAGTTCTGAAGAGGTTTGGAGATGCCTTGTAATAAAGAGAGGAGAGCAGGTCAGAAAGCCATGGCTTTCTATCTCAGAAACTTGTGCCACGGCAGCAACTCCCCAGGTCACACGTATCAGATGAGGTATTGGTTTTATTTCCAAAGGGTGCGGTCTGATGTCACAGTGGTACTCCTATTAATTACATTTTCTGATGTTGGAATGAGCACTGTCTGATGACCTGGGGCTTAGGGTGTTGGCTTCTGAATGATTGTCCAGACATGATCACTCTACTCGCATGTGAAGCCACGCAACATGTTAGGGAAATCAACCCAGCTAATTAATGCTCACTTAGCACATTTTTTTATAGAGAAACTCTGAATGTATGTTTCCACATTGTTTCAGAGAGAACAATTGTACAGAAGTTATTGCTTTATCAGTTTTTATGAATAAACAGATCCTTGAACATTTTATTCAGGGTTTCTTTGGCTATAGTAAGTTAAAACTTACCTTTTAGAGTTATATTTAGATTAATATCTCTGATACTGCTTTTGATGTGTTTAGTATTATTAACCACCTCTGCAATAAAAAATTACTTCCATTCATGCAAATCATCAGAGAAATTATTGGCATTTCCGCAGGTTGGCATTAGGCAAACTAGAACCCATGAGCCAAATCCAGGTGAATGCCTATTTCTGTAAATAAAGTTTTCTAAAACATCTTGCGTTCAGGCAACAGGAGCAGAGTTGAGAGGTTTCAGAAGCAGTTACATGGACCACAAATCGTTATCTTTCTGGCCTTTCACAGAAAAATGGACAAAGTGTGAATAAATCCTGGGCCCTGCCCATAACAAGCATAGGCCACTCCTGTGCCCCACCAGTAAGAGGAAGAAGCTAAAGCTGTTCCCTTCTCCTAAGAAGTAGCTAAATTAGTATCAGGGTTGGGAAAGAGCAAAAGATCTTGCAGGTCTTCGGTAACAACTAGAAAGAACTGGAAGACCATCCAGACCATTTTTTTATATTCTCTGAAAAGAATCTGATCTACTAATGGAAAAGAGAAGACTGGATTCTATTCTCAAGTCTTAAAGTTAAAACAGTTTTGAATGTGTTACAAAATGTTAACGTATTTAAAAATTTAGATTTTAGTTCAGTTATCTTTCCAATGCCATTTTTGATCGTTTATCTTTGTAAGAGATGCTAATTTATGCACCTGATACGTTCCTGTTTTTGTTCTCATTTGAATTGTGGTAAAATTATCTGCCATGTAGAAGGAAAAGGTCTTTTAAGTACTTTTCCCCTACTGCTTTAGGCTAATAATGCCTCTTCCTAGGTAGGGGTTAATGCAAATGATTCCCTTGTCTATGGCTTACCCCAGATCTTTTGGTTCTTCTGCAAACATCAGGCCAAACTGGAACGATATGGACTGAGGTTGAAATCAAAATAGGTTATAATAGCAGTCCTGATGAAGAGAGGTTCATAAGAAATGTATCACTTCTTCCTTTAGGAATGAAGTAAGGAAAAAATTAATCATTATTATTACTGGCATTAAAAAGAATTAGCTAATTAAAGTGACTACCAGAGAAAATTCTTACAAATTGGATCAATCATTTCATAAGAGGTTTATTAAGTGAAAATGTATATAACAGTGTTAAGCAATAAAGTATTCCTAAGCACACATACTATTGCAATATTGGTTAAGAATGTATGAATTTGAAATTTTGTAGAAAAGTATCCAGAACTTGATATGTCTGTTCTATCAAACAAACTAAATTCTCTTCTTACATACTTGCTTATGAAATAAAAATATTAAGTAGCCTCCATTTTCATAGTTAGTAATACTTTTCTTTTTGTTTTTCTTTCTTGCTTTTTTTGTTTTTGAGAAGGTGTTTTGCTATGTAGCTTAAGCCAGCCTTGAACTTATTATGTAGCCTAGGCTGGTCTTGAACTTGCAATGATCCTGGCATAAGCCACCATGCCCAACTATATTTTAATTTTAAAAGGTTCCTTATTGCTAGAGAACATCCTATTTTGGTTTAAAGCATAAACCTTATATAATATACATATATATTTATAACCTATTTCCAATAGATTACTTGACAAATTTATTATATGTAAAAGTAATTACTACTTCCTCCAAAAAGTGGTCTCATTTTGGGTAAATGGGAAAAAATACCCATATATATGTAATTTTACAGGTACAGATCAATATGTATTTTTGTCTTATAGTTAAAAATTGGCATACATTTTACTGTGATTTATTTTCCCACTTTAATTTTTGATATATTAATCTGGCAGATTTTTTCTGCATATGCATGTAACTCAAAATCATCATGGCTTAACATAACACACAGGTAAAGGTTACCTACTTCTAGTTGTCTGCTAGCATTCATATGGATTCTATTTGGAGATTTTGGGTTAACATGCATCCGTATCGCTCTTTGTGAGAGGCAGTGCTTCTATTCTTAAAGTCTTGAATATTCATCCTATCTATAATTGTGGAGAACAAATGAGAGCTTCATAAAAAAGGTTCCATCTAAGAAGAGCTATTGCCTGTCCCCCTCTTCCCTGCGTCTTCACCCACTTGCGCTGTCTGTAAACATAGGAGGTGTGGTCCACACAAACCCAGAGCTTTCATTGCTAAAGCAAATAAATGGCTTGGTACCTCAGCCCCTCCACCCTGTGGTGTTTGCTTCTGTATTTAAATGTGTTTGAGGTTTTCAACAGCTCCAGAATACTGGCTGTTAAGAGGCAGAAAAAATGCAATTTATAGCAGATGGGTACAGCCCTTCCTGGCGGTGCTGCTGAACCAGGATCCATCCACCCTGTACCTCACGCTCCTTTTGTCCAAAAGAAACCCACCTGAGAAAACCCCGTGAAACCATGCCTATTAGGAAAACACCTTAACATGTTTCCTTAAATAAAAATTCACCAGTTGGCGTTAATTGAAAAGAAAATGCTTTCTCCGTTAATCCTCTCCCATTTACTTTTCTCTTGTGTTTTCTGTCCTGTCTTCTTTGTGGGTCATGACCATTTATCCTCTTTGCTGATATGGGTCACGCCTCTTGCAAGCCGTTTAGAGCATGCAGTATGATGCTGGTACTCTGGAACTTTTTCCTCCCTAACTCTTGAGGTCATTGTCTTTCTGCAGACTTTACTGAGCAGAAGAGAAGACTTACCAATTTTCTTTGCCATCCGCTGATTTTTCTCTACCCTGTTCTGTCTTTAATTTTGGAATGCATTATGTTGGGAGTGAATGTTTTGAGGTGAGAAAAACCCTTGAAACTTTCACTGCTCCATAAACTTACTAAGCCCAGACAGAATGAAGTTTGGAGGTAATGAAATACATACAAAACAGGTGCTTTGGAGAGCTCACCTTGGCCTTGCGTGATCATTTTTCCTTGTCTGACTTTTGTTATGTTTTCAAGGTGTAAAGTGGATATTGCTGCGCTCCCATTGAAGCAAGCCAACTGCCTTGAGCTGCCGCTGGAGAGCTGCCTGGGGGCACTGCTCCTGCTTATTACACTTACGCCCTGCGTGGGAGTCTCCGTCTCTGATCTGTGCGTCTGCCCCTTAGCGGACCCAAGTGAAAGAAAGCAGATTTCCCAGCGATATGTGAGTGCCATGCCTGGTGACGCCGGTTCCCCCTCCCTACTCCTCCCACACCCACTTTTAAGTTGAAAGGAAGTCTATGAATTGAAAAACTACATCAACAAGAGATTTTTGTCCCAAGTTTAATTGTGTGTCTCATAAAACAAGACCTCAGACCTGGGGGTTAATGCATTAGTGTGAAGGTGAAAGGCGATTGAGAGTTTGCCTTGATATTTTTAAAAGCCGAGAAGGTAATTTGAATATTTAGCTTTTAGCAAATCTTTCGAGAGACGGCCATCCCCAAGAAAGCACTCTTACTTAATATGTCCGTATATGGAAATGGGAATTTTCATAGATCAGAAAACTCACTTTTTAAGCCAGCTAATGTTTGTAATGTTAAACTTTGTAATATATTTTTAGGATCAAGGGAGAACATGGTTATATCTCAGCCAAGCATGAGACTGGTAGGAAGAACCATTTTATACTGCTTCTGTGGAGGGCAGTGTCGGTGCGTGATTTGCTCTTCCTTGCAGCTAACAGTCCACTCAGCATTTCTAAGTAAATGGCTGTGTGCTTTTCGTTTATTTCTTTGTACCCTGGCTTTCTAGGTTCTCTTATTTGCATTTGTTTTTATCTCATCTCTGTAAATCAGTACAGTTACTTTACTGCCATGAAAGGAAGGCATGTTGTAAGCAGGTGACGTAGGATGAAGCAAAGATGAATCCCTACTTAATAGTTACACCACTGTCAGCATAAACCTCAGTGCCCTGGAGTCTTTCGGTGTTTAGGTATATTGATTAACTTAGTACTATCTACAGGAGTAAACTGACCATGGGTCTCATTGTCAAGAGTTTGGATAGAATTCACCGTTGCTATTCTGATGATTTTACTTAAGCAAAATAAAAATTTGGTTGTGAATATTAAAATATTCCCTGAAGTTTCCCACGGACAAATTGCAAAATTTATATTTACTAGGCATGTTTTTATTGACAGAGTAATGCCTTCGGATTGGAAGAATAATGATTGAAAAAAAGTTTTGGAAAGGCTCTAATGAAAATAGAAGTGTTCAGTGTTTCTTCAGCTAGAAAGTTGGCCAGCCTGTTGGAAGGAAACAATTCTGTGTTACCAGGCAGAGATGACAGACTCCTGGATTTGTTTTTCAAACTTTCAGAACAGGCTTTCCTTAAAGGTTTAGAAAAAATTGTAATATGTTATATACATGTACCAATTCCTATAATGTAATCATGTTCTGCAAACATGCATTAATAAAAGTAGAAAATGTAAAGATATGAAGGTTAAAAAAAAAAGTACCTTCAGTTGCTTTCATCTTTGCTAAAGAACTAGCTGGAAGATGGGTTGGCTTGTGTTGATGACACGGAGGAGAAACAATTTTCAAAATTTCATAGGAGTGATGCCTATGAGGTTAGGAAAATCTCAGTTATAAGGTTTGCTATTAGACTCTGAAATGCCTACATAACAAGGATTTTGCTCTCTTTCCATAAATCCAGGGGGTCTGCTTATGCAAACACTATATCTGAAGTTTCAGAAATGGCATCATTTTAGTGATGTGCTCTGTAGGTGCGAAAAGAGTGCTTATGTGTTTCACGCACAATTTATAAGGGATGCTGTGTACTTAGATACCTAAATACATACATACATAGGTTTCAAATTTATGCTTAAGAATGCCTAGCTTGTGTGCCTTTATGCTGTGGATCATTCAAACTGCTCATTAGAGAAAATACGAAGATAGAGAATATAGGGGGTGCTGATAGATGTTAAATCCCTAAATTAATGAACTGGCTAAACATAGCCCTGGAAATTCATTCTGTTTCGCTCTTACTCTCTCTCCAGTGATCATAAATATCTGTGATGGGTCCAAGTGTAGTCCTCTGGTATCCATAAAGTTTGTACTAACTAGATCAGGATAATGTTTCCTGTTAGAGTGATTTAAAAGTTACATTAAAGAGAAATAGGGGAGAAAAAAAGAGAACGAATGTAATTCTAGCCACACATTTTCCCAGTGGGATATCTGTACTAACACCAGGGGGCGATGTTAAAAGTAGATTGTATGTGTTTCTAATGTGTTTGTTTTGTAGTTAATTAATTCTCAGCCACTCTTCTTCTAATCTGGCTGCTGTAAATGCCTAACTGTCCTGCTGACTGACATAACTCACTTCAGCAACTTGTAAAAGAATTTCATAAAACAGGGAGGGAAAATCGGGAAGGTATTTTCTATAAGACCTTACAGCATCATGTGTATATAAGAAAGCTATTTTCACTTGTGATCTCTTTTTCTCCTCCTCAGTGTCTACAGAACTCTTTGAAAGATATGAAGGATGTTGGCATTCTACAAGTAAAAGTATTAAAGGCAGTAGATCTCTTAGCAGCGGATTTCTCAGGTACAGAATATTTTCATTTCTTAATTTAATTTTGTTATTTCCTGTTTTGAAGTCATAGCAAAGCAAGCTTTCTGATAAGTGGAAGTATACAGTAATCACGCACCCTGAAGTATGGTGGCAGGAGAAGAAAGACACAGAGTTGAGCAATTGGTTGCTATACTGCACATTTTTCACAAGAGTGTTTTTTCAATAATTTTATTCTGATTCAGTCATGTTCTAGTCATTTGTGATTTAGAGTTATTTGTTTGTTACATGAATCATTTTCTCAGGCTTTGCTGTGGTACCTCAAACGACAGCTTCTCAAATTTACACATTTACCCTCTCGCTCTTGTGCTTAGTGGGACTCAGTCCTCATAGCGGAGAGTGGTAGTTCGTAGAGTAGATAGAACTGCCAACGTGGTGCAACGTAACCAGGGTCTGGGACCTGAGACCATGTTGTCATTACAAAGTCTCTCCAGGTGCTTCAGGAACCTGAACATTCAGATGGAGGTCACAGCAGTCTGCTCTGTGCTGTACTATGCTTTGCCATGTGTAGAGCCATTCAGACGTTACAAAGTCTGATCGATGACTTTCCAGCCAATGCCAAATTATCTCCTTGTGCTGAATGATGGTTCAGATGCATACGTGATAGTCTCTGTAGAAAGTAACTTAAAGAATACAAAGAATATTGCATAGCATGTGTCTATTGATGGGGTGCTAGATTCTTTAATTGTATCACATTGTTAGAATGTGGCCTACTCTTTTTTCTTCTTACAGAGAAATATTTATCGTGTATTTTTATAACTTACTTATGAAACTAGGATGCTTAAACTTTGGAAAATTGATTGTTGATTATAAACACATATTATGACAAAAACTATAAAAAATTTAAACAGTTTTAAAAAAATTTTCTCCCTACCCTACCGCAAACAATGCATCAGTATGAATGACTCTTCCACTTTGAAGTCATCAATATGTAACACAGCAACTGTTGTTAATTCCGTCACCTTGTCTGTAATTCAATATTGCTTGTATTGTTCTTGTGCTATTTTGTAAATGGATGTCTGTTTGTTAATATGTTTTTGTTCTTTTATTTTTTAAAATAAAAAAAAACACTCATCCACAAATATCCTTATATATACTGATGTCCACTTTAGGGAAGGGCCTAACGGCAGATCCAAAATTATAGACATTTTAGAGATCATAGGTGAAATGCTAAAATATTTACTTTTAGTACCCGTTGAACAGTTGTAAATGTTTAGATTGTCATGTTAATTTAGAAATTTTCCTGTCTTTTTCTTATGTTGTATGAAAACATTCAGTATTTCATATGTGCCTTTGCCAGTTGAAATGTTTGCAATATTGGTGATTTTATTATAATTTAGAACATATTTAGAGCTTCCAGCATCAGTGAGGTTTTCTTCTATGTGTTTGATTGTGAGCTTTTTGCAGTGCACATTTGTTACTACTGTCTCAGAAAATGCCTTAAGTCCCAAGAAATTGTTTATGCTTTAAGCTGTATTTTTTATAAACTTCTTCTGATTTTGTGGTTTTTGATCTCTGGTAACTAATTAAAATGTCTTCAAATTTTATTTTTCGAAAGCTTTGTTTACAACGGCATCCCTATATGGAAAGACTTATTGACAATCTATTTTAATATATCAATCCTACCAGGTATTATCTGTTCATCAAGCCACTACAATAGTATTAGTGACAGTTACGTCAAGTCAGTATATCTTCTCCAAAGAGTATTTAGACTATTAAAATAAATGAGTAAGGCAGAGAGGTACAAAACAAGAATTTGAAAATATTAGAATATAAGGCAGAACCCTCTTCATGGGAGAATGATTTTTGTATAGAAGTGTTACCATTTGATGTTTTTCTTTATATTCAGGATATTTAGTAGATAATTTTGGAATGATGATGGTGAGCATAAAGTATTTTGGTGTCCAAAAGCAATAGTTAAAAATGAAATGATATCAGATTTGATTAAATGCTGTGGTGTTTTACTATCTATGTATGCTTTATGAGAAAATAATCACTATCCTGAACTAAGCCAAAGTGATTTGTCTTTAGCTAAACATGTGTTCACACAATATTGAATGTTGTTTTCACAAAAGTCATAATCTGTGTTTCTTATATATTGTATATTCCAGCTAGGGCATTTTGTTAACATGAACAAGTTGTAATGCAATTTTTTTATATGAAAATAGAATGGATTCAAATTACATTGAGGGGGCACCCCGGATTCCAACCTGGCATATAGTAGGAACTCAGGCATGATTGCTGTTATCATTAATGTTATCAATTCCCTTATATATAGTAAGAAAAAAACAACAATATGATTGTTTATTGAAATGCATTCACTGTTGCCAGTATCAGAATTTAAGAGTTAAGCAGTGACTCCTATCTATGTCCAGCATTTTCTAGGCAGGCTTACTTTATAAATGAGTGTTCATTTATCATAGTTGATCAGAAAATGAAGTATGCACCTGCAAATAAAAAAGAAATCTATTTACTGTAAGTAACCAGGGACATTCTCTAAAGAATGGTCATTTTAGGCAGGGTACAAAATGGAGCTTCCCAAACTTTCTGTTTTTATTTATCCACCCATCTACAGTGACAACTGTTTCTTAAAAATAGTATCAAGGCTGCTAGTCGTCTCGTCATTACTGTGACAAGATATCTGAGAAAATCAACTGAATGGAAGAAAGACTTGTTTTGGGTTATGGTTTCAGATATTTCAGTCTAGGATCATGTGACCACATTGCTCCCAACCTGTGGTGAGGTGGACCACGGTGGTGGGGTGTGTGTGAAGGATCAAAGCTGCTTGCCTTATGATAGCCGGGAAGCAAATACACAGCCTTCAACGCACAGCCCCTCAGAAACTACTTCCTTCAATTAGGCTTCACTGCGAGATTCCCATTACTACCAATAACCCAGGGAATTATGAATCCATCCAGGGAGCCTAGCACCTTCCAAAGGCCTTACCTCTGTACATGACTGCCTTGGGGAATCAAGCCCATAACAGGAGCTTTGGGTGGACATTTCAGATCCAGGTTGTAGCACCAAACCACACAATATCTGATAGTTAAAGATTGTTTCACATAAGATTCAGAAATCCTGATAAAACCAAAGTTGAAGCATGTAGGCAAGTCTTGAAAGTGGTCCACAGAAGGTGACAGTCGCTGTGTGCAGGGTACGGGAAACTGTGTATTCCAGGAGTAATGAATGCCTGTGGTAAGAACGTTTGTCAGTGGGCTCCTAGATTGTTGTTTTTAATGGAAAAAAATGAAACAAAATTTCAAAACAGAATAATAGAATAACTAGTTAATACCTTGCAGATTGTTATCTTTAAAGAGGTTCGCATAGAAGATACAGACATAAAAAATCTCTCCCAATGAGCCAGGAGTGGTGGCGCACCCCTGTAATCCCGGCACTCAGGAAGCTGAAGGAGGAGAATCATTGCAAGTCTGAGACAAGCCTGGGCTACAAAGTGAGCTCAGGGCCAGCCTGAACAGCATAGCAAGACTCTATCTTAAAAAGACTAAAAAAAATTTTTCCCAATGATATTAGCACAAACCTTTAATTTCGGAGAACTAAGAGAAACTAGTGGATAACTATCCTGTATTTTTTTCCTTTTCCCTTCCTTCCTTTTCCCATCCCAAGGGTTCCTAGTTTTAAAACCATCTATCTCTTTGCAAGTAACAATAAGAAAAAAATGGATCATTCATGCCTCTGATCAAATTAGGACATTCTTCATTACTTGTTATTGATGCTATGATTATATAGTTATAAAAAAGAAATTAAAACAGAACACTTGTTACTATGCTAATATTTTAAAATGTGGAAGAAAACATGTATAATAAAGTTAAATTCTTTTCCATAAAGATATTTTATTATATGAAAGAAAAAAAATTATCTTTTCAAATGTTGCAGAAGATATGAAGAACGTGTCTGTGACATCATCAATATTAAAATATTTGCAGGAGATAAGAGCTTTAGAGTTGTAATGTATAGAATATATTTCCTTTTAAAATTACTGATGAATTCTTTTTTAAAGAAGACACTTCATTTTGTGATTGAAGCCATTCATCATCAATAAATTTAAATTCCTCTATATGGCATTTTTAGAATTTCTGAAATTGTATCTCAGAGAAAGAATACTTTTTAAAAGCTTGAGATTACTTACTGTCTCTTTATTTCATGGTGCAGCCCCCTAAAACTTGTGAAAGACACTTCAGGGTCCTCAGTTCTATGCCCAAAATAGATGCAGATAGCTCTAAACAATTATTCTAATGGAAGAACCTGTCAACATTTTTTGTGGAAAAGATACCATCTTTAAGCAGTAAGTTATTTGGCCTGAAATCATTACTTTTTTAGTGAGCAGGACACAGTCTTGATTCATGAAATGAATGCTGTTCTACGCCTGGGCACTTGGGTGAATGGGATATGTAGGTTTGATGAGACCAACGTACTTCACTCAGGTTCAAACTCAGCCATCTGCAGAGAAATCACTCACATTCTACATGATTAAAAGGAAGAGAGGGAGCTGTTTTGTTCTGGATGGAGCTGAAAATGATTCCTACAACAGCTTCTGTAACCGCAGTCGAAGCTCATAGACTGCTCTATATTCTCATTTGCCTAGAGGCATTTCAAATTCCTGGATTAATACTGCTGAGAGAAAAGACACAGCTTATCTTATAAACTACAAAAGGTAACTAAAGACATATGACATCAGTTTCTCAGGCATTGCAATCCTCTTTTGGTGAGAATTACAAGAACGCTCACCTTACACTTGTTATCAGCCAATGAACAGTGGGAAACTGTCGTGGTGTGCTCAACCTATGCTTGCGGAGTTGCTCAGCAGAGCCTTGTCATAATTGGTGGCGTGTTGTGACTTGCAAGGGTTAACTCAGCATGCCACTATTGAAAGCATCTTGGCTGCTATGTGTGCTATGCGTGTGCCAAAAATCAATGTCTGGTCAATGACCCCGCTCACCTTCTTACCGTGGAATAGTTATACCAAAGGTCCAGCTTTCTGTAAGCTCATCTTTCTCTTTTTAAATTTTGTTCTTTAAAATAATTCTTATGTATCTGTCTCCCTCCCAAAAAAAGAATCTTCTGGCAGTAAGTCAGATTTGGTTATTCTTGCTTCCCTTTGCTTTATCATACTAACTTGTCCCTGATAAGTCTACTAGGATGGGTCTTGGCCATTATGAATCCTGCCATGATACCAGGGGCGTAGAAATATGGGAGATCTTGTTTCAACTTGTCATGCCAATAGTAGTAAAAAGGAAATATTCCATGCCTAGCTCAGGGTAGCATTATATTCAATAGATTAACAACAGAATACATCACAACCCAGGATACTCTTCTCTCTCTTAGTAACACAAACCCCCTTCATTTTACATACTCCAGCATTTCTAATCCTCTATATGTCATAATAAGAAACTGGGAAATTATCAGAAGGCAATGAAAAACATAACTGGAAATACCATCATTGTTTACAAATTGGAGCTATCTGTGCTAAAAAAAAAATTGCAAGGATTTTTAGTTTCTGTCTTGAGATGTTGGGCACATTTTGCCATGCAAAAAGCTATCCATCAACCACACAAAAAGTTTCCAAATATATCAGAATCTACTCAACATCTTGGATGCAAGATTGTCACTTGGACAATTTTCTGTTGCCACTGTTAATACATGAGACACAACCAAATTAGCAAACTCGCAAAATACCAGGAGCATGAATGGTCAAACAATCTGTCTTCAGGCCAGAAATTCAGGTTATTATGAGGTAGACTTATTTGACAAATAGGCATGTTTGGGGCAGTACTAGTGCCTGATCCAGAAGAACAAAATTACATTTAATCCCAGAACCTCCCGGCTCTTTGGATGGAATCCAGTGTAAATTCTCCACCTGCTTTCTTAAATTTTTCTTAATTTGAGAAAGTCAATTTGTTGGTGGATTTGGTGATCCCACACATGTCACTGGATGCCTGACTCAGTGACCAGATACGTCCTCAGGGCATGTAAGGTCTAGATGAATGGTATCTGTGTTCGTTTCCTTCCCTTTCACTCATCCGCTGTAGAATTCCAGGTGGGCAGAAGAGGGTGATGGGTAACACTGAGAGGAACGCCTTGAGCAGAACAGGAGGGGCCTCCGCGGCTGCTCCGCTGAGGGCCCCGCTCAGGGCATCTCATGGTCTGGACCCACCCACACCCATAGCACGACGACAGGGTGGAGCCAGGTGGTCCACTGTGAGCATAGGTGCTCTCCCACCTCTGACCATGGCAGCTTGTATACACCCATGTATGTTATAGTACAGTCTGAGGCAGCTATATCTCTTCCCAAGGCAAGAGTCCAAGGATATAGATAAACCCAGGAGTACAGTTATTATCACAGGGAAGATGACTGATTGAGTGGTAGGGCAATGGAGATGAGGGAGGAGAAAAATTAAATGATCAAATGGGCCATCATCTGTGTAACTGAGTAACAAAGGTGAAGGTAACATTATGTAGCACAGCATCCAGAGCTAATTCCCTTCTATGTTCTCTATAATTCTGTATTTCCTTAGTCGTTTTTGTATGAACAGAAGTGAAGATAACTTTATATTATACAGCATCCAGTGCTAATTCCCTACTGTCTTCTCTATAATTTGGTATTTCCTTCAATGTTTTTGTGTTAACTAATGTGAAGATAACTATGTAATACAACATCCAATTCTAATTCCCCACTATATTCTGTATAACTTTGTATTTTCTGTATTGTTTATGGCTTTTCTGGTTCATATGTCTCCATTCTTTTGTCTTTAAAATAAAATTAAAAAAAAAAAGAACCGGAGGGGCCTTTCCAGTTTGTGCATTTCCTGGTTAGGCCATTAGGAGGTGCTCTGGCATCATCCTGCGCGACTTCCTCTCCTGTTTTGGTACGACGCTCCCTTCACTGCTCAGGTGTTTTAGACCTTTCCATGTGTCTGGGACGTCTGCCTTAAGGAAATCCATGATTTATTCATTGTGATGAAAATTAGTGCTGGTGCATTTGCCCTTTATTTCTTACAGTACATGCTCTATTTTAATCCCTGTATGTTGCTGTGCAGACCTTAGCGATATAGAGAAGCAGATGCATGTGTCATTCTTGGTTCTACTGTGCACTAGCCTTGGGTCCATTCTGACCTTTCACATCTTGCTGGCTGTTTTGAGGATTAAATTAAAACCTACATGAACATGCCTGATATGTATAATTACATGCTTAATAAAGAATTTTCTAATTCTTTATTAATTTTATTACATTGGACTTGATATATGGTGAATTTTGCAGTTGTCTTGTTGTCACATTGTTTATAATTTCCCTAATTTTGGATAATGTTACAGGTCTAAGCATTGCTAACCACTTTTAACTCTTTGATCATTTATAGAAAGCTACTTCTCTAAGGTACTTTTTTATTATCTGCCAAAAATGAAAATTAAATAATTCATGGTGGCGAAATTCACATACTAGGATAGTTTAGTGCTTGAATTTCACATTTGGATAATCTGGATAATCATTTTATCAATATAAAATACCTTTATGAAGAATGCCAACATTTTATTACACATGTTTTTTTTTTTTTTTCCGGTACCAGGGATCGAACTCAGGACCTTGCGCTTGCCAGGCAAGCGCTTATGCCACTGAGCTATACCCCCAGCCCCTACACATGAAAGTACTATTCTTCAGAACTGTTGGCCAAAATACTGGATTTAGACCCCATACTATGGAGTAGAAATTTTCCTGCCATATACTGGAGCAGTGACTGAGTCATTTCTATAATTATAACAGTGGCTATGAGTGGTCTGTTTTGTTGTTTTTGCTTTGTTGAAACAGAAGACTACATGAGTCTGATGAAGATAGTCTTATAGTTACTGCTCACTGGGAATTAAAAATCACATGCCCATCTTATGGTTTATTTTCATTCTCTGTTCTGGACTCTGTATCCATAGCAATACTTCCCCCCTTGAAGATAGCCTACTTTCGAGGAGATGAGTATAATTGGAATTTCTAGAAATCTCAGCGATTGTGATTGACTGCTTTTAATTTTGATGAAATCCTTCTGGATAACTGAGTCCAAATTGAGAACTTTTGAAAACACATTAAAATCTATATAAATCTGCCTTTGGCTGGCCATCTGTGGGATGGGTGTGGACTCCAGTCAGTGTCAAGTTTGGAGTCTGTAGAGATTTTAGCAATTGTGACTTAGTGGCACCATGAGGACCAAGGTATCCAGTTCATGTGTGATATCTGATGAGTTAACAGGAATCATTTTGTTCTTAGCTGTTTGATTCTTAGTAATGTCTTACTTTGTTTCAGAAAATATATCTCTTCCAAGGGAGATGCTACGGTAGATGTTGGTGAGGAATAGGAACTAGTGTTTATGTTCATAAGTGATGAATAACTAAACCAGTTGTTATCTAATTATAACCATACTGCTAAGGTCAAGAACAGGGTACAGGATTCATTAAAGGAGCCCTGACTGGTGTTCTTACAGGAGATGTCAAAGATCGTTAAAGTTGGTTTAGCAGAGATGAGGGAAAAAGGGTTTAAAAATGAGAGAATACCATGTCCCAAGCCTGGAGAGCTTTTCCAAAAGAACTGAGAAAAATCAAATTCGACTGCAGAATAGAGAGCAAAGGGGCCTTTCAGAAGACATGAGGTTACAATACCTTAGGTGGGACTGGGTCATGTAGGAACTTAGGGGCCAGGTAAAGAAATATGCAAACTATGAAAAGGAGTCATACAATTCGACACAACTTATAAAAGTTACTTTGGTATCTGCAAGAAATATGATTTTGCAGAAGGGAATGAAAGCAGGGGAATTTTTGGGAAGTCTAGTGGATGTTGCTGTGTTTTGGAACTTCAGTGGCACCAGGGGAGTGAAATTAGGAGTAGACAAAATTCTGATGCAATTGGTTCTTGTTTATTCTGTGTTTCCACTGGAATATTAAAATACCAAAATTTAGTTAAATAACATTTCAGTAAAATCAAGTCCTCACCCTTTGCTCCGCCCCATGTTAATGTGGATCTAGGTCCTTTTTGTTTTGGAGGTCTGTCACAACAAAGATAGTAGGTCTTTCCCTGTGTATGCTAAGGAAGCCACTTCTTAGAGGACCCTGTGAACTACTTGGTGAGGCAGGACTCATAAATTTAGGGCCAGAAAGGATAGAAATCAACCCTTCCTTTTCTCTGAAGTCCTTCTCAGTTCCTGGCAAAGTTATTTGCATGCTATGGGCATCAGCAAGTATCTGTTGAATAAATAACCAGGTATATTGTACAGGAGACAAGCTAGTACTGAAATAATTATCACAACAGTCTAAAGGTACCTTGGAGAGTACGGGGACAGTTCTATGAAGAATATGTGTCTGACTTAAGTCCTTGGTATTTGTATTTTTGGGCAAGAGGGGCAATTGGAAGGGCATTGAAGGAAAAGCTGATCCCCATGCAAAGTAAGAGACATGCATGAGTCCTGAACCTCTGTACAAGACAGGGTTGGGTGAGCTTCTGGGATTAGAGGTGGGGCAAAGATGTACACTAAAGGTGGATGAATAGGGTGTAAATCAGAATGGATGGAGTAGGGTAAATCAAGAGAGTATTTACAGGAACATCAATTAAAACTTGTTTCAAGATTCGAGTGAGAATTATAAACAGCTCAGTA
Source organism: Dinomys branickii (assembly GCA_004027595.1). Lineage (NCBI taxonomy): Eukaryota > Metazoa > Chordata > Mammalia > Rodentia > Dinomyidae > Dinomys > Dinomys branickii. The sequence goes on along the minus strand of PVLD010000440.1, from coordinate 108,078 downwards.
GAAATGAGGCATGAAAGGTGAATAGTTAGAAAGTATAGAAATTTAGTTTGAAGTGGCTTTGTTCCCTTCCTCCTCAGTCTTTCTGAGCTATAATCATTTACCCATAGCTTCAGGAATTATAACCTTGCAGAAATCCTCTCTTCCAACCCTTCCCCTTCTTTCTACTATTAGTCTGGGGTTGCTCCTGGTTGCTGGATGGATAAAATGAAATGAAATGAAAAGTACTGGCCATGACCTTCAAGCCAATGTCTGCACCTGTTCACCTTTATCTTACATTTCCTGCTTCCCACTGTTAACTTGTTTGGGTACAGCTGCCTTTTGGTATCTGAGGGGTGTTGATTGTAGGACTCCCCCACCTGGCCCAAACTAACACCCCAGGATGCTCAAATTCCTTGGATAAAGAAGCATAGGATTTACATACAACCTATGTACATGCTTCCCTCTCCTTTCACTTCTATATTACTTATAATACCTAAAACAGTGTAAGTACTATGTAAAGGGTTACAATATCATTGAAGAAATAGTGATACTATGATAAGAAAAAATCTGTATGCTTTTAATACAGAATCAACCATAGTAAGCCTCACAAAATATTATATGATCCTCCAATGGTGGATCCCACAGATATAGTGGCCCAACTGTACGTGTGGGTATAAGTCAGTATCTTCTTAATAAATTCATGACTGTAATCTGTTCCTATCTTTTTAAGAATGACCTATTCATTTCTGGTCAACAATGTTGTCTTTGCTTAAGATTCACTTCCAATATGAAGTCTTTTTCCAACCAACGTGAATTTCTCTGGACTTTCCTCATTTGCAAAATGGCACATACATTCAAGGGAGAGTTAGTAGGGAATCTAACTAAACAAGCATTGGTTTCATGCAGGAAGGTTGTAGGGGAGTGGCATGACTCCCTCTGGTGCTGGGCGCATTTGAGAGAGCCCTGTCTTATACCCTGTCTTCTCAGGGATCCTAAAAGTATGCGTGTGTTGGTACTGCTAAGTGAAAATGGACTTGCTAAACATGAAACAGAGACATACAGATGTGGGAGATAAGAAATGTAAGACCATACACAATGGGAGACCAGGCAAGTGAGCAACTCAGTCTGCTGTGGGTTGAGGGTGAAGTTTTCATTGACAAGGTGACATTTGCAGAACAGCAGAGATGAAGAGGAAATTCGCTGCAGGTATGGCTTGGTGTCTTTGGGTAGCAGAGCCCACTTCAGTGCTAAGTATAGATGAGTGCTCAAAAAATGGTTTTCAGACCATTGACCCCTATGACCCCTAAAATGCACTTACTGCTTGTCACTCAATTTCTGTAACTGTTATAAAGGGAAAAGTATCTAAATAAAGAAGCCCTTACTTTCATTTCCAGGATATGAATAAATTTTAAAGTGGTGTTGAAAAATAGCAAAAGCTATTGAGTGCAAAGCATTAAAACTCCAATTTGAGACTCCATCACCAGAGGCATTAACTATGCCAAGGTATGTTGGACAGGGAGGAGATGATCTAGATGTCCACCTGTGGACTAGGTGCAGCAGGGAGGAGAAGTACGTATCCAAATTTTGGGGCCTCTGTCTACCTGGTGGGTACTAGTGGGGAACACTTGGATATTCCACTTATTACAGTAGATCATTTTTGTGCCAAACGAAAACATTCATGATTTTAAATCTTAGACTCCTCGCATCTTTGGAACCTTTTAATAGAAAGAAACCAACCCATACAGAACACATACATGAAGCTATACATGTTATGATTCTTTGTTTCTTCTTGGTTTGCTCTGCCTGTTTACACTGTAGTATTAATAAATGCAGCATTTTAATGAGCTTTGACTGACTTATCTTTAGAGAGTTGGTACAGGGTGTTCCTCAGAGATGCATAACTGAAGTTGTGTGTCTGGAGGGGAGTCTCTTCCTCATTAGCTGGGACAGCTCAGAGCATGAGGACTCGGGAGGCTGGGAGCTGCAGCATGAGGCCACCTGTGCTTCCACAGGAGCAGGGCCCATCTCTGCCCTGCTTTGGAATAAACCCAGGGCTTTCATTAAAAATGTCAGACGTGTTCCCCAGAGCAAGTGCTGATGGCATGTCATGTTGCCTCCATAGGAGCAGCACTGACACCTACTAATAGTCTGACAAACGGTTAAGTAGCTGTTTGTGCTTGGGTTGAGGAATCCAGGATGCCATACCTGAGCGCTGAGCCTGGTGCACATGTTCTCCTCATGTGCACAGTTGGCAAAAGGCTGCGTGTTCTGTGTGGGCACCTTCCTGCCCATTTAACCCCAACCCCATTCCCTGAAGAATACATTGCCAGAGTAACCTGCTTTGCACTAAGCAAGACTTGTTGTGGGTGTGGGTAGATTTTGATATGACTTTAATTTTGACTGCCTGGCATTTAAAACCCACTGGATCTTCCAGATGCTTCCCCCGCAATGATTTAGAGAAGAGGTCAGAGACCATTTTCATTCATAGAAGGTGAAAAGCCAGTCTTCCCTTCCTGAGCCCTGCCAAGTAGGCTATGGGCACTTGACCAGGCGAGAGAATCTTAGGAGTCCTTTGATCTGAATCAAGTGAGGGAAAGAAGCAAGAGAAAGGAATTCATAGTGGGAGCAGCCACAGTCAAGGAGCAGGAGCGGGCGTGCTCCTGGGGGCCAGCATTCTGGAGAAGCAAAGGCCACACCAGATTTTTTCCAGGATGGGATAGTGACTAAGCTTCTTGTGTGTCAGCACTGTTTGGAAATGACTTTGCAAACTAGCTTTTGCCAGGATTTTGAGACCTGTTTGTTGATATTTTACTCTTTGATATCATTTAAGTATGGATAAATTATTTTAATTATCCCTTCCTTTAGGATAAAACTAGAGGTGAGTTGCATAAGACAAAGATCTTTTCCACTGCTCGCAGCTGAGAATCCTAACTTGTTCATTTATATCCATGGCTTGATCATTGTCTAGTGGTCACTGTGGTAATGGCCTCACCTTAAAAGCTTTGACCAGGCATGTAAGTGTCAGAACCATGAGTCAGTGGAATGCAATCTCCTGTTTAATACTGACCCTCACCCATGTGTCTGTTCTTTGTCTCCTATTTTACTTTTTTTAAAAAATATCATCCTCATGCAGAGTCCTACATATGTCGGCCTCTCTATTGATGTGTGGTACCTCAGAGCTCCCACTTATTACATGAATTAGATGTAGGTTCAATGACCCTGGCCAGTGGGTCAAAGAGGCAGGAGCACTCTGCATTAGGTCCTGGCCTGGGACTCCTTGGCCATTTGTTGAAGAGGCGCCTGTCCTTCTGCCCCCAATTAATTTAGCACACGCTGCTTTGTAAAGTGCTGGTGCACAGCAGCAGCAGGCAGTGTGTTAACGTCCTGTGGACATTATGGAGCCATTCATTCTTGCCCTGACAGTTCCCATTCAAGATCCTCTGCCAAACCCAGCAAAAGGGAATTCTTCCTCGCTGACTCTGAGTTTCAGTTCAGAGATGGGATTTTTATTTTGTGTGTGTATTTTGGAGAAAGTAGGAGATAGGGTGGAAAAAAAAGAGTAGGGAGAGGAACAGTAAGGAATGTACTTAAATTTTTACTTGGAAATATGACCTCTGATATTATTGTTTCTTTTTTTTTTTTTTTTTTTTGCGGTACTGGGGATTGAACTCAGGACCCTGCGCTTGCTAGGCAAGCGCTTATTCCACTGAGCTATATCCCCAGCCCCCTTATTGTTTCATTGTGTTAAATTCTTGTAGGTTTCATAGCAGCAAAACTGTATTCCGTGTAATCTCAGTACATGGCGAGTCCACAGGATCGTGTGTGCTGGTGGCTGCTCCCTCAGAACAGACTTTGAATCCCTAAAGGCTGTTTTTATACTTCTCTGCACATCTCCTCACACCTATATAGAAGCCTATAGATTTGCATAGGCCTCCAATTATTGAAGAATAACTATTCCTCTTGACAAGTCAGAAAATGTAAGAAGGAGCTGGAGATGAGCGGCAGTGTTTTGGTTTCTGTTTGTGTGTGTGTGTGTGTGTGTGTGTATATATATAATGTCATAATGTACTGCGGTATTTTGATACACATATATATAATAACTAAATCTTAGTATTTAGAATATTTATGACCTCACATTTGTCCTTTCTTTCTTCCTTTTTCTTTTAAAGAGAACATTCATAATCCTTCTTGGCATTTTGAAATATTCAGTGCAGTATAGTTAACCATTGTCAACCTACTGTGAAGTAAAAATCCAGAACCGATTCCTCTGAGTGTAACTTTGTACAGTCTCTCACTTTCCTGTCTCCCAAACCCCTCCCTGGATGCTCTTAGTTGCGATTCTACCCTCTGCTTCTGTGTGAACTGTTCCTTTAGATTCCACGGATGAGTAGGATAGTGAAGTCTTTGTCTTTCGGTGTCTGACTTCTCTTACTTCATGTTGCCCAGGTTCATCCATGTTGCTGCAAATGATAAGATCTCACCTTTATTTGAAGTGGGATGTAGACGATGTATACCGCATTTTCGTTTTCCACTCATCCATTCATGGATGTCCAGTTCACTCCTTATCTTGCCTGTTGTTAGCAGGGCTGCGGTAACATGGGAGGGCAGATATTTCTTCAACATGCTGATTTCATTCCCACTTTGGATGGTCACCTGATGGTGGGATTGCTGAGTCACATGGGAGGTTTACCTTTTAATGTTTCAGAGAAAATTGACCTCATCTTCTATACTGACTGTACAGTGCTGATTTACACTCACACTGGCGCTGAATAAGAGCTCCCTTTTCTCCACAGCCAAATGCCATTAATTTTCTCCTGAATTCAGGGCAGCAGCCGTCCCAAGAGGGGCGAGATGACAGCTCACAGTGACTTTGGTTTGCATTCCCCTGATGCCTAGTAGTGAATATTTTTGTCGTATACTTGTTGACTATTCAAATGTATCTTCTTTTGAGGAATATCTCTTCCAGTCTTCTGTTCCTTTCACAAATCGGGTGATAATGATGATGACTATGGTTATCCTCATCCTCCTCATCAGTATTGTCATTTTTCTCTGCAGTAGATTTTTAGAACAAAGAAGCGAACGCTCTCACAGGCCAAACTAGTAGCCCCTCTGTGAGACCTGTGTGATGGTTGATTTTCAAAGGTATACGTGGTTGGGCATGAAAGTTGCGTACCGGCCCCAGTCCCTAAAGATACTGAAGATCAAGCACGTGTACACCCTGCCTACCTCCTCAGCTCCCACATGGACTCTCCACAGGCCTTGCTGGAAAAGGAGTCTCAACTTCATCTTTCAGCAAACACAAGTTTATTGGTGTAAAAGTGCATGGCTTTTGTTTATGTTACTTTTTACCCTTTTGAGAGTCATTTGTCTTGGAGCAATGTCTGTGTTCTCTTCTCAGGGAAGAGCGACCCTTTTTGCTTGTTGGAGTTAGGCAATGATCGACTTCAGACACATACCATCTACAAAAACCTCAACCCTGAATGGAACAAAGTTTTTACATTGTAAGTGCTTTAGCCTCTGGAATATAGAGGAGTGGCTTTAACTTACAGTGCAATTATCTCTGATATGTTTGGGGCAGGCTGGGACTCTTGAGTGGAACTTTCTGTCCATTTTTATGTGTAGAGTGCATTTTATTGTTTTTTTTTTTTCCTTCTGAAAACCTTTTATCCTTTCATTTTATAGAGTGTGATGTTAATAATAGAAGAGATCCTTTGCAACTGCAAGGAAATGTTATAGGAGACATTGGTAAAGTAGATCTTTTAGTGACTAAATTAATCTGTGGATAGATTGAAACATCTGCATATCTTGAGTAATTCATTCCTGGCTTAGGGAAAATTACGAAGGAACCCTGCCTTAAATTCAAGGAGTTATGTATTAGAACATCATTCTAATGCCTGAAGGCTGTATTCTTCCAGAGTCTTTTGGGGCAAAACAGAATATCTGTGAGTCCTTGAAGATTCCCAAAGGGTCGTGCTCCTATTTATCTGAGCAGCCCACTCCATACCTAGATGCTGAGGTTGGGCATTTGGGGCCAAGGTGTTTCCTGGTTACCTCGATACTTCAAGGCACCTGAACATCAAGAAGAGACCCTTTTTGAATTTGGGTGAAATGATAGTGTTTACCCCCCACAAAGCTGAATAAGTGCAAAAACCGAGTCTGTTTGTAGCGGAGTTGACGGCAGTAGTCGGAAGTTTTCAAGGAACTGAGCGAAATGGATCACCCCTGCTAAACGGGTCTGCCAATTTCTAGTTGTGCAAGTCTTTTTGTTTCCCAATGATGTGCTGATGGTTATGTCTCTACTTTTCATTATCACTGGTTATGTGGCTTCTGGTCAATATTTTTAAAAAGTTTCTAAATATGCCTGGTATTTCTTGCCATAGTAGGAGGCTTTCTATGTATCTCAGCAAATATTAATTTTTCCACCTTTTTCCAAAAGAGAATTCTTCGTTAATATGAAGAAAAAGTTATTTTTATTTCTATAATTTGGTATCTACTTTGCAATCACTTTTCTTTAACCCTCATCATTCTTTCTCTCCTTTTCTTTATCTTGTTTCTTTAATCATCCCACTCTGAGTACCTGTATATATGGGAATGTCACGGTGAGAAAGTTGGCTTGGTTTTTTCATGTGGATGTCTGAATCTGCTATGATGGAAGGTTTGGGAATAGAGTCAGTTTGATTTAATTTTTGGAATTTAATTAAATGGTAGTTTTATACTCCAAGGACACACAGACTTAATTAGTGAAACAGTGTTTTCAGATCTTCACGGAACAGACTTCTCATGTGTGTTTTATATGTATATATAATACCTGATATTTCTTGTTTCAGTCCCATTAAAGATATCCATGATGTTTTGGAAGTGACAGTGTTTGATGAAGATGGAGATAAACCCCCAGATTTCCTTGGAAAAGTTGCCATTCCCTTGCTGTCTGTAAGTTTCCTTTGTTAGTAGACAATGTGTGAGTCATTTTATAATTGATGTCTTTTTATGGTCTATGGCTACTTTCTGTCAGTCTGGAAGGAAACAAAATTCCAAGCTGTAGCAGGAATCTGCAGTTTTGCTCTTTATCCTTATATTTCAGATATTAAGAAACATACTTTTATGTCAATCCAGTATTGCTTTAATTAACCAAAATGTTCCAACCAGTCTTTCAATGCATGCTTGGTCTTCCCTTATAGTTTCATTTGGGGACTTCAATTTGATTTCAAGGAATATAGACTTATAACTTATTTTTGCTTTTATTGCTGAAAAATGCACACATATTTCCTTATGTCCTCTTTTCACATATTTCTTCAAAGTTTAATTGTTGGTAATTGCACATTTGCTCTCAGTGCTACTCAAGACCATGTTCCCCAAAGTTCCCTATGTCATTTTAATAGTAATGTTTGTTTTCAGTCTCGTAAAGCACTTTATGGAGGAATGCAAGAGGCTTGTCTTAGAGAAGGAAATGTATTTTGATTAGTGCAATTAAAAGGTAATGCAGGATCAGCTTAGAGAACAGGCAGAATGAAAAAATTCTTCTACAATGCAGAAGAAAGAACAGCGAAGGATGCAGATCAGAGCGAAGGGTGAAAGCTGGGGCGTGATTCCCTTATTAGCATGTTAGAAGAAAGAATTTGGTTTTTCATCCAACCATAAATACCATTTTTACTAGAGTCACTATGATTTCATCAGCTCCCGAGACTTTCTTTCTTCCCAAAGACTTATTTTTCCAAAGCTCTTTGTACATTTTTGTGCACTGAGCACTCTGCAGTTTCACCATGTGACGAGTCTAACTCACACTGTTTACAGAGCAGGGAGTGCTGTACCTCTTAATATCTCTTCGTCTGTTTCTGATCGCTTGGTTAATTCCTCCCCAAGTTCTCATATCCCTGATGTTACTCCAGGTGCCTGCATGGAGCATCTGCTCCCTGATACAGCCGGCTCTTGCCAAGTGCTCTGAGCCGTTGGTGGCAGGCTGTGGGGCTGCAGAGAGGAGATAGTAATTTGGGATTTCCCCTCCTTTTTATTACAACTTTGCCGTTATTCCTGGAAGAATATATGTAACAGGAATATGAGGCACACTTGCGAGATGTCTGGAGGGGCAATCACAGAATCTCTCCCTTACAATTCAGTGCAGCCCCTCCCCCCCGCCCTCCCCCAGCCCCCTCCCCCCCCGCCCTCCCCCGTCTCCATCTGTCTCTCTCCGGGTGGCTCTCGGTCTCTGTCTCTCTCCTCTTGCACATCTAGGTAAATCTTAGTAGCATATTTTGTTTCTCACTAGAACCTGTTTGAGATTGTTTGAAAACCTTCCTCTGTTCTGTTTGTAAAAGTTTTGCATGTTTTGTGTGTCTGTAGTGGAGCCGGTTGACTTAGGTAGACTACCTGCTTTTTGCTCTCCTTCTCTGCTCTGCCTCCCTGTTTGGCAGAGCTAAGAAATTCACCACCACATAAATCATCTTTGGCACCATTAATGTTTGGAGCCAGGACATTCGTGTTATATTGTGCTTTCCTGCACATTTCAGAATGTCCAGAAGCCCCCTTGTCTTCTGCGCACTAGAAGACAGCAGCACCTGCCACCCGCTGCTACTGTGGCGACCTAAGATGCCCTCAGACACTCACGAAACACCTCATGGAAGGGTAAATCACTCCTGCTGGAGAAACATTGGCCCAGATTAATGCAATTTTCAAAACGTTCTTTCAAAACACAAGGTGGAATGTTTTGGGAAGGACCTAATATGAACATAAGCAGCTTCCTGTCTGGTCAGTTTTCAGGTTGGTGGTAAAGCTGCCCCAGCCTCTCATAATCATTCATTTATTCATCAAATATTGATCAAGTGTCACTGTGTGCCGGGCACCGGTGGGGACCATATTCTAACCACAGGGATACTCCTTCCTATGAATGTATATTGAAGTTTCAAGATGCATAAAACAAAGCAAAACCAACATATAGTACATGAGATGGTAACAATGCAGGCTGGGGGGGGCACAATTTTGCACAGCTGACCAGGGAGGGGACAGGTGAGTTCAGTTTAAAGAGGTGAGGCAGTCAGCAATGTGGCTATCTGGGGAAAGGTCCAGGGAGGAAATTTTCAAGTTCAGGTGCTCTCAGACTATCCAAAAATTCCAAAAAGGGCTGGGTGGTCAGTGTAGACGGAGTGGAGTAACCAAGTGGAGAAGACCAGACATGAGACAGGAATGGGGCAGGCAGGAGAGAATCCTGAAAGCCTTGGAAACTGAAAAGTTTAAAGAACTTTAGCTTCTTCTTAGTTTAGAAGCACTGGATGTTGAAAATCAGAGAGTGTTTGATTCATTTTACATTGGTTTTTCATCACAAAAATGAGCTATAGGACATCAAGAAATATATCCCATTGTGAAGTATCTCTGTCTTTAAAGATGCATGGCCTATGTTCTTGAGGACTTCTGGTTCCCTGTAAAAGTGGATGGAGTAGGATGCTTCAGTGGCCGCTGTCCAGTGTGGTAAATTCTGTTCAGATTCATCTTGGATTCCTTGCCTGATAATTTGAGAAAGTAATTGACCTCATATTGGATCTCCATACATTCTACTCGGTATTTGGAGGTCCCCCGCCACAAGCCCCTCCAACCTAAATGACCACTATCTATGCATAGATACAAGTATGATCTTATTGTCTTAAATGTGTATGAGTACATGTTTGCAATACATAATGAGTATAGTCATCATAGGGGGTTGGTGCATGTAGGTAACACATCTTGATTATTTTTACTAACCCTACCCCTTCCCTCTATCCTGGTTTTCTCCATCTCTTGGAAGAAATATGATTTAAAAACTGTTATAACCTTCATTATAATTGGCAAGCTGCAAGCTCATTGATTATTTCATTAATTGTTCTATTTTCACATACTTCTAAATTGTGCTTTACAGTACATGTTTCAAAATCCACCTATTTAGATTTAGGTTTTTATGTTAATATCCATTAAGTGCCACTTAGTGCACAAGCTCAGTGCTGTGTACATAACATGTGAAATCATCAGTTCTTTTATAACAGAATGAGCACACTTTATTATGCTGATGAGTTTGTTAGGCTTCCACGGTGAGTACTGCTAAGTGAATATGGCACTGGAAGCAAGGCTGAGATGTGGTTTTGAGCTGCTGCTGTGGTGCCCATAGGAGGCACATTGTCTTGGTTACTTTTCTCTTGTTACTGAGACAAAGTTCTGACACCAAAAACGAAGGAAGGAAGGTTCATTTAGCTCACAGTTCATAGAGATTTCAGTTTGTACTTGGCTGGCTGCAAGACAGAGTGACACATGGCACAGGGCAACAGCTTGTGGCAGCAGAAAACAGCAAAAACAACAAGAGCACAAAGGGTGGAGAGGCAGAGAGCGAGGCTCTTTCCCTCCCTTATATTGCATGCAAACTACCCCCGGGGGGGCAGATGTAGCACTCACACCCGTAATCCCAGCATTGCACTGTGGATCAATCATAAACTCTAGAAGCGCGCCCCATGACTGCATGACACAAACCATAACATATAGAAGCTGGAGAGTTGTACATTTTACTGGAGATGCATGGGTAATGGTCACCCAAGTTCTAAAATAGAAAGTGCCATACACAGGAGAGGACCAACATGATGAGAAAGAGGGTTGGATTTAAGAAGATTTGAAGCAGAAGGAACTTGAGCTGGCTTAGGAAGGAGACGGGTGTTCGTTGCACCATTGAGTGAGATGAAGAATTGTAAGAATTTGCTCTCTTGTAAGCGGAAAGCAAAGTCTGAGCAAAGAAGCAGGGGTGCAGGGGGAAGACCATGTTCTGGAACAAGGAGGATCTTGGTGCCTAGATCTTGGTCTTCATGCCTGGATCTTGATCTTGGTACCTGGATGTTGGTCTTGGTTCCTGGATCTTGGTCTTGTTGACTGGATGTTGGTCTTGGTGCCTAGATCTTGGTCTTGGTGTTCAGAGCTTGGTGCCTGGAGAATTTGGTGCCTGATGCCTTGAGCATGGAGGTGGAAAGGGGGATGAAAGGCAGCTGTGGGAGAGTTGAGAGAAGTTGGGGTTTATTGCATTAAAAGGAAGGCACTACAGGGTTTTGACCTGCAGATGGAGCTATCAGAGTGCTTGCCTAGGAAGAAACTTTGACTAAAGTGTGAAGCAAATCCCATAGGAACTGTTCAAACTAGCCAGAATTAAGCTTTGAAAATCCCTTTAGATTCACACTGTGTGCTTCTTCTGAGAAGGATTTACTTTCTCTGTTGTTTCTGTTTTTAATATGAAAAAGAATCATAAACATTGACTCATGGCTTTTTTTCAGGATACAGAACCACAAAGAACAATACATAATTTTAAAACCAAAAAAATTTACAATTAATTTTACAATTGAATGGAAATAGCTTTGTAAGAATACATTTTCCTTATTTAAATCATATTAAATTTGATTTACATTTTTGGAGACAATGCAAGTTATATTTTAAATGGTCTAAGAACAAAGAATAGAATGTACTTTAACTTTTAATCTCACTCAAAATGTTAATGTGTTCAGTACACTTAAACCTGTTAAATAAAGAGGCTGTTCTAAATTCGCTATATCTTTTTAATCAGGGTTAAAGTGCTAGCTGAATATTGGCTCATTTGAAATCCACTAAAATAACTCTATTGATTAGTGGTGGTGGCCTGTTCAAGAATATAGGCATGTTGAAATGGATAGTAGAATTAAAGAAGCAGGCCAATGAGCTATACTTCTATAAATTCTCTCTTCAGCTTTGAAAATAGTTGTTTTTAATGATTCTATGGATATGCAAAAATCTTTAATCAAATACCCATGATTAGGAACTACAGAAAATTGAAATTGAAATATGTTACAATCTGAAGGCTTCTAATATTTGCTCATTTTCATATTGCTCCTCTAATTTTTTAATCAGTAGCATAGTAAATATATGCACTGAAAAGCAGTAAGTACATTTCTGAGTTTTAAAACACTTTGGGCATAGACATTATCTCCTAGTAATTAGCTGATTCAGTAGATATACTTAACATGTCTATCCTCAATTAAGTGATTGTAACTCTGAAATTAGGCTGGATATTTTTCCTGAAGGTCAGTCTATTTTATTCAGTCATATAGTTGCTGTCAGAATTATCTAATGGACCAATTTAAGAAGACTAAAAACTTGACTGAGTGATTCATTCTGTAAGGTAGGAAAAGCATATATTCATCATTAGTTCCCAATAGCCAAGGAACAAGTCGTTGCAGCTTGATGAGGACCTGTATTTTGAAATACACTTGAGTTCTTTGGGAAAACCAGCCCAATGGTACAAGGAGAAGTGAGGCTCTCATCAGAAGTGTGGCCTTCACAATGCCCTTACGGATTCCCAGCATCCTCAGAGAGTTCAAGTGCATAGCAAGGAACGACACCAATGCAACTTCACTTAAGTGATTGCTGTACTAACTTTTCTGTTCATTTTCAGCTAAGCACACAAGTTCTTCCTGTGATTGTTTTAGTCATTGTATTGGACACATGCAGTTAGTATTTTAAAGTAATGCTGAAATTTTGGTTATTAAATGGAATACTATTGATACTTAATGTTACATCAAGTAATATGAACTGCTTGATTTATCATTAAGTTAAAAAATCTTAGAAGTGGTCTATTTCCAAGGCTTGGTTTTTCCAGAGCCTGGGTTTCCTCAGGGGATCCCATGTCAATCAACATTGGAGGAGCCATATGGCAGTGGGTACAAAAGAGAGAGAAAGCTGTATCATATGAGAGATTATTTGCTAAATACAAGACCTGAATCTCAATGCACCACAAAAATGACCATTACTAATACAAATGTCCCACTGTCCTAAGCCCCTGCTCTTGGCCCAGTGTGTCTATTGCAATAGAATAAAGATAAAATCAGGCAAATTTCTCTATCAGCCCTGGAACCTAGTAAAGGACACCTTTAATATGCTGGAGTTCTCAGGAAGCATATGTAATACATAGCCTACAGATATTTTGTTAGGACAGAGAGAGAGGGAGAGAGAGGGGAAAAGGAATAGAAGGAAAGCAGAGCAGATGGAGAGAGGGGAGAGGGAGATGGGAAGGGTAGGGAGGAGGGCGAGCAGGGAGAGGGGCAGGAGAAGGCCCAGTGGATTCAGGTAATGTCTCATAACGAGGAACTATATAACACTAGGCCTATAACTCATAGGTAGATGCTGAATGGGTTAAACATATTGATTAAATGGAGAATCTCCTCTCCTGCACTGAACTGGAGTGAAAACTACCTGCTGCATCTTTGCTATATCTAAAATACACTAATACAAAAGTAGATGAGCAAAAATATAGCCATATAAATATAAATAAATATAGCGATATAAAGAAAAAGTGTGTCAAGAACTTGATACAATACATTATTTTAGGAGGTAAAACACACTGAACTATCAGTAAGGTTATAACAAACAGGAACCCATCTGTGAAAGGCTGTCAACTTCATTTGACATATACAACAAAATTGCAAAAATTTGGAATCACAAAATGATAATATATATTACTCATCCAGCTTTAAGAATATCAGATACAAAGTCAATAAGGCTACACAAACAAACAGGCTGAGATGATCTTAAAGGCTCAAATGTTTGGAGATCTAAATAGCAAAAAGTGTTCAGTGTGAAGTCTCTGCATGCTGCTTGACAGCTACTAAATTTCTGGTCATGATATTCAAAATCTCCTCAATGTGTTAGGAACTTGACTCTGTAATTTATAGCATTGTGAAAGGCATGGCTGAAAGAGAACGAATGTTTAAATTTTTGAAAAATATAGTAAAAGACACATTTTACTATAAATTCCTAAATTCTTCTGAAAATACTACCACCTGTTTCACACATACTTGTCCATCGTGCTTGCCACTTTCTGAAGCACTTCTGGAAGTCCTCTTTCATTAATGTCTTTTTGTTGTGCTGTCATGGCTGACTCAACATCCTGAACTGACTTAAAACATTTATCTGTCACTGTCCTTTTGCCTTTGTGGATGAGCTGGAATTTGTACACTTTGAGATGTGGCGAATGAGGTGGAGGAGGCCCCACTACAATGTTCTGATGAGCCTGCCTTTCTGTTGCGTGACACTCAGCATTTACTGGGTTTTTGATCACACTCAAACAATGGACTGGTACAACTTCTTCAGTACGTGACAGGAACTGTGGGGTAATTGTGTTCAAGGCAAGGAGATTATTGTGAGGGGGGATAATTGCAATGTACCTTTTAGTGTAATAATTTACATATTCATCTTATATTTCGATCATGCTTCATATATTAAAAGAGCAGGAAAGATCTCTCAACAATACCACCAGATGTGAATCGGGAACTTGATAAATGTCAACAATTATTATTATTATTTTTTATTCATTTATTTTTTGGTGGTACTGGGGATTTAACTTAGGGCCTTGTGCATGCTAGGCAAGTACTTTGCCACTGAGCTATATCCCCAGTCCCTAATTTTTAAATATACATGTTTTTTCTTTTCTGTTTTCGGTGGTACTGGGGATTCGACCTAGGACCTCATCTTCTGTAGAGAAGTGTTTTTCCGTTGAGCTGTTCCTTCTGCCCTCTATACCCACTCTTGATTATAAAAAAATAGTCTAATAAGCTAGTAGTTAATATTTCCTCAAATAATGAATAACATCTTTCAAAAGCCTCATAACCTCATGGTCATTGCTGATTCTTTATTTCCTCACCTTTAAAATGAGGGTAACATAGTAGCTACTGCATGAAGTTGTTGGGACAATTTACTGAGTTATGTGTTTCCAGTTCAATAAGTAAAAATTAAGGATTTGTGTAAGATCCACCCAGTGTAAAATTACTTGACAGCAAGTTATACATATTTAAATAAACAGAACATATCATCTGCAAATACTGTCTGATGATATCAGATATCTATTAATAAAAATTGATAACATTTAGAACAAAAACAGTCACTAAGATCAATATTTAAAAATAAGGTCAATAACTATCTCCAACAGGAAAACATAAAAAAACTGAAAAAAAATCAAAGATGGAAGTAGACAAAAAAATTGGTAGTGTCTGAGACTTATGTGAAGAAATTCTAGAGCTGTATTGTAGTACTGGAAGGAAGCCTAAATCATTGGAGATCATTTAATGTATGAAAAAGTTTAAACAGAAAATTATTGAGGAAAGGATAATTTCATTAAGAAGAGATTTTGGAAAATACAGTGCTTATCCATAAGGGGAAAATGTGTCATTGTGTTGCACTAAATATAACACTTCCCAAATAAATTAGGCAATCAAACACTTGAAACATATTTTTTTTTAAATGGCAAAATACTGGGAAAGCCTTTTGTAAACAAACTGGAAAACATGAATGACAAAAGTGGAAAGTCCTGAAAAGTCAAGTACAAGACTGGTGAAAAACAATCCAAAAACAAAACATTTGCAGGATATAAACAAGTAGACATCACACAAGTTTATGTGATGTTATGTCGTATAATTGTCATCATATAAGTTTTCTTGTATAGTGTATTAACTTTCTCTGTTCTGAGATGAAATATTGGACACTCACAGATTAAATGGGGAAATGTTTTATTTGGCTCATGGTTTTCAAGGGTTAAGTCCATATTCGCCTGGCTCCATGGTAGAAGGGCTTGGCAGAGAACTACTTAATACACAGCAGCAGAAAGCAGAGCTGGAACAGTGCTAGAAGAAGGGGCAAGGTGCCAGAAGTAGTAGCCAAGGACTTACCTCCATGACCCACTCACTTATAACCCAGAAGTGTCCTTTACTAACCCTCTAAGCAGTTCCCAAGCACATCAAATTGACAAAGTTAAATGTCACAATCAATATGGAAAAGACCAGCCAGTCTAGCAAAAACTTAATTCAAAGAAGTAGAAGTCTTGTAATAACTGACAAGTATATAAATGACTTGTGATTTATGCAATTGTGATCATCATGGTTAAGAACACACATGATAGGGACGGACCACCAGGACTGGCATCCTGGCCTCGCCCATAAACTGGCTATGTGATTTTTGACAAGTCACTTAACTTTTGTGTCTGTGTTTCTTTGTTGATTAAATGAAGATAACCATCATTACCTAAGCATCTGAAGTATATGGTGAGGGTTAAATGTGTCAGTAAATGTAAAGTGTTTTCACCAGTTTGTGACCTACACTGAGGTCTTATTGTATGGATTGGCATCTTCACCTAACTTCTTTTAGGAAATTAAATGATGAAATTCATCTAAACAATCCGAATAACAAATAGGTTAATGATTTTCCGTTTTCAAGGAATAGGAAGAAAATCTTCAAATGGGAAGGAGGACAAGGGAGGGGAGAAGGGGCAAGGAAGGAAGGGAAAAGAAAAAAAGAATAGAAAGAAAAATGGAATTAAAGCTTTTGTAAATAAGGAAAGGAAGGGGGTTGAAGGGAAGGGAAGGAATCGGGGAGGAAAGAATCAAGATGTATCATAAATAGGTACAAATTCCCTATGATCAAGGTGATCATCAGGTATATCTAAAATGTATCAGTAAAATTAACAGAGAGATGGAGGGGTAGGGGGTGAAGGAGATAAAAAAACAATTGAGGTTTGTTATGTACCAATCTCGGCTCCACACAAGGGATATAATCGTTATGTTCTACAAACATGTATTAAGGAAACTGATTAAAAGAAAATTAAAAATGAGTTAGAAGACAGAAAAAGGGCACTGCAAGCAGTGGAAGGAATGTGACTTTGCCTAAGTCTGTGGAAGGTATTTGGGTTCAACTGATTAAAATTTAATGTACACAAATCTCTGAACATTAACAGTCTAGGTACCTACTTTGGAGAGGCATCTGGGGCACAGAGAAATACCGTAATTACCCATAGTCACACAGATGTTAAATGCCAGAAATGGGAATTGAATCTGTCTGGTTTCACAGGCCTATCATGGTCTACTGTTACACACACACACACACACACACACACACACACACACACAAGAAAGTCTTACAAAGAAAATGTCTCGTTTCTTATGGAAAGATGCATGTTACGTGAGATCATTTTACAAAGAGAGAAATTGCTCTATGTCAAATTACAATGCCTGAAGCTGATGAAGCTCCAGAGACAGACATTTTCACTGAGGCCAAGAATATAAGTCAGCATATATCCACAAGGCAGATTGGCAGTGCTGCCCTAAGCTTTAGCATAGCCATATGCCATGACTAAGCAATTCTGTCTCTAGGCATTTATCTTAAGAAATGTATCTTGGGGTACACAGAGATATCTAGGGATAAACTCATCATGCTGTTTACAGTTGTTACCAATTGAAAATTATCTTAATGAGTTGTAACAAGATAAGTCAAGTTCATTACAGAATATCCGTAAAGTGAAAAACCATTCTGAATTACATAAGAAGATTGATTAGGTGGGGGAATATAATGCTTTCTATACAGTTTTAAACTTGAAAGACAAGTTACTAGAATACAAATGAAGACTACATCCAGATAGTATTTAACATATCATTACTAGGTCCTCCTTCATGTTACAATGCTGCCTCTTGCAGACTTACTTCACAGTCACTTCCTATACCTGTACTATTTTTACTCACACATAGGGGGCTGGGGATATAGCTCAGTGGAATAAGCGCCTGCCTAGCAAGTGCAGGGTCCTGAGTTCGATCCCCAGTACCGCAAAAAAAAAAAAAAAAAGAAAAAACAACTATTTTTACTCACACTGTACAGACCAGGAAACTAAGAACAGAGGGATTATGTAATTTATCCAGTTTCCCATCAAGTGTGAGGCAGAGTTGGAATTTAGACTCAGTTCATCTGCTTCTGGGGGGTCCAAATATCACCTAACTTCTAATTTCATAAGAGACATAAATGTACCTTAAAAACTACAGATGTGTTTTTATTTGTTAAATTTTTATTTGTTCAATATTATTACTGTTGTATTTTTCTCATTAAATTTCACTTGGTAAATTTGTATCTAATTTCTAGAATTAACATATACTGCTTTTATAGAATAACTCATATTTTAGGGCAAGTGGATTGTTAAGAAGTAGCACATCAAGGTTCTATGCCATTTCCCAGCTTCAGAGGTGCTTTGGGTTTGGTTTTGGCTTTGGTGTTGGGTGGGGCAGTGAGTGGACAGATTTCCTGGGAAGGGAAAAGAGGTGAAACATACGAGTCAGGAGAGCCTGAGGGGATGAACTAGGGCTTCATCTACTGGTTGGTATCGGTGCAAGTAGACATTTGAATCCCTCTTGTTTGTAACTCGTGTCATCAGAACCAGGCCTGATTCCAAGTGGGGTCAACATGAGTTGCCACTAAATAAAGCTTATTTGTTGCCCTCTGCTAGGCCATGTTTCTGTCCTCGTGGCACTTTGTTGGGTAGTCACTTTGCATGAGCATCAGCTGAGACCGACTGGTGTGTCACCTCATCACACTGACATGTTTTGCCTTTCCCCCAAGAAAGGCTCGAATTGGATAAAGCTAATTTATACCCACAGCTCTACATTCTCACTTAAAGATCAAACATGAAGAAGTCAATATGACTCTTTCATTTGGATTTTTATCCTCAGTGTATAACATTCCTCCCCTTTATTCCTTCTTACAGATTCTAATAGACATTGCTACTGAATGATTGGGTGTGGTGTTGAACTAAAGATTTGTTCAGTCAGACATAATAATGAAAACTCTTTAGTCAGTCAGCTTTTAGAAAACCTTCCATATTTTCTATGATTATAGCTCACTTAAGGAAATTTAATATTCTTTCTTGCAGAAAAAAAGTTGATTAGTTTAAGGATGATCATGGATCAGACTAAATATTTTAAACCAGACTGCTTTCTTGGTAACTTTTCCTTTGACTCAAAAATCCTAAATCATTACTCAGACACAAACTTCCTGTACTCTTTTATGCAGAAAATAATGTGGCCAGGAATGAGCTCCTAGCATACTTGTGATAAAAGTTTATGATGTTTATATTGTATCTGAAGATAATGTAAGGGTCGTGAAAATGCCTATTTTCCTGATTATGGAAATTTCTGTTCATAATTAGGTCATATCTACGTCACTGTCTGGTGGAGATGCTTTCCTCAAATTATTGCCTACTGTCACACATTCTTTGCCTATGAAAAGACGAGCATAAAACCATAGGTGATAGGTCAATTGTAAGAGTTTACCTTGCAAAATTGATGTAAGCATATTACCTAGTTTTTTTCTTTCAAGACCATTATATTTGAGTAAAATAAAGTCCTCTTCTATCAGCACAGAAAGGTCCTCCGTATGTATTACAGTACTCCTTTTGTCATAAATTAAAATCTGTTTCATTCCTTTATGCCTTTGATGGCAGGGGCATCAAAATTAGTTGAGGTGCTATCTCACATACAAAGATAAAATGTAGAGATTTTCTCCTTTAAATTTTCTTTTGAGTATTCATTAATTACTCTATTTAATACATATTTTTAAATGATAAAGTGTTAGAAATTATCTTCAGAGTTCTAAGTGTAAATAATGACCTTAGCTTTTGACACAAAATCTATCTGTTAGTTTTCACTTCCTATTATAATTACTGTACATAGGAGCTTGGCAAATTGGGATGTTAGAGAATGTTTTAACCTATATTCTTGTGTTGGAAGTTCAGTTTCATAAATATGGTGGAAAATTAAGATTTATATAAACATAATCTCTTCTGTAAGCATTTCAGCATTGTTTTTAATAACATTAAATGTTCCAATCCATTTACCTTTCTTAATTCAAATATGTTTCAAATCCAAACTAGTATATTTGCCCTTTCATCTACTCTTCACCATTTTTAAAAATACGTTTTTTTGTACCAGATTGAAGAGTTAAATCTACAAATGTTCATTAATAAATTGTAGTTTATTTGCATTTTGAATATTACACAGTAGTTTAAAAATTAGTCAGATTATCCATCTTGCATTCTTAGATCTGGTAATCTGAGCAACTTTGTTGAAAATAGCAATATGTAATAAAACAGCCACTGCTGATTCCTATCATTTTGTTCTGAAACTCTGTATCATTTTTACTATTTTTGCTTTGTTTTGTTTTTGTCTGTTGATGATATTTTGCTATTGTTCTGCTGTTATTCTCTTTAAAATAAAAAAAGATCTGTATACTAATACAAAACCATATAGGTAGATGCAAACTGAAGTTACAAAATATCTACAGAGTGTCACTTAGGCCAAAAGTCTTAAATCCTTTTGTAACACTCTTTTTATGATTATAGATTCTTGGTAAAACTTGAAAATGATGCATGCCCAATTCCTGCTGAATTTCTATATAGGGAAAAGAATTGTGATATTTATGGATGTTCAAGAGGATGTTAGTTTCTCTGGTAATTTTTAAACTTGTTGAATTTGTATGTTTTAAATTAATTTTATATCACAGTGCTAGATATGAATAACTTTAATCATTTCTGGCTTTGATGCTGCCTTTAATGCCTCTAGATGGATTCTGGGTTTTGCTGACACAATTCTAGGGACATTGAGTAACAGGAAATGGTCATTTACCAAATTAAAAAAAACAAAAAACAAAACAAACCTCCTATTTGCTATAAAATATTTCTTTTTTATACGGATCCCCCTTTTCTTTTGACCTTCCTTAACCCTTAAGAAATCATGGAAAATTTAAGAATACAGTGTCATGACTGAGGATTGAAGCAGAGCTGACTTACAGCAAATGCAGCTTGGCAAAGTGTCATGCTATTTTTGTATTTATCTCTTTCAACTTTAACACCCACCATTTATTAAGTGAGACTGTGTATCCCAGCAGAAGCTCCGAATCCTGTTTGGACACTGCTGAGGAAGGAAGCCAGGTCTTTATGGGGCACCCCCTTCCTCTTAGCCCATGGCCAGGAAAACCATCATAGTGCATAAAAGCTATTCAATCTGAGAAAGGTGGGGTGACTTTGGGAAGGAAGATGACCTCTCCCTTGTAAAGTGGAATTGCTGTTTTCCTCTGTGCCTTAGTCAACTCATTTCCACCACTGTTTATAAGAACACTCGTGTGAATGCTTGGAGTGACAGCAATAGTCATTTAAAATATGGCTCCGCTTCCACATTGTTGAATCTCCTAAACTGAGCAAATTGTTGATCATTGCAATTCCCAAATAGCATGCTTGATAATCTTAAATTTTGCTGAGGTCCTTTTAGCATGATCCAGTATGTTCTTAAAAGCCAGAAGTATAGTCAGCACATATGTACCATTACTGTGTATAATAAAAGCCTGCCTGCTATCCAATCTGCAAAGTGTGATGAAATCCAACTAATTAACATGCCTTTCATGGGGTCTCCATGCCTTTCATAGTTTCTAAAATGAAACGAGCTGTCTTGTACACTGGGGTTTTCAGGTAGCTTAGTGTTTAGACTGATAAACGGGTTTGAAGATTTACTGATACCTTGTGTATTTGGAATGATTGGATTTGACCTCAGCTTTTGCCTGATTTTATTTATTTCATTTATTTCATTTATATTGTTCCCTAGTTAGTTAAATAGAGATTGTTTTATGAAAATCAGCTTCTGTGTTAATTTCTTTAACACATTTAATAAGCTTTTTGCAAATGTTTTTAGATTAACTAAAGAATTGCAGGCGAGTGTGTTCTTGTATAGCTTTTACCCTGTTTTTTTTTTTTTTCTAAAGTTAGCATCTTAAAGTACTGTGATATGTTTGTCAAAATGTAAAACAAATTGCATGGGTGCATTGTTAATAATTAAGCTCTGATCTTTATTTGAATTTCACCAGATTGTGGGCTAATATCCTTTTCTGTTCTGGGATACGATTTAAGATACTAAACTGTATTTAGTCATTTTATCTTTCTAAGTTCTTCTAATTTATGATGAATTACTAGTCTTTATTCTTTCCCATGACCTTGACAGTCATGAGGAATATTGGCCCAAGATTTTGTAGAATATTCATTAGTTTTGAATATATGAAAACATGTAACTGCTGGGTTTTTTTTAAAAGGGAAATGTCGTCCATTCATGGTTTTTAACCAATAATTTTCCATTTTGACCTGGTAAATATTACTTTATCTTCTTATCAATAACAATAGAATTCTGTAATTAAAAGTTGATTCATGATGGGTTTCGTATTTGTTTCTTCTGTTAATCATGCTACATTCTCAACTGCACCAAAGTTAGTTTTGCTCATTCCATTTAAACCACACAGAAAGTTTCCACTAATAAATATATCAACTCTCATTTTAACAGATTAGAGATGGAGAACCAAATTGTTATGTGTTAAAGAACAAAGATTTAGAACAAGCCTTTAAAGGAGTTCTCTACTTAGAGATGGATCTCATATATAATCCGGTAAGTCTCTTTGGACCATACCTCCCAGCTTTTGTGTACCTAAAATAAAAGGCCTTCAGACATTGAAATTAATGTACAGTATTTCAGAAAGGTTGCAACTAGAGAATAGAGAATATTTTTTAAAAACTTCACTATAAAGCCTATCTTGAGCCTCCCAGCTTGCAAGTTGTATTAATACTGGTGAGACAGCAAATTGATGATGTTTAATTTGTAATAAATCCAAATGTCAAGAAAAAATAAAAACAAAAGGAAAAATAGTTTTTATATAACACATTAACATATAGAAATTTATGTAAATGTAGATGTATATTCATAATATAACTTCTGATATACATTCAAACAATTCTATGTATTATAAAGTTTGTCATAAAATCTACAATATATGTATTTGAGTGTGCTATAACATATATAATATCTTTACCAGCTATACTATCTGTAATATGTAATCTGGGCAACACATAGTGCTAGTAACTTTTATATATAATGAGTTTTATATCTCTATATTTGCATATTTTCGGTAGTGCTAGAACTGTGAGAACAGTGTTTAGAATGAGAGTATGTTTCTTTTCTTCCCTTTTTCTCCATTTCCCTTTGAGGAAATCATATGTGCAGGTTACAAGATAAATGACCCCTTGTCTCCTGCTGCCTTGTGTATAGATTATGCTGAAAGATTATTATACTCTGGTTAAGTGATTATTTTTAGTTGTTTATTTTATGTAGAGGAAAGGACTTGAGTTGTATCCTTTGCTTCCTCTGGTGGTTTGTACGAGTCACAAAATACTGTTAACCTCAGTTTATTTCCTATAAAATGGGGCTACCATGGCTCATCTACTTCCAGCTCAATGAAATTCCCTGTGGAAGTATTGCTTTTCACTAATTGAAAATTACTGTTCATATACCAGGTATCATTGATAAAGTCCTAGTTCAGAAAGACACTAGAAAGAGGTTTCAGCTTTTAGAGACACTGGTTTAAGAAGCTGTGCACCTCATTCTCTGCAGTGATTTAAAATACACCCATGTGAAGTTAGCTAATTAGTGACAATATTCTACTAACTGAGGTCTGAGACCTAGGGTCTCTCATGGAATGAGATCCTACCAACAGTGAACAGCACAGGGCATTGCCTCTGCTTCCTGCCGTGACCTTAGGGCCAGAGGCATTGGTGTCTCTGCTCTTCCCAGTTACTCAGACGCAAAGTAAAGTCCACATGAATGCTGCTCTTTTAAACAGTGGTATCTTTCTAGGTCAAGGCCAGTATTAGGACCTTTACTCCCAGAGAAAAGCGCTTTGTTGAAGATAACCGCAAGCTGTCCAAAAAGGTAGGTCCATGTAGTATCGTAAGTGACATGTGGGTTTACTGAGCACCCAGTCCCCAAGGGCTTCCATGTCATCGCTTGTGTGCTTCTCTCGCCCTGTCCTTTCCTCTCCATTTCCTTCCATTGTCTTCCTTTCTTTCCCTAAACAAGGGCTTGAGGCACCTCAATGAGAGGCTGAAAACGTACAGCCTATGTATGGGATGAAGCAGAAGGTGTCCACCCTGCCACTTTCTCGTAGATCATTCCCTGAACAGTTTAAAGCAGCAGGCATCCACGTCCTCCCGCCTTTCCTTCCTCACAGCCCTGTTCATCTCTGGGCTTCAAAACCTCAAAATACACTCTGCCTGTTGAATAGGTCAGGCATTCAACCGGTACATCTTTGGAGATTTCTGGCCTCCAGTCCTCCTTCGACTGCTCTTAACCATTTTTGTGTTGTCCAAATTTGAGGGGGTGTTGGCATTTTATCTCCTATGGACTTAACTGTCTCCTTCCGTCTTTGCTTGTTGCCCTAAATGCTTCTCTCATCAGTGCAACCCTCCATGAAGAACAGGGACTAGTAGGGAAAGTCTCACTGTGATTATTATCATTATTATTGTTATTGTGTTATGTTTTTTCTGGTTGCTGTTCAGAGTCTTTCCCTGTCTCTTTAGACAGAGCTCACGATTTTAGTCCATACCCATTGTCCTTCTTCAGAGTGTAGCAAAGAACAAAGTGTTCCCCCTTTCAGGCATTTATTACTTCCCCCTCTTCCTGTGGGTAGACAGCTGCGGATGACACAAAGCAGTTAAATATAAAGGCACCTTATCATCCTTTTGTTTCCCATGAACTTCTGGACGTACTTGGAAAAGGCCTCCAGATTCTTCTGAAAGGAAGCATCTGCATGTTTTTTTTTTTTTTTTTTTTGCCTACCCTAGCATTGAGTGTAATATTTATTTTGTGTAATGTGAGTAAATGTCTTATTATTGCTGCTTTTTGCTCTATTTACTTGAAAGTTAAAACCTGGGTTGAGGTAGATGGGGTAACTACATTGCAAACAAACTGAAATGAATCTACGTTCAAGTGAGGGAAATAAAAATTTCCTTTGCAAAACAAGGCCTCCGGGAGAGCTGGCTTTGGGCACAGAGAGGAGTGAGGGGTTGTGGGATGAAATCTGGGGCATGGCAAGACCCTCTCCACAGGCCTCTCACACTTAGTTTCCGCAAGTGTTCATCAGGTTGAAACTTTTGCTTACGATACACATTCTTAAAAGCACCTGATATATGACAGACATTTTTTGAAGGCCCTTAATTTTCATAGCCACTTGTAAGGTTAGACATACTATCAATATTTTGTGAGAGTGGTTTAAGAGACTTCCCCAAGCTTTCACAGGTAGGAATTATGAGCACATGATTCCTTTTTGTCTTGGTTACTTTACTCTCATTACTGAGACAAAATACCCAACACCCAAAATTAAGGAAGGAAGGAAAGGGTTATTTAGCTCACGGTCTGTGGAGGTTTCAGTCTATTCTTGACTGGCTCCAAGGCAGGGTGCCACATGGCCAAGGGCAACCATTCATGGTGGCCGAAGATAGCAAATGCAACAAGATCAAAAGGGAAGAGGGGTGGCAACCAACCTCTTTCCCCCTCTTACATTGTATGCAAACTACCTGCCTCAGGTTTGGTGTAGCACTCACATCCATAATTCCAACACTGGACCATGAATCAATCATAAACTCCAGAAGCCGCCCCATGACTGCATGAGGCTTTGGGGGACAGCCAGACACAAACCATAACACCTTCTTATACACTTTGGGGTTACATGCGCTATAATCAGTATTGGAAATCCCTTGGCATATGAGGCAGAGCGGGCATGCAACACCCTCTCTGTCAGCTCCAGAGCCAAGTCATCCCATCAGCCAAGCATTGGGCAACAGTTAATTTTTCTAAACACAAAACCTCAGTATGGGTGATTAATTGCAGTGTTGGCACTTTGCAATGAATAAATGAGATTGGGTTTTAGTTTGGGCACTCAACTTCTAAAAGGTTCGCCCTCACTGTCTATAATACTATGTTTCCACGATTAATCTATCAAGTTGTTTCCACATTAAATGTCAACACTCACTACCATTCTGTCTCTATCTCTCTTTTATCTCTTCCTCTGTGTCTCTCTCTGTCGCTGTCTCTCCTTTTCACACCCACACACTCCTGCCTACACCAAATGACTGATTGCTACAGCTTTTACCAACTTGATTTGTGCTGAACATGATTGCAACAGGCTCTTCTTTACCAAATAAGCTGAAATATGCATTGGATTTGCTCTTCCACTACGGATGATAATAATTTTGAGAAGCATTTTGGAAGTATCAGGTCATTTACTTTCTATTAATTATTTTTTGTATTCACACCTCTACAGAATATAATTTAAATGATCAGGTAATAAGACCTAAAGGTACTACTTACAATGCATAGATCTAGTTCCTTGTTTTCTATTATTTTTATCAGATCTTATCAAGAGATGTAGATCGTGTGAAAAGACTCACTGTGGCAATATGGAATACAATTCAGTTCCTTAAAAGCTGCTTCCAGTGGGAGTCCACACTAAGAAGTACAATAGCATTTGTGGTAAGCTTCCTTTTTTATGTTCAAATTATCTGTTGCTTATTTGTATCTTTCTTCTTTCTAAAATATAGCATAGGGGTTATGTGGAGTTTGTCTTTCTAAGATTATAATTAGGTCAAATTTACCCATAAAAATCTTTTAATTTACTCACATCCTACTCATATACCATTTCTTGGTGAGCTTAAAAGAGCCAATGTTCTGTATATTTTAAAAGTCCCTATAGCTATTATCTAGCTAAATTCATGGTTTCTCCATTGACTATATTTCTCTTCTTCTGTGCCACAGCTGCCAGTAATTTTTGAAAAATGGCAGCTAAAAGAAAATCCCATGACTAAATGGCTATAATTTAGGTTTTAAGTAAATCATTCACAAACTTTGATGTTAAAACATTTATTGATAGAGAGCCACTTGGGACATAATTGATTGTTGCCCATTACAATTTGACTCAGTGCCACCCTGAAGCTATGCTCCTGTGTATGAAATGCACTCATTTCTCTGATAAGCATAATCAAATAACAGAACCAAAGAGCTGCAAGAGATCTCAAAGCCTTGTGGGAACATGTGAGAATCTTGGCGAGACTTCTGAGTTGGCAAAGAGCCTTCTCTTTCCATCTTTGGATGGTCTCCCACGTTTATAAAGGGACTTGTCCTTGATCAGATTGTTAGAGTCAGACATGGGAGAGAAACCAAGTCTCCAGTGGTAAATCCTGTGCACTTGGCCATTTGTTTCTTTGCTGTGCAGACAGCACCAAAGCATTCATATGGTGGATGAGTGGCCTCAGAGGGAATATGGGTTATGGTACAAGTGAAGTCTGATTTCTGCACATTACATGGTTCTTCTGTCTTCTGTTGTCAGTATAGCCTCAGTGTTTTCTCTGACTGCACAGACTCAGACTTATAAAAAGCATGGGAGCTTAAGATGTGGATGGGCTCTGGATCATTCCCATCTTTTTTTTATAGAATCAAGTGTACCATCTACATAACTGGCTGTTTCCTTGCTGCTGAGGATACTTTGTTTGGCCTGTTTTAGTTTCTCATCACTTCAGGGCACAAAGGACCTAGGCTGCCTGCAGATTTACCTTGAATATACCTTCTGTGCTGTCTGAATTTGCTAAAGCAGTGATAATAAGGGATTTGTTAATCCATCTCCGTCATTTTGCCATTTGTTTATCCACGCCCATTTCTCATGTCCTCCTCAGCTGGTGGCTTCACGTGTTGGGGTCCTCTCCAACCTCCCCAGCTCCACTTCCCACCTGAATTCCCTTCCAAAACTTTCCATGGAATGTTCTGTGCAACACTGGCCAAAAGAGGAAAATGAACACAATTGGTGGCTTCTTCCAGTCAGTGCTCCTGCCAGTATGTGGAAGAGCGGAGAATTTCCTCTTGCTCCAGTTCAGTTATTGGCACTATGATTTTAGCAAAACAGAGATCTAGTGCTCTGGATTCTACAGGGGGATGACAAGAATGATTAATGGGCTGCTGGCTTGATCAGAAGAAAGATTAAAACAAAGGAAGTGAAGCAGGGTTTCCAGGAGAGGGGACTTCCAGACCGGAAGTGGCCTTGGCAGGGGCCCCTTGGACACTGCCTTTTTCCCGAGTGAGCCCTTCTCGCTGGACTCCGCTTAGAGCTGAGCTGTCAGGCACACAGAGGTTGAAGCTCTCGCTTCTGGATGCCCGAGCCCCACAGAAAAAAAAAAAAAAAGGTTTAAAGCGATAAAGGTGCTGTTATCCCTGGTTCTCCACAGCCTGGTTTGCCAGAACACCTCAGTTTATGAGACTGTGGATAACCCCATTTTCTGTGGATTTAGGGGATTTTTCCCTCTGGATGTCACGGAGAAAAACAGTCAATTAGAAATATCACTCCATTAGCCCTCTGTAGCCACAGCTTCTGCATTCACAGATTGGGCTAACCACAGATGGAAAATATGTTTTCAAAACTGTGTTTGCTTTTGGGTTTGTTCATTTGTTTGGTCAATTTTGCATGCCTGTGTCTTGTAATCTAAACTACTATTCCGAAGATAGCAATATGCAGTATAACGACCAGTATAACTTTCTATTATCTTGTTGTGAAATTCTGTATTGGTTTTTCCCTATTTTTTATTCTCTTTAAAAAGTTTGTGTTTGCTGGACATGCCTATAATCCCAGCACTTTGTGAAGCTGAGACAGGAGGGTCACAAGTCCACATCTTACCACCCAGGCCACTGAGCGCATCACTGTCTCACATATAGACATCTAGATATCTAGATAGGTAGCTGTAGACACAGACACACATACAGATCCTGAATTTGTTTGTCCTGAGAAGACTGGGGTGAAACTGCTCAGTTAAACACATCTTAGTCTTAAGCCGAGACATTGTGATCAAGTTTATATTTACAACACCCAGCCATGGTGCATTTCAGTGCGACTGAGTCACTGCAAGGTGGATGGTCACCTGCCCTAAGCCAATGAGATGTACTTTTATTAAACTGCTTTTCGTTGCTGAATACTCTCATAATGATACTTAAAAACCATTAGTATTATTTAAAGAGACTATAAAGAAAATACTTTTATAGGGCCCTGTCTGCATGTCCTTGATTATTTCCTTCTATTTGTGTGTTTTATTGTTTTTAAAGTAACAGTATGGAGAGTCAACCCTGCATTCACTGGGGAAGCATTCTGCTTTCCCTTGGACGGGATGGCTGCCTGTGTAATAGGGTCGCACGCCTGCAACCTGGAGTCTGTGGCTCTCCGTTGTGGTTGTCCTGCAGTGTGTTATATCCTCGGATGCCCTAGGCTAGAAACAGGCAGAGAGCCTGTGAAGATGAAGCCGTACCTTGTCTCTGCCCGACCCACCAGGTCTGTGCTCCGTTTTTCAGGCTGGTACACTCTGTCTGGTGTTTTTCTGTCAGCTCCCGAGGACAGAATGTTCCTCCTGGTCTTTTTTCACTGATATGCTACGTTGTTGCTGTTCTGCTTGTTTGCCTGGCATTCTAGAATAGAACAGTTTGGTAGTAGTCTGAAGTGTGTTTATTAAGCCAAGGGCTTATTAGATGACCATACGTCACTGGAAGGTTTTTCTCCTCTGTTGGAGCTTAGGATAAGTGATAGTTGTGGGTTTCCTGGTGCCAGGGTGAAAGGGTCCTTTGTGGTGGAGCTGTCCCTGTGGGGCTCCCAGAGATACTGGAGGTGATGCTGGGCCCTCACACAGAGAGCAAAACAGAAGGGGATTTGTTACTTTGCTTTGTGAGAAAACATGAAATAGTCTGTTAATTTCATGTCCTACTCTCTATTTCCAGGGGATGCAAAACATGTAAATGCTACAATGTGTTTAGTTTATTCTGGCTTGTTAATTTTAAGGCACTATGAAAGTGAACCCACACATTTGCCAAGGATTTCTATGTGTGGGCAAATACATAACTCCTAACTTGTGGAAAGCTGCTGTTAAGGAAAAGCAACAGGTTCTATATATCCATGTAGGTCCAGTCAGAAGTACTGGGCAGATATTGGGCAATTAAGCTGTTTAGACTGTTCAAGCATAAACCCACTCTCCCTTCAGAGTTTTTCCTCAACGCCTATGACTATGACTGCTTTGCCAACACTAAGAGAGAAAAGGTACTTTGAATTCATTTGACTTCCACTGTGGCAATGTTGCTGCATATTATTAAGTTCATGGTAATTGGAGAAATTAAACTAGGGCTTTTGGGTGGTCAGAACACTCCAAGTCCACAGGCTCAATTATTTTTGTGATGACGAGTATTTAAAAATCTCTCTAATTGTGTCTTTTGAGTCTTTGTTCTTCCTCCAAGTTTTCTATATATTTTGGTGTATTGCCTTTCTAAACTTTAATTATTTGCGCTAAATTATGTATATCTGTTTTTCTCTTCAGAAACTGCATTCTTAGGCCAGGCCATGGTAGTGTATGCCTGTAATCCCAGCACTTGGGGGCTGAGGCAGGAGAATTATTGCGAGTTCAAGACCAGCCTGGGCTACAAAGTGAGCTCAAGGCCAGCCTAAACTGCATAGTGAGACCGTGTCTCAAAAAGATAAAAAAAAAAAAAGTTTCATTCTTGACTTTCCAGATGAAAGACAAACATATATGCCAATTTTATTGACAAAGACCAAAGGCAACTAAAATGCCTTGCTTAGAAGAGTATCTATATAGTTCCATAGGAATAGATTTATAAACAGATAGGATGCTTTATGCATGAGCACATGGTTATTGCCACACACTCTTTGAACTCTAATGGTATTCATAGTTCATGCAACTTCACTGTATCAGGCACTGCCCTAAGCATCCTACAAATGTGAACTCATTTTATTCTCAGAATAAACTGCTGCTATAGGTGCTAATTGCTATCTTCTAACAGATGAGAAAAATGAGCCTATATAGGTTAAGTGAATTCAGAGCTCATATGGTTTTAAGAGACAAAGCTAAAATTGAAGCCCAAGTCATCTGGTTCAAGAAGGCATATGTGTAACTATTGGTTTTAATTATGCATAACTATTCCCGTCATCAGTGCACAGGATGCTGGTCTCATGGTTCTTGTAGTTGGATGCTGACTCTAGGAGCAACTATATTGATTATTTCAGATGTATCTATCTATCTATCTATCTATCTATCTATCTATCTATCTGCATGATGTGCATGACTCCAGGATGCTTTGGAGGAAAGAAACCTTTGTTATGTGGTGGTAATTATTCCCAAGTGCAGTCACTTTATTCACAGGTGTCATAGCTAAAATCAAAGAAGCAGAAAGGCAGAAATGCCTGTAATATTCCCAGGGAATAGCCCAGACCCCGATGCTATATGCATATGACACCCACGGACTCTAACTTGATGATCTAGAAAATCCTGTTCTCTGATTCTATACCAATCCTCAAACTGGAACTTTTAGCTTTACAGTGTTTCAGGGATAGTCTTAAACGATATGGAAGGATGTTCCAGGAAAAAAAAATGCAGGTTGAGGACAACTAATTGTAGGAGTCAGATTTTCTTTATCATTTCCCACACTGTTCAAGGTAAAGGATGGGAGAGGAAGAGAGAACAGTTATTGATTGCATCAGTGCATTTCTTCAAAATA
Source organism: Dinomys branickii (assembly GCA_004027595.1). Taxonomy (NCBI): domain Eukaryota; kingdom Metazoa; phylum Chordata; class Mammalia; order Rodentia; family Dinomyidae; genus Dinomys; species Dinomys branickii. Next base: position 76,873 of record PVLD010000440.1, on the reverse strand, counting down.
TCTTAACACAATAGCAATCAAAGTGACAGGTACAAACTTCTGGTTAGTGGAGAGCTCTGTTATATATCCTTAGTGTCTCGGTACAGCTATATTATTTAAAGAACTAATTTATTACCCAAAGATCATTTTGCACTGTGATATTTTTAGTGCAGCGCCCTCATGAATGTTGTTTTTTGGTAACTTTTTATTTTTGGTTAATGTGTATGCATGTAGTAAGCCCCAAAATTTTCGATAAAAATATCTTCACCTATATTATGCTATCAACACATTTTTCACCAGTTACAATAGCATTCACATGACAGATGGTATCATTAGAAGGATATTTTAAATAGCAAAGGTCTCCTGATGCTTTGAAAAATAGGACTACATTTATATAGTTCTCCTCTTCCACCAGTCTTGCAGGCACATGCCTATTACACCTGCGGAGGCTAGTGGGGGAGGCCTTGAGGGCTTCCTCATTTTATTAAAATTTACCTGGACATTTGACATTAGAAAGCAATCTAAACCTACCGTATACCAATGGGTATCTTTGTAAAAGTATGATTTTAGCATCTGTGACTTTTTCCTTATTTCTGGAGTGTAGGAAAATTAATCTACTCTCCAGAGTTGACAGGGTTTGTAATATGATCTCTGCTTTAATGCTTCCATCAACCTCCCCCCAATAAGGTTAAAAATAAAACTCTGCACTTTCTTAATGATATCCTATGGCTAACATTTGTAGAAATGTTAGCTTTTAGAGACCCCGGGCTATGGATAAGTGCAAAATAACTTCACTTTAATAATAACGGCAGCAGTCATAGAACCAACCCTTCCAACATGCAGCACGTGAGCATGTACATGTGTGTGTGTGTGTGTGTGTGTATGTGTGTGTGTTTGCGTGCGTGCAGGTGCAAGTGGAAGCTCACACTAAGAAGCAGAGGGCATGGAAGAAATGAAAAGTTGCCCTGTAGAACATTTCAGGAAAACAGTTCAGTAAAAATTGGATGACTCTTCTGTAGTTTAAAGAACATTCAGATTCACTGTGCTGTATTAGAATTGACAAATGCAACTGCAATTTTGTTTTGGGATTGGAGTTTTTAAATAATGCTAGTCAAATGTCCTTTCCATGTTTATGCGTTAACCGTGTCTAAAATGTTAACTTTTATAAAAATTCTATCACCAATTTATTTATAGCTCAATACCTGTATTTGATTAGCCTTTTTCAGGGGGGCTTTCTCTACATGTGCTAGAAATCACTATTGGACACACAAAGAAGATTCACAGTTCATTTGGTGGGTGTTTGTGCAGGTGCAGCTCAAAGATGAATGGTGTTTCTGTAAAGACGAAAAACAAGAAATTTCACAGTTGTCATAACCATTTTATATGGAGAGGATTTTTAGATATCTTTTAATATGTTTGTGTAGGCATACACTCATTTGTCTATACGTATGAAATGTATATATATATGTGTGTATGTGTGTATATATATATTATATAAAATGCTTACAATATTATAAAATGATTTGCTACATCTTTTCATGGGAGACTACATAATATACTTTCAAAAATTTTTTAAAGTTTTTAGCATTTTTAATAAGAACAATCCATCACTGCACATTGTGATTATAATTTTTACAACATAATTGCACCTTCTATTGACAACTTCTCAGGCATTAACTAATTATGCCATTTAATAAAATTACAATAATTGCATTAAAAAGATTATCTGTTGAAGATGTAAAAGGACACTATTAACTGTTTTAGCATAGTTTCATGTTTATATTTTCAACCTTATAATTGAATTGTACATCCAGACAGAGGCATAGATACACTGATTTAAATCACTTGGTATTTGGGAGCATCCTGATTTTGACGAATAAACATGAGAATTTTATTATTTTAATCCTAGAGCAGTAAAAATTGCTATGCTCACACAGTGTTAGATAACACAGCTGTGATAGAAAATGGTTAACTCACCTTTGGTACTGCAGGGCCAGCCCCTATTTCAGAGCTTCCCTTCAGCAGCACCGCCTCCATTTTGGGGCAGAGTACTTCCAGCCTCACTTTTTGCTTTAAACTTAAAAACAACAACAGTAGTAATAAAACACTTCCAATAGCCAAGCTCACGTGCACGCACAGATGCATTCAGAAAGCAGAGGACATTTTGAAATGCTTCTTCTGGGCTTTGACTCCGAAGCTCTTGTTTTTTGCAGAGTCCAGTGAGTTCAGTCTAGTTGAGTCTGCAAGGAAATCCTGTTGACTTGAATGTAATTTTCATGTTTAGATTTTACATTTTTGAGACTGGAAAGACTTGAGAGGTCAGGTGGCTTATGAATGCAGCTGCTGCTTGAACATCTTTCATATGGTTTCTCTGCCTCCTTGTTCCACAACCACTGATAGTCTAGAGCAGTGGCAGTGAGCCTTTTAGAGCTTCCAAATAGCTGGTTGGGGTGGTGTGCACACCAAAGTTTCACCCCACTGCTGCAGTATCTTATACGCTGTTAGATGCAGAGTTGCAAAGGTGAGGTTTATATACTAAGCCTGAGCGTTCATCAGCTCATGCCGCCCTCTCTGTCTTCTGCTTTTGCACCTTCATCCTGACTCTCCCTGCTCCTCCCACCCACCCTCTCGCCAATGTCCCCTCACTTCTTTGCCCTCTGTTTTACTTCTTTCAACTCCTTCCCACCTTCCCTTCTCACATTGGTAAACAAAAGTTATTATTTAAATTATGAAATCATATCACAGATTTTGTCTTTTGGGTATCAAACTAGATAATAAGCATAGATACATTTAAAAAATATGAAATGAGCCTGGCATGATGGAGGACACCTGTAATCCCAGCATTTGGTAGCATGAGGCAAGGAGGATTGCCATGAATTTGAGGCCAGCCTGAGTGACATGGCAAGACCCTGACTCAATACATACATACATACATACATACCAAAAAATAAAAACTGTGAAATGAGCATTAAGTGTTGATAGGAATTATTATCTGATGTAACTAACAATGGGTGATGGCGGTGCCCTTCTAATTCAGAGAAAAGCCTCCTTACACACACACACACACACACACACACACACACACACACACACACACACTCTGTCTTTGCAAAGGATAAGTTGTACAGAGACTACCAAAGGACCTGTTCAGTAACAGCGTGATGTTATGACCATTGTTTGAGAGCTGTCTTAGCTTTCTTTCACTATGAAAAATACACAAGAAAAACGACTTCAAAGGAGGAAAGATTTACTTAGCCTCACAGTTCCAGAGCTTTCAGTACATGGTTGGTTGGCTACCTTGCTTTGGACCTGAGCTGATGCAGAAACATCACCATCATGGCAGTGGAGATGGGTCGGAGAGGAAACCGCTCACCTTGAGGCAGCCAGAAAGCACAGAGAGAAAGGAAAGGCTGCGAGCCCTATTTTACCCCTCAGACATATTTTCTCCAACCAGGATCCACCTCTCAGAATTCCCAGTGCAATCAGCTGAGGACCAAGCTTTCAACACAGGCTTTGGGTGACAGTGAAGGTCCAAGCCACAACAAAAGCCAACCATTTCTAGGACTGACTACTGTGCATGCAACCAACCAAATCCCAGAGCATGGAGTCCCACCAGCGAGAATATGATAGTTTTTACTGTTTGTCCTCACAAGTTAAATTACATCAAAACAGGAGGAATTTCATCCAATGATCTAGTTAGCTTAATGTCATCTGTTACAGAATTATGCATTATAACAGAGCTCCATGGTGAAAGGTTTGCTAAAGCATACGAGAAGCTGCAAAGTAGCAAAGGCTAAGGATTAAATCCATACTGCTTCTGATAGTGTGGTGTACACAACAGGCATCCATCTAGTCATTGCTGCTTGGAAGGATGTTAGAATTTTATTGTAACTCCCTCTCTAACCAACAGCTTGTGTGCCCCACAAGTGGGTAAATTCTAAAACACAGTCTAATAACTTTATCTTCATCTCGTGTGGTACACATTGCTTTGGCGTTTTATGACTTGGTCTCATCAGGTTGTTGCTAAATAGCAGCAAAATGACCAAAAGCTGGCCAGCAGCAGGAGGCTTAGAAGAGGAGGGAGCCAACAAGATTTTGAGATCAGCCTTTCTCGAATGGGGGAGTATCTTATTTTTTTCAGTTTCACTCTCCCCATCCATTTCCACATGTGACACCTGGATGTGTGATTTTTGTATCATGCAAAAGTGGAAATAAAAGAGAGGGACTTGGCGTATGTGGAAACAATTGTAGGCAATCTCTGTGTAGGTTTTGACCTGTTAAAGAACCAAGCTCAGCACTTATATTTCTGGCTAATTTGATATTGCCTGTCCTTTTTGCAGCCCAAGCTTTGTTATTTGTGTCTACGCTGTCATTTTTATTAGTCTCTCTGGCTGATCTTTTGGGGCTCCGCATCAGGTGGCGTGTGCTCTCATTGTCTGGCTGGGCTTGGCGCACGCAGGACCCTTTTATTGCTGTGTGGTGTGGGCACGCTGGCCCGGGTAGCCTGTAATTAGAGCCACCACAGGTGACAGTTACAAGAGAGCCTGGTAATCATTCCAGCTGCCTGATCTGATGTTTATGGAGAGAAACCTTCACTGTGGTCTGGTGAGGGTTTACTACGGCATATTGTACTTTTGCCATTTGATTTATGATTTAGAAACATGTACTTTGTTATCTATCTTAAGTATGTCTCATTGGCTCTTTAAATAACAGATACATTTGTGGGAAAGATTGTCATTGGCCTTAGAGTCTGATCTCACTCCTGCCCTTCCCCCAAAGACACAAAGACACAATACAGTCATGTTCAAGGTATAATCATCCCAGCAATGTCCTTGTGCCATGCTCTGACTGCCTTAATCTCCCTGGGATTCTCTCATAATACAAATTCATATTTTTTGGATCTTTAAAGTGACTTTGACCAGATGTGGTAGCACATGCCTATAAATCCCAGCATTCGGGAGGCTGAGGTAGGAAGATTGTTGTGAGTTCGAGACCAGCCAGGGCTACAAAGGGAGCTCAAGGCCAGCCTGAACTGCATAGTGAGACCCTGTCTCAAAAAGACAAAAAAGTGAAAACAAAACAAAAAACTAAAATAACTTTGCTATTCCTGCCCAAGTTTTTGAAAGTTTATATTTTGGCTTATTGTCAGGGCTGCTTCATTTTTTTTGGAGGGGAATAAAAAGAAAAGAAATCCACTTCTTGGCACAGTCGGTGTGAAGTGAGGTGCCCACGGTTGCTGTTTTAATCTAGAAATGATGGAGACATAGGATGTGAAGTGGGAGGGGCTTAAAACAGGGCTTCGGTAAACTGTTTGCCGGGGAAGCTGTATAACTGTGTGCAGGTTCTCAGCCCTGCACCACCTTTATAAAGTATGGCTTCTATAGTCACAAACTTTGCAAATGTGGTTTTACTTCATGAGTATGAAGCACATCTACTCAGCATCCACAGATTCAAGTCTCACACTTGGAAAATCGTCTGTGGAGCGGGTACCCAGCAGGAGAATCGACCGTCTTGGGCCCTAAGTCTTGCTGATACTGTGTGTGCCCTGGGCCGGCCCTTCTTCTCGGCCACATTGAGATATTTTGGCAGCAGTGGTGGTGATGAGAGAGATGACGGTAATGACAGCAAAGACAGTGGTGATGAAAATCTCTGATTTTGGGGTTTGAATGAGTGTTTTACTATGAAAACTTCTTTTGCTATAAGATCTTGTTCTTAATTTATTGGGCCATAATAACATTTCATATGAAGTGTTTTTGCAGATTGCTTTTGAAAAAGAAACAGAACATTAAGTATGCATTTGCTATTAATAGTATTTTCTAACTCTGGACTAATCTACGTATATGCAGTTATAAAATTTTGTGAACTATAGTAACAAATATTTTGTTTGGACACCAATGAGATCCATAACAAATTTCTTTTCTTTTTTTTTTTTTTCCTGGACCGGGGATCGAACTCAGGGCCCTAGTGCTCAGCGGCAAGCACTTAGCCCACTGAGCTGTACCTCCAGCCCCATAACAAATTTTAAAGTAAACTCCTACGTGCTAATTATTCCTTTCCAAACTTTTTTGGGCAAAATATGAAACTGCCTTGTATGTTCAGCTATTGAAAATTTGACTCCCTATATCTTCATTTGCAGTGAAAATTTGACTGCCTGTATCTTCTTCTGGCAAGGTTGATTTTGCACCTTATTGGAGATTCTAAAGCTCTTTATAATGTACATGTTTTCAAGCAATAATAGATTTCCTGGAAATTTAACAGCCTCCCAAAAGAATTGGAAGGAGAAAAATAAAAAATTTAAAAAGCCACTAGCTTGATGATTGCTTGAGTTTGCTTGAAGATAGTCCTGCAGGTGGCGATAGAAACTCATAAATGATAAAACTCCCATGGTAAATTTCTGTGGACTACTTGGGGATCTTCATTTCAACCATTTAATTTTAATTCTATATAATAATCTATAAGCATAATTTATTACATTAGTACAAAATTAACTTCCATGTTGTGTAATTTTCTGTTTTGGCTTTGTAATTTTTTTTCAAACATTCTTGAGTATGTTCATCTTTATCTAGAAGAAATAAAATTCAGAATATGACCAAATTGGTATAGATTTTATATGACAACTTACCATTTTAAACCTTTTTATTGTTTATTTTTACTTACCTTAAAGGTAAAGGTAGTTGCATATCCCTTTGATTAGGTCTGAGTTTGGTGGATTCCTCTGGTTGCTTAGACATAATGCTGTGTTAGAATTTATCCAAAGACCCACTTTTAAATCATTGTAGTCAATTGAGTTGTTTCAGGAGGCATTAACTAATTTAGTTCTAATGTGCTCAGAATCACAAATTCCTGGAAAGATATTACCCAGGGCTAGAAACAAGCATAAATAATGTCTTTTAAAACATAAAATTCATTCTGGATATTATAACGTTTTCAATTCTTTTAGTTATTTTATTTTGGACATTATGCTGAGTCAAAGCAAACTTAAAGCAATAAGACATTGGAAATTCATCTTTACTGCTAGTTAAGGTTCAAAAGTTCTTAAATTGCCTTTTGTAAAATATATATATTCATTTGCCACTTTTTAAAAGTTTGAGTCTGAAAATGCTAATTCTAGAGTGATTTGCTTAGGCATAAAGCTAATTTCAGCCCTCCTATTTTCTTTAAGTCTCATTTCAAAAAATTTGCAGTGCATATTTTTAGGAGGCCCTGCCTTGATTATAAGAAAATGTAATTCTTTTCATTTAAAAGCTTTAGGCTTTAGCCGTTGAGTGTCATCCTCAGCAACTGTAATGTCTTTGGCAAGTATAGAATTTAAGTCTTTGTCTTTCTTCTGAGCATTTCACTAAGTCTTATGATAAAGTTTAAAACCAATACGATCTTGCGTAGGGCAAGATCTAGGCATTCTTGTAATAGATGAGACGGGAAAGAGAAAACAGAAGAAAAAGCAACCTCAGGCCATCTTGTCCTCTGTTCCATAGCTCCTCCAATGGCTCATGAGGGAGAAGAGTGGAGGGAAAGCCAGATCCTCCAAAAACCTATTTTGCAGCCTTCACAAGAAGCATATTCAGTTCTCTGCTCTGGTAGCAGTTGACCAAAATCTAATCCATTAAAAAATATATCGTGGTAAGCAGTTCTTGAAAATGTTTATAATAAATGGTAAAAGCCAAGTCTCCGCTGTGAGATTAGCAGTTGGAACAGGACGTGTTCATCAGGAAATAGGTTATTGCCTGACCAGTTCTCCTGCAGAGAAACCTGCAGGACAGATGATTTAAAAGCTTGCAGTGTAAGGATTTTATTTGATTTCCCCCTTTTGCTTTCTTTTGTATGTAACAGCACAGTTTATCACACACAGGGGCTCTCCTCCATGAATCTATTATGAAGTTCATTTTATAAGCAAAAAGCATGGCATGTTTTAGGGGGTTGACCCAATCCATACTCTGTGATGGTCAGTGACCTATGAATATTAATGTAACTAATTCGCTTTGACAGAATAGGCTTTGTAGCTTGAAAAAAAAATAAGAATTTGTTTTGAGTGTGTGATAAAGGAAAAATCCTGCTGAGGATTATGGTGACATCCAGCTTCTTTCTTGATTGCAGTCTGGCCTCCATGAGTGGACAGAGTGCTCGTCAATAATGCCCCGACATGGATGATACCTACAGGAACATAGGCGGAAAGACTAAGAGATCAAATACACTGGCTAAAAAGCCTTAGGGAAACATTACGTGTCTGAGGTCTGATCTATTGTCTGGGAGGTGGAGAGTGTGAATGCACTCTGCAAAGATTACACTCCCTCTCTAATTGCTCAGACACTTCCTTAAAGGTTTTAAACAGGAAAGGTGATGCTGCTTGTCAATTTTTGTCTTCTGCATGCTGTTGAAGTTTATCTGCCTTTCCACGGAGACCACTAGATCAAGTTTCCTAGCCAGTGTCAAAGGCATAAACTCTGAGTTAGGAGTGAAAGCAATGAGAGGTGTTATTTACAGCTCCGTTATTACGTGCTCTTTAAATGCTCTGCATTCCATGTCTGGTGTTTACATTGTGAAAATGAACACCTCTGTGTTCAAAGGCAGGGCTGGGAAGGGCTAAAGGCTTTGCTCTGACGTTTGATCAGATAGGTTTCCTTAATCTTTTCCCAGTGCCTTAGTTTGCTCAGCGTGGCATTTTGTATTTGGGTTATTTCAGTAAAACATGAGGAGAGTAGTGAACTTTAGCATTTCTCTGATGTTGTATCCACCACCTGCATGTCTGCGCATGTGCGCGCGCGCGCGCGCACACACACACACACACACACACACACACTCTCTCTCTCTCTCTCTCTCTCTCTCTCTCTCTCTCTCTCATTCTCTCTCTCTCATTCTGTTCTGAAATGTTTACCCTGTATGGGATATACAAGACCCATCCACATGTAGGACCTGATAACTTCATCCTTGTAAACTTCAGATAATATACAGACATTTGAAATGGCTGCGCTCTGTGTCTGAGTGTGTCTGCAAGCTGATACAGCAGTTTTATCAGATTCCGTATCTTTGAAGTTGCTTTGATTATATCTCAGTGTTTTCTAAATGACACTGGAAAGCTAAAAGGAGGCTTCACCAATTCTTTCACAATTTCTTTCCTTAGGAAGGATGGGGGACCGTGTGTTTAGAAGAGCATAATGAAATCATTAAATTCTGTGTGGCAGGAGGAGTGGGAAGGGCAACTTGCTTTCCGTCTTGAGCCTTCTCTCCCCACTAGGTACTGCTGCCCATTGAGAGGTCAGCATTCTTCTTAGATCCAACCCAAATGCGAATACATATCGTATACATGGCCTAGAGCCTGCAGTATAATATTTATGTAGCTTCTGAAAGAGACCTGGGAGGATTCCCTGTAATTCAAGATGGTAGTCTGACTGATGGGTGTCGAAGGGTTTTTTTTTTAAAGAAACCCTTGTTTGTCCCATGGGAGTTTCACACTTTTCAGCTGACGGCACTGTATTTTACTCCTCCTGTATAAAGCTGTCAGTGTATTCGTTATGTGTGTCTCTTGAAGACTCTGCGCAGATGACGAGAACAATTGCTGGCGGGAGAAAAACACATTTGAATTGAAATCTTCAGAAGATCATTTCTCTATGATCTCCTGTCCCTGCTTCTACGCAGACTGTCCCTCGCACTTTTTCTTATTGTGTGTTATCTCATACTGTTGGTAGATTACACTGAATGTTTCATCCGTATATAAAAATTAAAAATTCAAACAAAAATCTGGCCCACACGAAGAACAGGCCCTTTGGGCATATGGTTCATTATGCATATTCGTTTAATTACTAAAACACTTGCAATGGCTTTTCTGCCCTTGCTTTCAACTTACAAAGTTGGATCTCTTCTGTTGCACAGAAAGTGTAACACAAAATTCTGTTCTAAAGGAGGAAAATTTAAAAAGAAAGGTTAAAGAGCCTTTGAAGAAACGATGTGATTCACCAAAAGGAGGTAGGGTTCTCAGTAAGAAAAACACCTGATGGATGGAGTCCTTCCTCCCCTCCTCTTCCTCGTTTTTTGCCTTTTCCTTCCCTTTCCCACCACATTCCCTGGAGGCTACTTTCACTGTGATTCGTTTATCTGAATATGAGCTGGGGAGAAGTGTGAGACTGAGGGTATAGGTTTCAACTGCGTCCCCTCCAAGGGACTCAAGGCTCATGATGAAGCTGTCTAAGTTTTACTGGTTAAAAAGGAGCTCACTATGGAAGTGTGGCTTTAATTGATTTTTCAGGGCAGACAGGTGGTGATGGTTTAGACATTGCCTGGCCTCAGTGCCACCCCTAATTTGGGGCTGCATATATAATAGCTTTATTAAAATAAACAATGGCCTGGCTTGGGTTTTACCTGAACATCTGCCCCTTGGCTTTTAAGAAGCCACTGAAAATATTTTTTTTATTTTGTCCTTAAAAGGATCCGATCCTGAAACAGTTGAGGAAGACTTTATTTTATGCTATTAGGCTTAGTATTTTTTTGGACTATTAAAAACATTAAAATGGAAAAGATCTTTAAGATAGGATCATCGTTTCTGTTAGGCTTTGAACACACCCACTTGCTTGTATAATGCAGTAGATTTTGAACCTAAGAGGACAAACATTGAATTTATGGTTGTTGGGTTTTGATTTGAGCTTTTATTTTTGTGAACAAAGCTAAAATAATGGAAAGATGATAGATAGAAATATAAAAGAAATGATGTAAGAAAAATAAAAGATAGTTTGAGTGAACCTGTATGTATGAGTGTGCTTGTGCTTTTGGATTGTATTTTGGATTTGTTAATCCATCGTGCTGTGTCAGCACTTTAGAACATGTCTTGGACCTCTGATCACAATAAGTTCAAGACTCCTACAAGCATTTGTACGGGAAAGGAGGATCCAAATCTTGGCACTGTTTCTGTGTTTAGTGGCAAGTATGTGTGAGCCTGATACCAGCACAATTTTGCTTTTCAACTAAGCAAATAGGTACTCTAATGGGAGGACATCCAAAACCTTCTTGATATGATTCCTGAAGGGATTGTGCTACCCTATAAATAGCATCGCTCACTAATCACTATTTGAGGGTCCTTAGTCTTTTTTAAACAGGTTGAATGTGTACAGAGCTATTGTAGGCTTAATGTGAACTTCCTGCAACCCTGATTCTTTTAGGGCCAGAAATGAAGCTGCAGGAGGAGTAACTTAATACAGTGAACTACTTTCATCTCTCGTTGTACTAGATAATCACATACACTTGCTTTATTACGAGGAGCATTTTTTCTGCATTCATCCTGATCTCCTGTGAACATGAAGGAACCGTAAATGTTAAGTTTAAGCTCTCGGTCACCACTGAAGCTTGCTAGTCATGTGACCAAAGTCAGAGAACAGTTCTGAGTCTGCTTTGTCCATGTGGAGTACAATTAGGGCCCTGTTGGACTTCTAACCTGGTGGGTCCCAGGGGCCCCCAAATTACACTTCTCAAACAAGTGAGCCACACTTATCAGTCCATTTCATGGAATTTTTCTCTTGACCTCTTTAGATAATCAGCTTGGTAGAAATAAATAAAGGTGTGAGGATTTTTTTTTTCCTTCTCTTTAATCAGAGCAGAGAATTTACGAAGGGCTTTGAAAGAAGTATTTACCAAAATGAGACTTCAAACTGCTCAATTGTCAACCTTTGCAAAAATGCATAATGAGAAATTTATTGTCTGATTATGGACCTGAAGTTATGATCATTATAGGGGGAAAAGCCAATCGTCACAGCACATTAGAAGCCTTTTATTTTTCTTTCACTGAGTTTAGTGATTTTCTACTTTGTGGACTTGTTGTTTTGCCTTTATGAGGAGTGCAGGGCTTTTTACAAGGCCAAAGGTGACTGTTGAACTTTCTTTCCATTTATATAAAATCATCAAGAAATGAAAATTACAGGGTGGCCAGAAACATGAAGAAAACATTAAAATACCTCCTATTAAAAGGAAAGGAAAACTAGTAAGGATCTCATGTATATTACAGATTGGAAGCCTTGCTTTGTCTTTAAAAACATCCATAAATGCATTGAAAAGCAGAAAATAAAAGTTAACTATTTCTAGAAAAATCTAAAACCCCCAACTTGTAATTAATATGATTGTATCAAATTTGATACAGAATTTCTCTAACATCAGAGTAGAGTTAGCTATCTTCATAGCAGTTTTCAGTGTAGTGTTACAGTAAAGTTGGCAGTTTGAAAACATGCATTGTTTAAACAGTCATAGGGGGCAGTGAAAGTGTGACGTACGTTGTAGATGTCTGGGAATAAAATACCAGTTGGGGTTATTCCCACGAAAAATTAGGACTAGTTGATTAAATTCTGCCTTGCAAAGGTAAGACAATAAGTTTAATTTCCCCTAATGAACCCACTGAGTCCTTTTCTATCATATGGAAGCAGCCAAAGAAAATGCCACATCAGCAACAACAGGGATTATTTGATGCCCATGGATCTCTGGGAAGGAGTTAGCTAATGAATAGTGATTTGATAAACTTGCTATCTATCATGGAAACCAGAGCAGGACTTAGACATGCAGGTAGGAATAGGAAGATTTTATTTGTGGAGAAGGGGTACAGTGCAGGTTAGGATGGGGTTAGTCACTGCAGTTCCGGGCCCTATCCAAGGTGAGCTTTTCCCTTGCCTCTGTCCCATGACTGGTCTGTATCTACTTCCTTCTTCCTTGCCAAGGACTGAACCCAAAAGAATCAAACCCTTTCTTTACCAACTGGCACCTTTCAAAGGTTGACAACAGGTTTCCTAGGCAGTCTAGGTACCTTTTATGATTCCCCTGGGTATCTCCACTCCTTTGATATTACACTATTTTATTCTCTATTTCTACTATAACAAGTTACCTTAACCCTAAGTGGCTTGAGGTAACATACATTTATCATGTTCCAGCACTGGAGGTCAGAAGTCTAACCCAGTTGTTCCTAAACTAACACCAAGGAAGAGTCACGTTGCTTCTGGAGGATAGGGGAAAGTCTTGCTTTTCTTTGTTTGACCTCTATAAACTGCCCATTTTCCTTGGCTCATGGTCCTTTCCTCCATCTTCAGATCTGGCAAGGACAGATTCTCAAATTCTCAGGTGACATCACTCTGATGTCTCCTCTTGAGTCATCACCTGGCTCTCTCTTTCTCCCTTCTTGGTCAATGTTTAAGAACTTTTGTGATTATATTGGGCCCACCTGGATAATTCCCATCAGCTCCCCATTTTGAAGACACACGACTAAAAATCTTAACAGTACCTGCAACTTTAATCCCTTTTGCTGTGTTACACTAGGATACAGAGAAGAGGACCGTGCCTCTTTGGTTACCACTCTCCTGATGACCTCAGCTAGGCCCTGCACTCCTATCTCCTGTTCATATTGCTTCCAAGTGGATAAAGATTTGGGGAGCCACTCTGGTGTCTTGTATGAGAATTACTTCATTGAGTGTTCTGCATGTGGGAGAAGGAAACAAATTCTGTGCTATGGACATTTAAATCTGAAAGTGTCTAGGAAGATCCCTGTTAGAATTGCATGGAAGTTATGTTATCAGCAACATAAAAGATTTTCGATATTTAGTTTAGTTGGCAGTATATGGCTGGAGGGCAGGAAATCCATGAGAAAGTTATGTGCTTGCAGCCTGCGTAGACTTTAGGTAGATGAGCCCTGACAGGGAGAGGAATGGATGGGCTTGCTCCAGAGGCCAAACAAGAAAGTTGACAGTTGACCTTAATTGTGTCATCTTCATTGGTTTAAAACATGTTTAGGGTGTTGGTACAGCACACTTCTGCCTATGCCTGGTTGAGCCATAGAGGTTTGGATACTATACGCGGTCCTGATCTTCCTCTATGGAATTGTTTGCCTGCTCTTCTCGCTGGCCACCATGAATTTACCAGCTTTGGTCTGCCATACCTTGCCCCCATGTTTCTGTCTCGGAACCAGTTAACCATAGACTGGACCCACTGAAACTGTTAGTATTATGCTTCGTCACAGCAGTGGGGAAGCTGAGCAATACAGGGGGAAGGGGAATAGAGCAGAATGATGAAGGTTGTCCAGGACTCAGAAGTAATTCCTAGTGAGTGAGAGAGAGTAAGGGATAAGATATTCAGGGGCTTCTCCAAGTGACTCCACACAGTTCATCAAGATCTGTGCCACATGCTAAGAGCAAACAAAATTCTGTGTTACCAGAATTATCCCTTGTATCCCAGAAAGATGTGATCTCCCTCTTTCTCTGGAGTTAATGCAGATTCAGCCTATTTTTAAATTTCTCATTCTCCTATCCTATTCCCCAAACTCAGCCTACTTTGCTACCAATATTGTCTAGTTACATATCTGATCCTATTATTTTCTATTTAAAATCCACCAGTGACTTCCCATTTTATTTGGGACCTCATGGTAAACTTACTCCCATGACATACAGGTCTGTCCATGAACTGAACCCCACTGAGTTCTCCTGCCTCACCACAAGCCATCAGTGTATGCTCCGGCCCTATTGGATATTTTACCTTCTCCACCCATGTGAAGTCTTTGTTATCATCACCACTGTCATGACTTACATTCACTATGTGTCATTGCTCATATTTCCATTCTCCCACTTAGCTGTCAGCTTTTGTAAGGGCACCATTGACTAGCATGAAGCCTAACATGAGATAACTTGGTGAATATCTTCCCATTGAACCAATGAATGACCAAAGCAGCTTTATACAAAAATAGTGCAATAGAGACCAAGTAAATTTATATTCCTAGTGGTTTTCTTTAGATAATATTTCTGTCTTTATTGGGTACAGTCATGCAATCATGGTATAGAAAAATGATTATGAGCAGTCTTAATCATTGCCTCTAGTCCTCCCAACAAAATTTGAGGTAGATATTATCTTCCCATTTTACAGATGAAAAGATAGTGACTAACATTTTGTGGTCAACAAAGCTTCTATAGACAGAGCCATGATTTACATGCAAAGTGAGTATGTTCTAAATGCTGTTATGTAAATGTTTAATGTTATACAATTTAATTTTCTTAGAACTGCTGAAAATAACACAGAAGAAAAAAGATCCACATAACGTTCACCCAGCACCATATTAAAACTTAACCCCAAATTATGTTAAATATTAACTATTTCATTTTCTCATATAATTTTATGGTATCACATATAATAGCACAATAAATTAACTGAAAACTGCATCTAAATAAATCATATGGTATTCAAATATAGATATGTGTATGTACAAGTGTATATTTTTGTAGTAGCTTATACTAGCAGCTCCTATGTGAAAAAACTATTTTCTTTAAATCCAGTGTTTAAGTATATAACAGTTGTATATTATACATGGCATTACATATGACAAATGATCCATGAGTATTAGTTGAATGGATATTTGAATTAATGCATCTTAGCTGATTTGGAAGCTGTGAGATATATATATATATATATATATATATATATATATATATATATATGATCACCTTGGCTCTCTGAGCATTGATACAGAGTACAGAGCACAAGTAAAACATTTACTGAAACTTTCATGTGCTCATACGCTCTAAGGCACACACAAATTTCAACACATTGTAGGGGGTGAGTTATTTGGCATTCATGTATTCTGGAATCTGCCTTGATCCAGCCTCTTGCACTTATATTATCTAGATCCATAGTTTGTATCCTGGTTCAGGGGTTCCCTGTCCACCCTCCGGACTACTATGCTTTACAAGTTCTTTTCTATGGCATTACCCAACATCACTCTTGGTTAGTGATGAGTGGGGTTAGGTTAGACATTTATTTACAAGCTCAAATGTTGATCTCCAGTATCAATTCAGCAACTTTTTGGGTATTTGTTACCTACAAAACTTCATCATCCTGTGATTTGCAAGAAGGAATCATAATAATGATTCAAGAGTTCAAAGAGAAAAATACTTTTCATGTGAGAAATAGATAAGGAGCAAAAGTAAATATGAGCCTAGACAATACTTGTCTAGAATCTTACAGAAAAAATGACTTGTTCCCCCAATGGAACTGGTTAAGAAGAAAAATGGTCATTCATTGAGACACAGAATAAAAGCGTTGAGAAGGAAAACAGCCATTTAAAAAAAGCAAATTTATATGCCTAGGATTAAGGAGTGGTGGTAGGAGACAGAGACAAGGAGCTTTGCAGACGTAAGTTCAGATATTCATTTGATGGGCCACCAATAGCAAAGTAAGACTTTTAAACTATAGGGAAGGAAGAAAGGAATACAAAATTGTGAGCCAGGAGGGGTATGCACAGGATGAAGCCTTGGTGCATTATTGGGCTCTGTTGTGAATGAATAGGAAGTGAGGAAAATTACAATAAATCATATATGAATGAGGAATGTGTTAGAATAATCTGAGCCCTTGGGGCAACTTTAACTTATGTGTGTATGTGGTTTGGAGAGGAAGCAAATTATTGTAAAAATAATTGAATTTAGTCCTTATATTGAGAAGTTGGAAAATTCCCCATTCATAGAAGTTAAAAAACTTTTCATCTTGAAACAGGTTAAGAATTACAAAGAGGAAATAATACAAAGATTCTTGTGCCCTTTCATCCATCTTGGCCAAATGGTTACATGTTATGTGCACACAGCATGTACACTGTTTTGACACAATACTGTTAACTCAGGTACAGACCTGATTCCAATTTCACTGGCTGCTGCACGCAGTTGGTGGTGCTGTTGTGTAGTTTACATGCCACAGTCAAGATGCAGAACTGTTCCATCATCATAGACAACCCCTCTCTTGTTCCGCATTCATGTTCAATCCCAAGCCTTGGCAACCACTTACATGTTTTCTCTTGCTGAAGTTCTGTAATTTTTCTTCACTGCCACTTTGACAACATTATATACTCATGAAGGGAAGCTTTCAGTATGTAAAGTATCGAGTTGAGTTTTTTCATTTAGCCAAGTGATCTTCAGATCCATCCAATTTGTGTCCATTAGTAGTTCATTCCCATCAGCAGTGTTTGAAAGATCAGAAGAATGCGAAATGTGAGGCTTAATTGTGCATGAAACAGTCAGTTGATACTGAGTACGAAATAGACCCGTGGAAAGGAGCTACTGTGTTCACCCTCTTGTGCTTCCTGTACCTTGACCTGATTGATCCTCCAGGGCATTGTTGTCTGTAAGCCTTGGCAGTGGCTAACATTTCTGAAAGTGGCATAAAATGAACAGTGTTTTGTAGGTTAAGGATGTGTTACAGGAGAAGCAAGATTTCCCCTTCTTGGGCAAGCTTGGTAAAACTGAGTGTCAAATAGTAGGACTTGACATCCTTTTAAAAACCGAGAGTGTGCTCTGTAATATTTATGTGGTGTCTACAAGTTTAACAGACCATAGATTATTTTTAAAATGGCTTTGACTGCAAAAGGATTTGCAGAGGTATGGGGTAGATGTTTCGGAGATTGAAGTATGAGGCTCTGAGTTAGAGAGGCAGCTGACTTTTGTTTGTGTCCATGGATAGAATAAGAAAATTAACCCAAGTGAGCATGCAGCTCAGGATCTTCACAACCTCTGTGGGCATCATAGCATGGTGTATAGGACTTGCGTGGTTAGTGTCTCTTCCGTTCTGCTTGATTCTCCACCCTAGCCTTCCTCACTTCAAATATCAGCACTTTTTCTGCCAAGGCAATTGTTAACTATAGTTGCCACTTAGAAGCTCAGAATCCATGGTCTGAAAAGCATACCTAGGCCAGGGCAGAGTTTTGTCCATTGGGATTCTGGAGAATGTGATTGCATGTTTATAGAAAAAGTTATTGTAAGATGCATTACATACACAAAAGAGTACATAGAAATACATATGCACACATTATACATGCACACATATTTTAAGCAATAAGTTAATATTGTTGCACCTGTTCAGACATTAGAAATTCCTCTTATTGTAGTTCTCTTTTACTGATTGAATTCTTCCTCCCATTCCCAGAAGCAACATTGTCACTGAATCCTCTGTGTCATTCCTGGCTATCTGCTATGGTTTCACCACCTGTATATCAATTGCTGAAAAATCTGATTCAACTTTGCCTAGTTTTTGAAGATTTTATGAAATAAATCAAGTAACATTCTTGTGTCAGTCTGCATTTTGCAAACCAAATTGCTTAGTGTTTCTAAGGTTCATACATGTAGTTTATCTTGATTCTTTATAGTATTTAATTTTGTGAATACATTATTTTAAGTATTCATTCTATTTTATTTAGACTTTTAGATTGAGTCCAGGTTTGCCGATGTTTTTGCCCTGTTATTAAAAGCTCTCTTGTAGACATTGATATACACGTCATCTCGTAGAATCATGGAAGAACTTAGAGCTGTAGTTCCCAGCAGGGTGCCTGGACAGCAGAGTCTCCAGGTTCTCCAGAATGTAATCCCTCCAATCCCACCCAAATCTGTTGAACAAGGAGCTCTCGGGGTGGACCCAAAACCCATGTTTAAGTAAGTCTTCCAGGTGTTTTCCATGCATGCTAAAGTTTGAGAACCACTGCTCTAGGGCATAGGCTTTCTAAATTATCTCACACATGTTCTGCTTAATTAGTTAATGCCAACCATTTCCCAAGTGATGGAACTGTCGGCATGAAATGAAAGTGAGCATTGTTTTAAATGTTGGAAATCTCTTGGCCTCATCTGACTTCTTAATTCTGTCAATCTGGTGTGTGAAATAGTACTTTGGTGTGGTTTCAATTTGCATTTTGCGTTTTACTAATGAGTTTCCTATGTTAGGGGATTTTGTGGTCTTCTTCCTCTGTTCTGCTGTTGTCTAATTTCCTTTTCATCCTACCTTTTTATTGAATTGTATACATATTTTCTATAATCCAGATAAGCCTTCTCTTTAATAGAAATATCTTCTTAAAGATATCAGTGTTTTCTATGCTTTATTGCAGCTTATGCTCTGTTTGAGGAATCATTCCCTACTACCAAAGTCATTGAGAAATTGTTTGAAAACTTAAATTGTTTTGTCATTGACCTTCCATTTTTTAGATTACTTGCAGTTTGATTTCATTTTAGTTATCTGAGGACCAATTGTGTCATACCATTTCTGGAATAGTCTACCTTTTCTCAATGATTTGCAATTCCCACAAAGTCATTCTATTAACCCTCTGGCTGTTGGTCACCTGCTGGAAACAACTTATAAGAATAAAGGGTTATTCTGGCTCACATTTTGAGATGGTTCAGTCCATGGTCTCTCTCCCTTTTGAACCTGGGGTAGTATACACTATGGTGGTAACCCTTCACAAAGACTTCTTTATCTTGTAGTGGTCCAGAAGCCAAAAGAGAGACAGAAAGATACCAGAATTGCAATATCCCTTCTAAGGTCAAGTCTTCAATGATTCAACTTCCTCCCATCAGTCTCCACTTCTGAAAAGTTCTCCTGCCACCCAATAGTGCCATGAGCTGGAAATAAATACTTAAACACATGAGCTTCTGGAGGCATTCATGAACCAAAGTACAGTAGGCATCCCTCAATTTCCCATGTAGAGGTGGGCTTCTCCACTGGTATCTTGTTTATCCCCATACCAATGATGCACAAACACCATTTAGTGTTAACCTAGCTTTCTCTGAGTTGTGCTTCATTTTTAGGAATGCCTAGGCAACAATTCTTGGTTTTTGCTTGCCCAAACTTTTTTTGTCCCACAGAGGCACAATAAAACAAAGGTGGACAGATAAGTGGTGGAACACTGGGTAATACAGGCAATGTCTGATTTTAGAATGCCAGCAATGCAAAAAAAAAAAAGAATACATATAATAAAAATACAAAGATAAAAACAACCTAAAATAGAGCAATTAAATACCAATATTGAAAGTAACTCAGGCTCAAAATTAGAATTCTTTAAATCAGTGTATACCTGTATCAGTTTATAGGCTTTTACTGTTCTGCATTTCAGTTTTAAATTATTTCCCTATATAAAAATCAGGCTTCAGTTTGTCTCTAAGTGGTGTTTATTTAGAATAGCATACACATTTTCTTTCTATTTGAAGCGTTTCTTTTACATGTATCTATGAGGATCTTTTGGTTGTAGGCATTCCTAACCAATGTTTCTCTGAAAATTAGTACAATTTGCTATATATAATATTATAAATTGAATCTGTAAAAAAATATTTGTTACATTATTCTTCTATCTTTTTGTTTCCCTTTATACACAACATCACTCAAATTGCTTTTTTTTAAAAAAGTAGAATTATATCTTCTCTCTCTTTATTTCTCTGGATATTTGTTAGTTCTCCTGGAATTTTTTAAGCCTGGTTCAACTTCATTTGTCCTAACAAAATTTTTATCTTTTTTCTGGGGGAGGGGGGGTTCTTCCTATATTAGCATCTTTCCATATTTCTAGAAAGTTCTCAGGCATTTGTATTTTCACACATTCTTTTTCTCTCATTAACCGCCTATCCCTACCACAAATAGCTGTCACACATAAAATAGTCCTTATTTCTGTCTCCCATGTCTCTTGACCTGACTTACATATTTATATCTTTGTCTCTGGACTGCATTTGGAGGTATTTCCTTGGAATCATCTTTCAGTTTACTGATTTTCTCTTCACGTGCTTTTAGTCTGCTTAGTACATCTTTTGTGTTTAAACGTATGCTTTCTCCTTTAAATGATCCTCGCCAATAATTTAGCTCAGATTCCACAGACCATCTTAAAAATGCTGTTTTGCCTTTCTACTTTGGTGGTATTCCATTAGCAAAATCTCAGTTAATAATAGCTCTAGGAAAATATATTTAGTTTCCCCTTGACAGTTCTATTGTATTTCTATAATCCAATTTACTTTGTGCTTTCCTAGACTACTACAAGTTTTTCTTTTTCTTTCAAATTTCTAATAGCTTTCCATAATGAGTATGATTAATACCAGTGCTCCACTGCTACCCCAGCTTCTCCATAGTGTGCTAACATCTTCCTTTCTACCTGCAACAGTAGAGGTTCTGCGTTGTTGCTAAGGTCAACCCTCTACTTTTACCTTAGAATTCCATCCTTTCCACTGTGTTAAGTGTATTGCTCCATCTCTTTTGTCTCTTTTAAATCATAATTTTTTTCACGTTCTCCTAGATCATTACTGTATTTCCTCCCAGATATCTTTGTATTTTTCTTCTCTTTATAACAATTACATTGAAAGTGCTGTGCCTTCTCACTGTCTATGATACTTTTTATTCTCCTCAAACCCATTTTTTTTTTTTTACTGAATCACTCAATTAAGGTATTTATGTTGAGCCACCCATGATAAAATATCTGATTATTTTGTCTAGAATTATGCTGGGGTATCTTTTTTTTTTAAAATGATTTATCAGGTAGTCAGGGTACTATATATATATGATCACATTCTTCTGCTTCTCCATTTCCTTTTCTAATTCCTTCTGATTTTCTAAACTTGACATTTTAGGGGTCACTTCTAAGCCATTTCTGCTCACAGTTGCTTCTTCACTACAGTTATTCAGTCTGATGCTTTCAGTTCTGTTTGGAGGCTGATAATACATAAACTCACGTCTTCACCCCAGCCTCTTGCTTGAGCTCCGTACTGTGTAACCCGCGTGTCTTCTCTTTCCACTAAGATGTCTAACTGGACACCTCAGACTACACCACAAACCTGTTCTCCCAACACACTTCATTTCAATGAAAGGGTGAATCATGCTTTCAGCTTTTCCAGCCCCATACTTTGATGGTCTCCCTGGTCAATCCCTGTGTATCTTCTCCTTGCCCCAAATGTCTGCAAACCCTACAGGCCGTACTTCCCAATAGTCAAAAATGACCATTTCTCATGCAATAAATTGCCATCAGGATGGTCCCAAGATACAGTTAACTCTAATGTGCTTACTGCCAGGTTTTTAAATGAAATCTTTTTTTCCTCCTTATTTTGTTATGGTCTGTTCTTGTAAAGCCCAGAACGACCCTTGAAAGTGGGGTAGATCCTGTTGTTTTGATTACAGTCCCTCAAGCATTGGGCTCCTCCCTTAGAATAAGTCAAAGACCTTATTGCATTGACTATATCCTGTTCCTTCCTCACCTCTCTTTCTCATCTTCTGGCTCATTCTGCTTCAGACACAACGGACTTTGCCATTCCTTGAGCTGCTACAAGGTGGCATGTTCCCAAGTCTGGACTTTATTTCTGCTTCTGCTTGGGACCCTCTTTACCTGGATACCACACTTCCTTATGGTCCTGACTCTCATGTACTCCTCTCAGCAAGGCCATCTGTGACTACCCTTCCATCATCTCAGGCCCAGTGCTTGGCATTTTCTTCCTTCCACCTCCAGTTTGGTTTTGCTTTATGTTATATTATGTTGTGTTGCTCTGTGGTGGCTCCTTACCACCTTGTATGTAAAGTATCATTTACCTATGTGCTGTGATCAAAAGACACAAGTAATGTTTAAATCAACTATATCACAGCAAAAGATACATTGCCATTGATCTCACTCAAAAAACTCCTCGTTACTTTGAATATACTTCTTCCATCATTCTTGCCACTTTCTTAAACAGTGCTACAAGATCTTTGGTGTGTCTTTTCATGGCCGCTTCAGTGTGATGAACCAATTCAAACTGTTTATGGAAATTTCTGTCTAACAAAAGCCTTATGGAATGTCCTCCTCTACCTTGTCCACTTATTGAGATCATGCAACTTTTGGCTCTTCCTAAAAGTCAACATGACCATGAAAGATACATGTTGTGAACGAACTCAGAACACTCAGGCCAGCACCACAGCACAATTAAAGACACGAAGAAAGAGGGCTTCCAGAAGAGCTGCAGAACGTGGCAAATATGATGGTCTATTTATACTCAAAATGAGGTGGACTATTTTGCATGGGACTAATGGCAATGCATCTTTTACTATAATGAATGAAAAAATGTAAACTTTCACTGATGTTTATGATCACACCCCAATTATGTTCCCTATCTTGTTCTCAGTCACCAAGTACAGTGTAAGCTCCATGAAGTCTAATTTTTGTGTGGTTTTTTTTTTTTTTTTTTTTTTTGGTCCTCCTGACCAAAGTGTAGGGCTCATAATTGATGTTAAACACATAAATGGTAATGAGGAAATGAATAATAAATATTGTAGGAAATTGATTAGTGTCAGAAAGATAGGGTATGTGTTGCTCAGAGTAGGGTTGGACAAGGGAACTTGTCAAAGATGGTGTAATGCTCAAGCCATGGAGACTTCCCCTTTGCAAATCAGAGAAGGGTACGTTCAAAAGTGAAGTCCTGAGCATCCTTTCTTGACTTCGGTTTTGCACATGGTACATGCAGGGTGTTTAGGAACCTAGAATACATGATGTGATTAACTTATGAAATACAACCAAGTATAAGCCACTTAATGTTGAATGTACTAAACTGTGAGATCTAGATGTCATAATGTAATTTAAGTAGAAATGGCAGATTATTGTATGTGAAGTACTAGAAATTGAATTCAGGATCTGTGCACTGAACTAGATTCTCCTTCATTCTCCCGTTTTTAAAAATTTTGAGACAGAGCCTTCCTATATTGTCCAGGCTAGAATCCTCTCTGAGCTTCCCAAAGTCCTGGGGTTATAAGTATGCACCACCACACCTTTCTAGAAATGGAACATTTTAATCAGGTGATAGATGTGAGACCTGGTGGCTTTTTGAATTTTCTGCTTTGCTTTGTTACAATGGCATACGAAGGGCTGGGGATATAGCTCAGTGGAATAAGCGCTTGCCTAGCAAGTGCAGGGTCCTGAATTCGATCCCCAGTACCACAAAAAAAGAATTGCTATACAATGGCATACGAAGTGATTTTAGACCAGTTAAGAAAAATAAAGGCAGATAGAACTTCTGAAGAAGGAGCTACATACTGAATTGTTAATTTAGAAATGAATCTGTTAAAGTTTTTTTTTTTCTTTCTTGTTATATAAATCTAGACTTTTAGGGAACAGAATTACCATAACTTTGTTTAACTTTTACCCAATATTTTTATTCTAATATAATCCTGTGGGGCTGGGAAATATACCCAGTGGTAGAAGGTTTGCATAGCATGTGCACGATCCTCAGTTTGACCCAACACCACATAAACAAAAAGAAAAGAAATAAATTAATAATATGTTTGTGAATCTTTTCCTCAAATAACTGTACTTACAGGAGAATTTTTTATCTTTGTTGTAACAAATGAACAGATTTGTATAATAAAGGGATATATATATATATATATATATATATATATACTATATACTAAATAAATAATACTATTTCTCTCTGTATATGTGGTATGTTTGTTACACTTGCTAATTGGGGGGTGGTGTCAAATGGGCCACTCCAGCAATTTTGTCACAGAATATTAGGTCCTCATTCTGGATTTTCCAGATGAAACAGCTTCCAAGTCTCTTGAGTAATCATTTGAAATCATTAGGCTTTGAAACAGAATATCTTTAAACCAGATCATATCAACTAGCCCTTCCTTGGGCTTTCTGGGATATGGCTTCTGATTCACATTAACCTAAGAGGCTATAAGGTTGGATTTGGAGTTGTTCCAAAAAGGTGAATATTGTTTTTTTTTTTTTTTTCTCTTCTTTTCCTTTACAACTCACCCTTTATTTTAGAGTGTATAAGTGGGTAACGTAATAGAAAGTATGTCTTCCACTAGCTGAAATTTCACTTTTATATAAAGCATCTGTGATTTTCTAGCACAAGCAAACCTTTTCTTTTCCTTTCTTTTCTTTTTCCTCCCTTCTCTCTTTTTTGTTATACCCTGTTTTGTGTTTACATCATTTTAAATCACTGCAAATTAGAATAGCAGTTTTAGTCCCCTAGTTAACCTTACCAATGTTGGGTCAAAGTTCTACTCTAAGAATAATCATATTATCTGGATCCTCAAATTTGTGTGGCACACTTAGTCACTGTGATACCTTGGCTCACAAACTCAATTACCTTCACAATTCTGGTTGCAAAATAATCTGGATGAGAACCAAGTGAAAATTCCCCATAAGGTCAACAATGATCCTAACTGTTGAATTTGATTCAGTTCTCATCCAACTAGTTTTGCAACCAGAATCATGAAAAGAATCAAGCCTGTGAACTGAGGCACCATGGTATTAATGAAATACAAATGTACCATAATATATGTATCCAAATAAGGCTTTTCTTTTCATTGCTCTTCTTTTAAATGCTCCTTTCATGGACAATGTATAAGTCACAAAATGAAAACTATACTTTTTATAATCATACTTTGTTTTGGGGTCATTTAAAGAGCTACAGTGGTTTTGAGAGTTATTCAGGACTTAGACTCTTGTAACTTTGAATGCACTTTCAAAGGCCAGAAGGATAAAATCTTAAGATAATCTTAAATAAGGAGAGTCAAAAGGATTTATATAATTAGCCATGCCATTGTGCTTTATATTAATGATTTACTATTAATGACTCAATGACTTGGAAGGGGAAGCATCCCCAGCAGATACAGAAGATCTTAGGTGGGGTGGGGGGCAAGTTGGTTGATTACTTGTTTAGTTACAGATCATTTCATCATGAAAGCTGATAGAAACAGCCAGAACCATTCTTTAAAACTCTGTGACAAGAGATGAAATCCTTCTCAGGGCACTCTGAAAGGAATCATGCCTAGAAGAGGATTTGCACAGGAGGTTTTTTCTTCACCTGTGGTGATGGTGGCTAAGTTCTCCAATCACAGCTAACTTGGAACCACAGAGTCTGTAAGGTACTGGAGCTTCTCCAGAAAACAAACAACGTTTCTAACTCATTTTCCCTCATCTGATATTTAGCTCATATATGTTTTCACAAATGAATTTCAGAACAGAAAGTGAAGAAATATTTAGAAGCCACAGACCTGGTTACCTCACCATCTGTGTCACAGGAAATACCAGGGAGACATGAATGGTACAGTGTGAAGTTGTTGGTATCAAAGAAATCAAGATGTCACCAAGGGTTGTGACATTTTATACGTAGTTTGATTTTCTCTGAGTACTTTTCTGTTGTATGAATGCATTCCCTTCTCGGTGGATATACAGGCTGTTGCCATTTGTTGTTTCTGATACAAACTTACAGAAAATATTTTTGTGAGGCATTTGTTAAACAAGAGTGAAAAGAGTATAGCTTGTAGTAAGTATGTGCTAAACTTTCTGAGAAATTGCTGTCAGGTTTTCCAAACTGGAGGTACCGTTTCATGTTCCTACAAAGGATGTACAGGAGCTCAGGCGTAGCTTCACATTGTCAATACTTTATAGTACCAGTCTTTTCATTTCAGCCTTTCTAAATTAAAACCACATATCATAGTGGATTTAATTTGCATTTTTCCTGATGATTAATCATAGTGCATATCTTTGCATGTGCCTTTAAGAATTCAAATAGTTCTGTGTGTGCACTCAAAAGTTTTATCAAATGTTTTGCTCATTTATATTGAGTTGACTTATTAAGGTATAAGAATTGTTTTTAGATTCCAGATAGGTATTTCTTTTCAGTAAATCTTTTCAAACATGTTCTCAGTCTTTATTCCACAATACTGGCAAGCTAATGTGTTTTTTCTAATTTTGGACTATTTGTGTAGTCATAGTGAGATACCATGAATACAGGGCATAAGAGTAAGACCCAAAATTCCTTTATATTTTATATACATTTTATACATATAGCCTGAAAGTAATTTCACATAATATTTTAATGTGCCTATATTTTTCTTACAACCTAGTATTGAACTGCAGAAATTTCCATTTATGGTATCAATACAACCCTCAAAATTTTCAGATGGAGGATTTTGCATTTGAGATGCTTGGGTTAGAGATTTCACCATGTGCATATATCAAGAACATTTTCTTCAATTTTATGGCGTGTCTGTTATGTTTGTGTCTTCTAAAGAGCAAAAGGGACCTTTAATAATATAATTTATTTCTACTTTTATGTTCCTGTTTATTCTTTTTGTGTTCTAACAAATCTTTACCCATTTCAGAATAGCAAATATTTTTTCGAAGGCTTTTCTTCTTCTAGGATTGTAAATTTGTATCTTTTACATTTAGACCTTGAGCAATTTACAATAAAATTTAATACAATTTCTAAGAATCTGTGATTATATATATATGTCTGAAATAATTCTTGAAAAGATTTCCATTTTTGTCATTGAGTTATATTGGCATCGGGCTGGGGATATAGCTCAGTGTAATAAGTGCCTGCCTAGCAAGCACAAGGTCCTGAGTTCAATCCCCAGTACCGCAAAAAAAAAAAAAAAAAAAAAGGAGTTATATTGGCATCTTTGTTAAGAAACTATCACTTGACCACACGTACATGGACCATTTCCAGACTGTTTTGTTTCATTTACGTATAAGTATCTTTTCACCAACACCACACTGTATTCATGGCTACAGCTTTATACTACTGTGAAACTAGGTCACGTATAATCTGCTTGAGTATTCTACATCATTTACATTGCTATATAATGTTTATAATCAACTTGCTAATTTGACATTAAATTTGGATTGCTTGAATCTATAGACCAGTGGTGGCAAACCTACAGCATGTGTGGTTTAGGAGCCTGTTTTTTTTAATCATTGCAAGCTGTAATAGTTTTGCCATCACTGCTGTAGACCAAAGTGTGAGATGTCACCGCTTTGACAATATCGAATGCTCTGGTCCAGGTATTTTGCTTCACTTATTGAGATGTACTGCATTATAAATTCCAGTGAAGAAAACTTTGTCATGTTTTGTGAATTTTATTTTTAAATATTTCACAAACTCTATGGTGTTTTTATAAATGGCAATTTAAAGCTCATTTTCTAAATGTTTGCTGCTGGAATCTAAAGGTACAGTTGATTACTAAATAATAATTTTATACCCTGTGACTTTGATGAATCTTATTGCTATTTCCAGGATTTTCTTATGCTTCTGATATTTTACATAAGGAATTATGCAAAACTCACACAGAAAAGCATACTTTTTTCCTTTTCAATATCTATGTCTTTTATTTCATTTCTTTAACTTTATTGTAATGGATAGAATATTCCACTTCATCCTGAGAAGTGAGCTGGCATCTTTCCCTTGTTCCTATTTTAGAAGGAAAGAGTATAGCATTCCCCTTCACATAGTCATTTTGCCTATTCTGGGACTTTATATAAATGGAATTGTCCATGTGTGGTCTAGTATATAAAGCATTTTTTAATAAGTATTTTTTGAGATTTATGCATTCAGAAATAGTTTCCTTTTTAGCAGGTGTTGATGTTTTTCAAATTTTTAATATATAATTTATGTCCAATAAACCAGTACCAAGTGGAATCAAAGGTAAGTGTCAGAGTTTGTAGCTGTGCTTTGTCAAACTGATGAAATTCTCTCTATTCATTATTTAAGATCGTATTGTTGAATTTTGTCAGATGCTTTTCTTTCATCTATTGAAATAAGGAATTCTTCATTTATTTAGTCCATATGGTAAAATAGATTTATTTTGAATATGAAATCAATCATGGCTTCCTAGTCTTCTTCCACCTGGTTATGCTTTAGAAACTTTTTCATATTTTCCTTGATTACATTTTCTAACTTTTTCTTGGAGTTATTTGCACCCACCTTGATCATTTGTCTGGTACTTCTTTCTTCACAGTGGTTTTCCCAGGTTTTGGTATCAGGAAAATACTGATTTCTTGAAGTTATTTGTCAAAGGCTCTCTGTAACATGATGCTCTTTCTTCATTCAATGCTGAGTAGAATTATTGAACACTAAAATCCTCAGCACCTGAATATTTTGTAATGGACCTATTTTTGGGAATGAATCCAATTTATCTACTGTTCAGTTTTGTCAAATTGTATTTTTCTATATATTTTTGCTAGGTTGTCATTTTTGACATACTTGTGTTCATTATACTATATTTACATCTTTGGCCTTTAACTTTGTTATGTTTATTCCATTAACATTTAATGTAATTATTGATATTATTGGATATAGATTAGCATTCTATTATCTCCATTTTCCTACCTAAGTTTTTATTTGTCTATTTTCTCTTTCTTACTCTATATATTCCTATTTTAATTCATCCATTTACTTTTATAATATATGTGTTCTTTCCTGCAATTGTGTGTGTGCATATGTGTGTGAGAGTGATAGCCACACTGGTTAATGTGTATACAATTTTCCCTTAAATTTTCACAATTTAGGATTAGTATTATATTACTACACAAAACATAAAATGGCACATTTTGTCCAAGGTGATATGCTTATATATTCAATCTAAACCTATCGTGAACTCACACAGATAAAGTTTTAAACCTCGCTTTAATAGCCATATGGGTTCTCAAGTAAATAAAATGAAAATATTGCTTCACACTTACTCATGTGTCTGTCATTTCTGGAGTGTCTTCCAACTGCTGCCACCAGTGTGACTGCTCTTGGGTTAAAATGCAAAACTTTCAAGTGGCTTTGTGCATTGCACATCTGATTTCATTTCCTAGAGTTTCCCCTCCCCGTCCAATGCCTACAGAGTTGGTCCTTTCAAGAAATTTTTCCCATGATTTTTATTTGTTTTTCTTGGAAGATTCATTTGTTGGAAACTCAATCTTCACTGCTGAAGTAGGAATTACACACTGATTTTAAAAATTTATTTCTGAATGCTTTATACATTCTCACTCTAAATGTACATAGAACTGCTTTAATGTGATATTTTAAAATGACTCATTTTTGTTGCCACACACTTCATAGATCATTTTAGTATATATGATGGAGGCAAATGTTACAGAAAAATGAAGTGTTTACCTAATGCAGCTATCCTTTTAGTTTTGAATGATTTTCAATTTTGTCAAAGGTGCATTACGAATAGCTCTATGATAAAGCAAATAAATTTAAGATGTTCTGACTTAGTTTCATGTCCATCTCTCTTGAAATACTTTTTAACAATGTAAAAAATAAAATTCCACTTACCCAGTAGATAGATAGCAACTATTAGTGTCCATTTACTATCTCATATCCTGAATTATCTTTAAGAATAGTCAAAGGGAAACAGGTAACTCTTAGAGAAATCTTTATCTTTACTTACTAGAGAAAGTACTGTATTATAACTTATGAATGAGACAAACAAAATAACTTTGAATATATAAAAAAATAGGATAAATGTATAAAATAGTAAACAAGAAAAAGTTTGAGAAGCCTGCCAGATTATTAGACTAGAGAAGAAAGTCAACGTAGTGCTCTTCACTGATAAAAAAAATTCCCCAAATCCCACATTTACTCATCAAAACATATAGAGTTTTAGCATAAATAGAAAATAGTAGCAACATATAGATTGGAAGGCAAGAGAAAAATTATCATTATTTGAAATAGCGTATTTCCAAATGAAACCTTGGAATAGAAAAATGGGATAAATTAATATAGAAGAGCAGGCATTTGGTCTAAATGAAAAGTCATGATCCACAGGGGAATACGTCAATATGCATTTTTAGCTGTATACATTATAATCACATTTTCAGAAGTAGTTTTGTCAAAGTAACTTCCACGTTGAGGTAGCTATTGAGATTTCTCCAGCAGTTTTGTGCAGAAATGGCAATGTAGATCAGCAAGAAAAGTATGGCTTATTACAGGAATTCAGTTGTAAAAGTTGACTTTATTAAGGGAACAAAATCAAAATGGATTCTTGTTTCTAATTACAAACAAAAGGAAATGGAACAGACTAAAGATAATATGCACACAAAGACAATTATCTTTTAGAAGAAAGTTTTATCATCTCTGGGTTAAATAGGATTCCTTAATTAGAATGTTGAAAATTGAAGGCACAAATCTTAAGGTTAGCAAATTTGACTACAGGAAAAGTAAAATCACCGTTTCTATATCAGTTTACATTGGTGAGAAAACATAATAGATAAATTGGAGTACATTAATTTGAATGGGTAAAATAGATCAGTTAAAATAAACATACTTGATGTATGTATATATACCATTAGTAGAGCTATGAAACATAATATTGAATAAACAATTGTGCTATTTATATGAGCATTTTGATATTGTTTAGTTTACTTCAAATGTACATCTAAGGTCACTGCAGGTGAGAAGGGAAGGCTGCCTTTGGAAGTGAGATCAATAAGAAAAAGTAGGGGCTGGGGGTATAGCTCAGTGGCATAAGCGCTTGCCTGGCAAGTGCAAGGTCCTGAGTTTGATCCCCAGTACTGGAAGAAAAAAAAAAAAAAAGAAGAAAAAGTAGCATTGGTCACCTACTTGCAATGTTTTATATAAAATAAATGTGTTGGCAGGTCCCTATGTCCTCCGCTACTATAGAAGCTGAGTCAGGAGGATTACAAATCTGTGGCCAGCCTTGGCAACTCAGCACAATTAAATTTTAGAAAGCTAGATATGTACCTCTGGCCTAGCACTTGCCTAGCGTGCACAAGCCCTTGGGTTCAGTCCTCTGCACTGAAAAAATAATAGCAACAAGTAAACCAGAAAACTTTATGACAGCAAACATTTTAACAAGTCTTACTGCTTGGGGCTGGCATGCCTAGGTAGGTTTTAAGAACAGTTTCTTCAATATCTTCAATATCTGGTAATATAAAATATCTGTGGAATAAAGCGTATGCTAAAATCTTAATTGGTGTGAAAATAATTTGAATACCCAAAAATTAGTAATAGATGCATGTAAATTTATGTCCATGCAAAATACCTTCAAGTGTTAGTGAATAAAGTACAGCAATGTATTAAAACACTCTTGTACCTCTAAAGACTGTTACACCTCAGTGAAGGAAAGATTTCTCCTAGAAATATAAGCTTGCTTCAATATTATGATATAAATACACCATGATATAGTATATGATATTAAATACACATCGATAAGGTCTCAAAAAGAGAAGGAAAAAGAACAGTTAACTAGCCATCATCTATTATGGATTTTAAAACTAAGGAGGGAAAATAGAGAGGAGGGGAATCAGACGCAAAAAGAATTAAGGTGTGTTATGCACATATACCAACTCTGCGAAGGGATATAATAATTATCTACTGCAAACATGTATGAATAAACAATAATTTTTTTCAAAAAACAAGCCCTTGTTAGAATTTATGGAAGTATTCAGGTATTATGTTTTCATTACATTTGGGACAGATAAAAATTTATATTTAAAATATGTAAGAGATATCAAGCAATACAAAAAAAACCTCTGTGATTTTTCTAATATTAAAACAGTTTAGGGCTGGGGATATAGCTCAGTGGAATAAGCGCTTGCCTAGCAAGCGCAGGGTCCTGAGTTCGATCCCCAGTACCGCAAAAAAAAAAAGCAAAAAAACAAAAACAAAAACAAAAACAAAAACCAAAAAAACCAGTTTATGTCTATACACTTAAAGTGATATAACTTATATACCTCAAACTGAGAGACAAATGGGGCACTGAAACCGTTTTCATTAAAATCAAGAATTAGGTGATAATATCCCTCTCAACAGTATCTACATTGTTTTATAAAAGTAATGAAATTAAGCAAGGAAAAAAGTTACAAGTATAAGGGAAGAAAAAAACAGAAGAGACACTTTATTGATAGTTTATATTCCTGTATTCTTATAAACCCCCCAAAATGGAATAAAAAACCTATCTGAAACAATAGGAACATTAATAAGTTGCCAAACCTAAAATACTATTATAATCAAATTTTTAACTTTTGTATACAAATCATGGCCAGTTTTAAAATATAAAGCAAGAAATCATTTAAAACAAACTAAAATAAGTAATATGTAATTGTTAAAGAAAAATTTTACATGTTGAGGAATTCTTCCAGCAATTAAATAATTTTGTCTTCGGAAAGATTGATTCAATATTTAAGATTCAGTAATTTGCCCCTTCTAAGTTTACAGGTTATAATGGTGAGTTTTTCTTACTATCTGACAGGGTTGATAACTACAAACTAGTTCGTGTCCCAGAACTACTTATGATTTTGAAAAGAAAGTTTCACTCAAATTTTGATAAAATTTGCTCAAAATTTTATTCCTGCTTCATACTATACTCACCAGAAATTCTGAGTTCATTTATCTTAGTGTTTTCATTGCAGACTGGGTTTTTCGTGTCCCTGCCTCTACCAACCACTGTAGGACAGATACATTCTTTGAAATCCAAAATACCCATTTGTCCTTTTAAAGTAGGGGACACATATTTCAGAGGTTGACAAAAATTGGGTGGATGAGTGCACATTTTTATGCAGACAGTTCTAGCCAGTCATTTTTCTGTGATTATACATTCTCAAAATTGGCATATTTTAAGATTTGTAAAGAGATTTCAAAATCTGAAATTTTCATCTGGAATATGTGAGTTTTTAGTTTGGCATCCAATTTAGAACCCAGCCATTTTATCTGAGGCAAGAGATTAGAGTGTGGCCAGCTGGCTGGCCAGGCTGACATAACCTGCCAATCAGGGAGATGCAGGACTCATGTCCAGGAAAACAGTTCCCAAGGGCTGTATTTGGAACCAATCAGAAAATGATATCTTCAGTTCTTTTGCCCCAAGATCAAGGTTTTTGATAGAATGACCTAGATGTGACATCAGCCTGATACAAAAGACATCGCTCATTAACCTTCATAGTCACTGTTCTCTCTTTTTCAGTGGCCCATTCTTACTCTGCAGAAAGTACTTCTTTTCCTACATTTAATAAACATAAAAATTTATAACTTTTTGTACTTGTCCAAGTCTTTGTCCAGGACAACATGAACCTTAAAAGAACCTATAGAAGTAGCCTGAACACTCCAGTACCACAGTAACACCTCCAGTTCAGACAAATCTGGCTGTTGGCATAATTTGACCTATGATTTGTATTTTTGTGACCTTGGATTTTTCTCTAATACTTCTTTCCCTGAAATTTGGCACAGTAAAACCTAGGCACTAAACCCTGACTGGGGTTGGCAGGGAAACGAGGTTTCAGGTTATGAGGTACTGTATTCATCTGTTTTGTTGGACAACTGGTAAGTCACTCAGTGTTTCTGTAATTTTTTAGACGAGTTAATTATGTGTATGTGTGTGTCTAGACTGAATCTCCTTAAGTCAATGAATAGGAATATAAGATCCAATCAGACTGTTCCACCAAACATTCCTAAGCTCTGATGTATCTTCCAATCAGGTATTTTTGGGCGCTGTGTGGAATTTTGAACTCTATATGATCCCCCTGGCACTGTTGCTACTGTTTTTCTACAATTTCATCAGGCCCATGAAAGGGAAGGTCAGTAGCATCCAGGACAGACAGGTAAGCAAATACTTAAATAGTCCTAGCATTTGAGTAGGGAAAATGTGTTAACAATAGCTATAAACAATAACTACTGAACCACCACATCATGCTCCATCTCCATTTTGGTTGCGATGTAGATGTAGCCCTACACACAACCATTTTGAAGCAGTTCTTTTATTAGAAAGAGGGAGCCTTCCTTTGTGATGGCTTGTGTTTCCAAGTGTCAACCTCTGCTCTGGGCAGAAATGCTCTTTGAGTTTTGGCCATTGTGTCCATGATAGCCCTTGTGTAAGCACCCGATTCTCTGTGAGGTTCCAGAGAGAATCCACCTGCAACACTATAGAACACGTATGGTGGCTCCCCACTCTCCTCCAGGGAACGCAGATAATTCTGGACAGCTGGCTCAGGCTTTTCCACAAAGGCGTCCCACACAAAGTTTTCCTCTGGCCTGAAGGCTTAGGAGAATCTCTGAGGCCCCCCAGCTCCCAGGGCAGTCAAGAGGAGGGTAAACATAGATGCCTCTTCTCTCAGGTGTCAGCGTTTTTTTTGGAATTCTTAAGTCCTTGGTCTGTGGAAGCACCAGCAAGGCCCCGCCCTAGCCTTCCCTTACCCCCTTCTCTTGGTTTCTTGGCTGCTCTGCTGCTCCATCTCTATCAGCCCAGTAAAGAGGGTAGTTTTCTGCTCTAAGTGAGCAGAAATTTGTACTTATAGATTAACGTTATGATTAAATGTTGGCATTCCTGATTCTACAGCAAGGTTTTCCAAGACTTAAATGCTAACCGTGGTCATGTATTTTTTTAAAATTCTTATTTAAATATTCATTTCTGAAATAGTTGACATTTAAGGAGTGCCTCTTATTTCATTTATGATGGAGAAAGGGTGAGAAAAACAGATGTTGAGGTGGGGAAGAAAAGTAGAGGTATTTTCAAATTTCTACTATTTGATTTTGATTATTTAATAAAATAGATGAGGATTTATGCTCCTAAGATAATAGAACCAACTGATAAATGGGTTTAAAGTTTAGATCTTTGTAAGGACTAGGCTTCATCAGGGTATAATTAAGGGGCATTTATATAAAGAAATACCTGTAATAAAAATGCTATGACCTAGTATTTTTACAGAATTCATCAGATTGTTGCCCACTATAAGTATGATGTCTGTTTATAGGGTGTATATATGTGCATGTGTGTATGTTTATGTGTGTTTGTGCATATGGATATATAGTTGGTCATTTGTACATAAATATACTCATATGTCTAGGATTATAAATGTTATGTAAAGTCTTTAAACTTATGAAACATACTCAAACTTATCCCATAGTTGGATATTGCTAACACAACCATGACAAAAGTAAGAGGTACCGTTTTCATTTTATGCTTCAGGAAACTATGTTCCAGAGTTGTAAACTCATTTGCCTACAGTTACAAGGTGGAAAAAATTGGACCTCTGTCTCCAAGTGGAAACTTTTAACTTTCCTAATTATGTCTCTCCCATAATCTTTACTTTATCACATTCCTATTTATCTATTGTCTTTTATGAGCCACACTTGCTGCCAATGGAGAATAGGTTAGTTTCCCAGCATTCAATGGGTATCACTCAAACAGCTACCTGAAGCCCACGAGGATTCTCGAAGTTAAGGCTATATCAACCCTGGGAAAGTTTCTGAATGACTGCTCGCTCAGTGGTTTGATGGAGTGCAGCAGAGAATACTGGATCATCAAACTTAATTCCTTTTAAGAGCGTAATATTGATACATTTTTTAACGGTTGGTGTAATAGTAAGCAGTATGACAGACCTTTGCAAGGTTAAGTGTTCAAATGGTCCCTGGTTTACTAATATGGAGCTTTTTTTTCTTTTTTGCTACTGGACTCATTCAATTTTATACCAACTTATGTGTGCTTTTAACCATGCCTTGGTAGGATTAAAAACTTGACGATTAAGTATACCTGCTGAACTGATTTGAGCCAGCCTGTTGGCAGCATAGGTGCTGCTATGCTAGTAGCTAAACCCAGGCACCTGCAAGTCCCCATCAGAGTGCTGGGCTTCCTTCCTATATCTTCCCCTCCCACCCTTAGAACCACAGAAAACAAAGATCCCACATAGAAACCTGTAACTTATCCTTAAGATGGATTGTGTTCAGATGAATGCATTTTGTACTGTCTAATGTTGCAGTAATGGCCCCAAAGGGAAAGAGCTGTCATTACAGCCCTGAGCCCAGCACAAATGGAGTATGGTATTCTCAGACTTAACGTAGCAGTTGGTTCATTTGTCAGAACAAGAACAAAACTGTTTACAGAAAGCATAAGTCTGCGAGGCATTTTTGAGGCCGGATGCCTTCAAAGGGCACTTGCCTAATAGCTTTATTTATAGGTAACAGGTTTATGGAGACTATGCACACTGTTTATAGTTTTGCAACACTGTCCCTGAACTTTAAACGCATTTTCAAGAGGTTATGATGAGTTTTAAAAATAGGAATGCTTCAACTCTGTAGAAAAAAATTACAAATGCCTATATGTTTAATTTGCATTGAGTAATTCCAGTTCATGCTTTATTAATAAACCATGGGGTTTCTTTGCAGGAGAGCACAGACGTCGAGGAGGAGGATGACGAGGATGGCAAGGTGAGTCAGTGCGCCTCAAAAGCCCAAAAGGACACAGACTCAGGGAGCGGATTATGCTCTCTGAAACTGCGTCTTTTTTGTAAGTATTACAGGTTGAACAGTAATAGTGTAACTTTTAAAAACCAATAACGTGTGCATATTTGAAATGGAGCAGCTCTGATACACATTCGTGTCTTTATGCAAACATAATCCTAGTAGCCATCGCCTTCCCTGTCTGACCAAGATTTTTTTTTTTTAATCAGTTGGCAGGTAATAATTGAATGTCTTTCTGAGGATCAGGTGAGGTTTGAGCCCATCCTAAGATTTTTAAACTAAGACTAAAAGGAGGGTAAAACATAAGGAGTAACTGAAACAGTCTAAAGAGCATACCAGCAGGCAGCCGCAGCTTGGATTGAAGCCAAGACGAGCCTTCGCCTTTGTAGATAAAAAGGAGCCTGGGAAGTCAAAAGTAAATCAAGTGAAATTGCTGCTCCTGTAGGTTCATGCCTGCGCTCTGTGGGGTGGTCACCCACTTCCGAGCCTGTCACTTTCCCAGCTGTTGCTGGCAGCGTTTTCAGCCATACGTCTGTGTACATCTGTCCTTCTCCTTCTCCGGGGAGAGTCTCTCAAATCTGCTGCTTTTGTTGTCACTACACTTTCAGACAAACCTTCTGGAATTAAATGAATAAAGAGAGGTACCAAGTGAGCTGCTTCTAGCTTAATAGACTTGCAGTGCCCTAAAAGCTGTGGGTAGAGGGCTGCTGGCGGTATCACGCAGCAGGCTGTGGGAGAGCAGAGGGCAGAAGGGAGAACCTTATGAGAAGGTATGCAATATAAATGCCCATAGAACAGAAATTAAATTGCAGCACTAGCTCCATGACACAGACAGCCCCAAAATTAATTGAGTGGACCAGATGGTTTTAGCCATTTGAAGCAAATGGGATGGATTACAAGTAAATCTTATTTGTTGTGCTAAGATGATCATTAATAGGAAAATAATGAAGTATAATATTTTTAAGAGGGTCCACAGCCATTGCAGAAGAGAGGACACAAAGAAGCACCTTTCTTCTTGAGTCTGCGATGTGGTGTTTGAGTGATCAGCTTGTTGAATACTAGTAGACAGCACTGAACTCTAATGCATGATGAGATGTTTCGTGGAAGTTGAAAGGACGAATGCACTTGTTTTAAACCCACGTGAGGTACCAAGTGTGTGTCTGGCCTTCCTGTTCTTCCCACTTACCAGCTCTCCCTGCTTGGGTTCAACAATTTGCAAGAGTGCCTTACCTACACTTACTGGGTTATTAGAAATGTATAGCTCAGGAAGAGCCAAGTGGAAGAGATGCCCAGCGGAAGAGTGGGCCAGTGGCTGGGAGCTTCCGTGGTCCCTCTGGACTCAGAGACCATCCAGCACATATTCACAATGCACAACCCTTGAGAACTGTGTTTTCGTTTTCATTTTAATGGAGGCTTCACTGAGCAGGCCCAGTTCATCAAATCCCTGTCCAGGCTGTACCTCATTTTTGGAAGTTAGGGCTTGGGCACAGTGTATGTGCTAGTTTAAACCCTCTCGTCAGATTTTCCTGACCATCAGCCCCCACCCCCCCAGTGCTGCCCAAAATTTCCCCAATAACATTAATTCAGGTGTGATGAAAAGGGCTTGTTATGAATACCAGAAATTTCTCCTTTTACCTTTTCAGATCTTGAGTTATTTCAAGACTTGGGACAAAACCAAATATAACTAAACTACTCCTACCACTCTTCTCACTTGGGAGATTTCAAGAATTTCAGAAGCTCTGGACAGGAGCCAGGGATAAGGGCCAAATATGTGTTTCTTATTATATAACATTATCACATGAGGCAAAATTCTAAGTTTTTACAAACCAAAGGCTCAATAATGAAGAAGCAGCATTTTGGTTTGGCCAAGGCTGTTTAAATGAACCATCCATGGAAGAGGATGCCATGCACCCTTTAGGGATCATTGTGAGCAGGTGTTGTGTACCTGTCTAGTGTAGGAAGCATCCAATAAGCAGGCAGTAGATAAAAATACGGTATTCATCAATTGGCAAGCAAACAATTAGGGCATTGGTCTAGGTCAGTGGTTGTCATGGTCTTGTCTTCCACGGAGCAGTGTGAAGTTCTGCAGTTAGAGCTACTTGGGCTACGCTCAAGTTTTTCTGGGCAAGGCTGAGTCCAGAAAGTGGTAGAATGGCCCAGACTCCAGGGATGAGCTTGGAAGTCATTGCCTTTTACCTTAGCATGGCCCTACATAACTTCGCCATATGGAGAAGTTGGGCATAGACTATTCTCTCTCACCAAGTCCACTCTTGAGATATTTTTGTCATATTTTAAAAGGACCTTTTAAGAGCCAAAACATAATCATGGTTGTTTCTTCCTTCAGTTTCATATTTCCATAAAACCTTGTAAAGGAATAAATCTGAAAGATTTCACTTCTGTTTATGCCTCTTCTGCTGAACACACTCTTCTCTGGATAAGAGAGGCTGGCAAACTTTTTGGTTCACCTTCGTTTCAGTCGCCCTTCTGTTAAGGATTTGTTAAACTAGAGGGATATTCAACTTCAAGAATTCCAAAGTGCATATCTCCATGTGTAGTGTAACTGTTCATTTCTTATTCACTTTTACCAGCTTCCAACTCTGTGATGTGCTTATCCCAACCTGGATGCATAGTTACTGGTGGACTCCCCACCACAATGGCCTGTCTGAAAGATCTTTCCCCGATCTCTTCTGGCTTCACTGTGTGTTTGACATGACAGACCATGCTTCTGGAAACTGTAAAACACCCAGGCCAAGGGGGACTGTTTACAAATTATAAACACACAGGCATTTTGTGCAAAACCAGAAGAGGAGAGAAACTCCTTTCTAGCCAAACTAT
The DNA here is from genome assembly GCA_004027595.1 of Dinomys branickii. Taxonomy (NCBI): domain Eukaryota; kingdom Metazoa; phylum Chordata; class Mammalia; order Rodentia; family Dinomyidae; genus Dinomys; species Dinomys branickii. The sequence goes on along the minus strand of PVLD010000440.1, from coordinate 37,331 downwards.
CCATCTTGAAAGTGACACTCCTAATTGCTAGCACCATTTCCCACCAAATACCGTTCAGGGTGACTGTGGGAGATGAAAGGCTGTCTGAGCCCCTTGGCCCAACCCCCTCAGGAGATGACTGCACCCCCATCTTCTGCCTGTCTCTGGTGCACAGACCAGGACATGCTCTGGGGTCTGTTACATCTTTATTGTCTAGAATAGAGATTGTAGCAATGTGACATCAACACAGTCACTGTTCCTTCTCACTGTTAAAAGTTCATGGTGGTAATGAGTATTGGAATCTAGGTTGGATGCCACCGTTCTTTCTCCTTTTGTGGTCTTTCAATGATAGCATAGAAGTTCCAGGTAACTAGTTCTTTTGGCTTTCAGGAAGCAAAGTAGACAGGCTAAACTTTGAAGAGAGGAAATCTTCCTTTCTTATCCTGATGACCCATGTAAGAAATTGCTTATTACAAGTGTAGTTTGTGAGGACCCCTGAACAAACAGATAATGGTTAAGTTCAGTCAACAGAAATCCGTTGACCTTTCCTTTTTGTATTAGATTCCACATGTGACATCCTTCTGTGTGGACCTTATTTGTACGGATGGATTACAATGAAAATTGCATTAATTTTCTACACAGTAAAGGTCAGTAATTGAAGCATGAACCAAGAAACTATTGTATAAAATGCTGTATCCCATACTTAGGAAAGGTCATGCAAGACAATGACATCTTGTTTTCATTGCTGAAGGTATAAATACTTGCATTAAAATTTCTTTCTTTTTCCAGCCCAACAATCACTTACATAGAATATTTCAGCATTTACTATTAACATCAGGAAGAAAGAATCATAAAGGCATGTAATAAAAGGGAAAAAATCTTTGGTTTTTGCTATGAGTAAGAAACTAGTCGGATATTACATCAAGGGTCAGCTGATTCATAACTCTGCACCCAGAAATAGGACTTGAAATGATCTGTCCTTTTAGGGTCGCCAAAGAGGTCACAATTTCCTGACAGTTTGTAAAAAAGAAAAGAAAATATCCACCTATGTTGGTTATGGAAAAAAGCATATATGGATATGTTCCTTTCGGAGGTCCAGATACACCTAATACATTTTTGTTGATTGAGGAATGTATAGCTCAGGAAGCTATAATGAAAAGATGTAAAGAAATATTAAGATCTACTTCCTATTTTCATAATTTAGAATGCCATCATTGAAATTTAAGCAGATTTTGAACCATCAATTTCAGCACTTAAGATGATTTTTCAACCTCTAAACTCAGGATTGTCTCCTCATTACTCAGTCAAGAGTCCTCAGAGTAAGAGAAGCACAATGTGTGTGTGTGTGTGTGTGTTGAAAGATTCTGAGAGAACTGGCAGAAGCCTTTGGCTCAGTCCCTATGTGTCCTTGCTCCACAGAGAAAGAGGAGATCATTTGTTACCCTAACCTCCAAAAAACATTTTCTATGGTGTATGAATTACAACCTTCTAGTGAGAATAATTTTGCTTATTGTTCCTTTGGGCCACCACAAGAATTCCCCAAATGTAGTCAATTGGTTTGATCAGTGATTTGTGTTAATTAGCTGATAAATATACTTTTCTGGAAATCAAAAGCTAGAGTGTATTTGTAAATTCTTAACAATATCTGTGCATATACACAGGCATACACACCATTTGGGGGTGTGTACAACCTTTATACAGGGCATACTGGAGAAGACCTGCTTTTGGATAATTTGCAGGGGAATAAAGTAAATGTTCATTCTGATTCAATCTCTTTAATTTGATTTAATATAGTTTTTAGGGATGACATACTTTAAATGCTAACATCCCTACCATATCATTTTACTTTTAAGATTTTAATAGTAAAATGGATCTTAGCCAATTCATAAATATCAGTGTATGTATGAAGAGTACCTTTTATAAGAGAAGAGTACCTTTCTGAGTTTTTATAGTTCTTTGGCACATCCATGTGTTCACGCTTCTTTGTTAGAAATCAAACATCCATTCTCCAGAGGGTTTTGACTTTGTTCCCTTTAGAACAGAAGTAATCTAAGTATGTTCTTAACTTGGCCTCTTGGGTCATCAGGATTCTCCTTACTATCATACTGACCAATATCCCTAGTACCTGTGGACAGATATTTTCCCTCACTGCTGTTAGCATTGTACTTGTTATTTTAAATATTGTAAAATGTGATATGTCAGATTATAAATTGCATGATCTATCCTTCCATTATGGCTTCTATATAGATGTCTGCCAAAAGCCTCTCCTATCATAGGTGGAGTTTTGTGGAGGTGGCTGGATCTAGTGTGATGCTGGAATCAAGGATGTGACAGTGATACTGATTTATGGTGCAATGCTAGGATGAAGGGTGCCCCAGTCTGGGTTTGAGTAGATAGAATATAATGGACAGAAATAGTGTGGATTGCTGCTTGTTGCTTGCTGTTTCTCCCCTACTTTAATATTTTCCTGCTTTATGCCTGCTATGGGCTGTTTCTCCTCTCTGAAGTCCTTCTGCCATGCCACCCTGCTTCGGAGCCAAGGAACTATAGACTGAAACCTCTATGAGCTGTGAGCTAAAATAAACCTTTCCTCCTTAAACTTTGGGGGTCAGGTATTTTGTCTCAGCAATGAGAAAGTAAATAAGACCCCTCCCATTAACTAATATGTACTGTCTAACCAAAATAGATTCAGAGCCTCTGATTTTTACGTATTCTGTGGTACATGAAGGTTTTTAATTTCTTATTGCCTAAAATCATTCTCAAGCTTAGATAGAATGATATACTGGACATTGAACTCCAAATATCATGTCAATTTTCTGAAGTAAAGTAGCTGTTCTTTTTGTCTTTCCTAATGAAATCACCCTATTTTTAATGTCTTCCCCTAAGTTCCACTTAACAAGTTTGCAAGTTGATAGATAGACATGGCATGATTGCACATGTCTGTTTTCCCAGCAAGGTTTGAGGCCAGCCTGGGCTACATAACTAGGCCCTCACTCAAAACAAACAAACAAAAACCAGATAATTGAGAGATAATTACTAATTGATATAAACATGGAAACCACATGCTTTCCTTAAGGAAAAAGAAGCAATGTTAAACAAAACCATGATGATTTAAATCAGATTTGTGGACATTATCAGAATTTTAGAATACTCAGTAGATCCAGTGTTTTTAGTACTCAAACTATTACTGTTTGATATCATTACTTCAATCCCCAAGCAGACAAACCAGGTTAAGGTGTATTAACTAATAGGTCTGAGATTCCTCAGGATAGTAGCAAGGTTGAAAGTCAGGTCTTCTGACTTCAGTCTTATGTTTTATTTTTACTGTACCACAATGTTATAAAGGCAACATACCATTAATTTACTCATGTTTTCCCTACATTATTGTTTGTATCAGCCTGTCATGATTTGGATGCAAAACATCCTCAGGGAGGCTCCTGCATGAGAGGTTTGATCCCCTGTGCAGAAAGCTTTCGGAAGATGACTGGGTCTTGAGCATTCTAGTTGTATCAGTAAATTAATCCACTGATAGATGAATAGTCTGATAGCATGATTGGGAGATGATGGAAATTCAGTAGGTGGGTCCTCATTGAAGGGATTAGAACGCAAAAGTGTGATTTCAGGGAATGTATCTTATCTGTGACCCTTTCTTCTCTGGCTTTTTCTTTCTCACTACCAGGTAAGCAGCTTTCTCCTGCAGCACACCTCTCCTGTGATGTTTATGACTCCTGGGGCATGGGGAGATCTGGCCTAGGAGTGAATGGTTAAACTGAGGGGCCAAAGCACACAGGCTTTGTGAGGAGCTAGAAGTTTAGGTTACTGAGACATGTGTCTGCCTCTCGTCCTTCCCATTTGCCCCACAATCTGCCTAGCCTGGAGACAGTTTCTTGCCAAAACTTCTTCATCTGTTTTTTTCTCTTATACTGATATTCTAAATAAAAGCTAGAGGGTTCTGTGCTTTGGTGCTACTCCTGGAAATCTTCTTTATGCCGGATGCTTCTGGTTGAGGGATCCTCTCTGGGCCTCTCCGTGTTCAGACTAAGTCTCATCTCTGAGTAATCTTTTCATCCTCTGTGCTGCCGTGCTCGCATAATGTGACATCTCACCACGGGCCCAGAACAGTGGAGTCAGCTGGCCATGGACTGAAGCCTCTGGAAACATGTGCCTAAATATTCCTTCCTGCTTTAAATTGTTTCTTTCACATATTTTGTTTCAGTGCCCAAAAGCTCAAACGGGGCCTATGTGAGTGCCAAGACTATGACTGTAGACAGGGTACACTTCATGCCGCGCACTCTAGTGCCATATAATTCCTACTTTGGAAATTCTGTTGGGTAGTAAGGAGGTAGTCTTGGAGGATTCAGCTCTGCTCATAGAAGCTAATCTTTCAGTTAAATTTCTGGGTAATATTTACTTTCAGTGTTGTTTGGTCACAAACATAGCCTATATCCCCTGACTCACCTGGAAGAAGGCTAAAGGAGGAACAGACAGCAAAATCAGCAAATCCAGATTAGTGTATTTATCTATAGTGATTACAGCTGTAGAAAACTGTTCATCCTATTCATCTTTCCTGGCATTCATTACCTTTGCTGGCATGCAATTCTGTCATCTGGCTCAGAGAAGCTACAGGGAAATCCTTCCACCTGGAAGTAAATTCTAATTTTTTTTTAAACTTTTACCAATTTTTGTGTTACCAGTATTTTCTTTCTGATGTTCTTTCCTTTTAGTTTTTGATCTTTCTTTAACTACTAGAGAAGATTCCTGTCATAAGCCAAAAGCATGTGTGTAAAGACCTGCCCACTGTGGAAGGGCTTTATGTAAAGAACATTCTCAGAGCTATATCAAACCGTGCAGAAATTTGCAAAACTCTCAAGGCTGCTGTGTATTTATTTCCCCAAAGTAAAAGAATTATTTGAGAATGAATCACTTTTCAGAAAGAATACAAGTCCCTTCCCCACTTTAATTGCATGTACCATAGCTCTGTGTGTGTGTGTGTGTGTGTGTGTGTGTGTGTGTGTGTGTGTCTGTGTCTGTCTGTCTGTCTGTCACTACATCTCCACACCCAGAAAACACTTCATGGGAAGAAATCCTGGAGACAGTTCCCAGTGCATGAAGCAGAGATTCCCAAAGAATAATTCCTAACCTCATATATCAGAACACTGCCTCTTATTCTTTGTTGTGACAGATACTGAGATTTTCTTTTCATGTTCACTGCCACTATTTCTAATGTTTATAATTCTTCAAGCTTTCAAATTCCACGCTCTTACTCCTCAGTGGTATGAAACACACCGTACATATTCCTGTTACCCATAGTCACATGTTTGCATTTCTCAGCTAGGTAGTGGAAACTGCCGGGATGATCTTGAGATAAAAATTTTGACTTGATCACTTTTAGAAATCTTCTGCATCCTGTGACAAATACTTCTCAGATTTTTCAGCTTGTCAAAAGGATTTTTCCTGAGGGGGTCAGTTTTCAGGAATATCTCTCTGGTTGTGCTTAGATAATTAACAGAAAACTGAGAGTTTTTCTAAATCAGAACATGATGGAAAGATGTAAAGTAACACACTGCTTATATAATTAATTCTAAGTTGTAAATTCATTTTGACGGTGTTAATTCTCTCCCAGAGGCTCCAAGCTAGTTGATTGCACCTTCAGAGCTATGCTCATTGGAGACACAGGAAGGCGGTGAGGCCTTAAGGAAAGAATGACTCACCTTCTGATTTATTCTGTATGTTCTGGGTTGTGTTTTTAAAGAAAGAATAGCTACGTGATGCCACAGGCACATTGTTTTCTTAATTCAACTATCTGGAAAATTTAGTCAAGAGACTCAATCCCTTTGACCTTAATAAACAAATGAGCAACTTAAAATCTTACACTTATCTTTATATGAAATGTACTTTTAGGTACAGAGTTAAGAGTTTCTCACTGTATTTTTTTATAATCAGTATACTGCTGTAAATATTGTATTTAAAAAAACAAGGAAACTTATGAAACTTGATTTCTGGGTGAGAAAACTGTCCTGCTTTCATGGCTGTGATTAATTGAAGGTACATGCTTGCTTATAAAGCTGACCTTAGGTTATATGAATTTTAGTTATTCTTCTACCTTTTTTTCAGGTTTATAATGACAAGTAAAATTTAATTCTTTAATAGATAATAGGGTAATATAAAATCATATGTTTAGCCTCAATTGTCGTGTTCACGTATTTAATAATCCACATGGTCATCACTATATGTTATATATTTCCTTGGAAAAATTAGAAGCCCCAAAGTTAAGGGAAATGTAAGCGCATGTGACAGCGAATGAATCACTCTTACCCTTCCTGGGCAATTTGGTGGCAGCGGCAGATGTAATGTTGTGTTTGTCCCCACACTCCCTAGTTCGATCTGAAACGTGTAAATAAAGCCAGCATGAGGCACTAATTGCCAGATGATCTATCATACAACCGAGGGCTACATGAGCAGACTTGTCCTAGAAGATCATTGCCTTGAAACTTAAATGAACCTCAGTATTTTCTGAGCCAAAAGGTTGTTTCCTCTTTGCCTTCTTGACAAAGTTGCTTCTTGACTGAAAGGGACTTACGTTTAAGAGCCACCGAGAGTATGCTTAGTAAATTGCACATGTGATCACACTCTCACCAGAGCAAGGATGATGATCTCCATTTCTAGAAATGCGTTTGGAACTCAAAGAGGGTGAAAACTCCCCATGATCACACCTATGGTTTGCTTCTGGGCTGAGTGAGCTGCTGCCAAGGGTCTGTGTGCTGAAAATTCGGTCACTAGTGTAGCGATGTTGAGAGCGTGGAACCTTTAAATAAGGATCTAGCTTCAATTTTAAGAATATTAATATAGTAAAAGACACATTGGCATTAATCTCCCTCAAAACACTCCCCTGACTTCAAACACACCCCATCATTCTTGCCACTATCTCAAGCAGTTCTGGAAATCTGCTTTTGTGAGTCTCTTTATGACAGGTGATCGAAAAGATGATGCTCAGTGCTAAAGGCAGGCTCACGCAAACATCACCGTGTCCTCACCCATCGCATTCACTAGACGTGGTATTGTGCGACTTCTGACTTTTCTCCAAAACCAAAGTGACCATGAAAGTTAATAGGGTTTAGTTAGAATAGATTCAAGAGACAAGCAGCAGAAGCAGCGTAAGTAGAGACACTTCTGAAAGAATACACCCAGATCTGCTTCAGAAAGCAGTGCGAATGATGAGATAGAATATGTTTAAAGTGAGGGGAAGGATTTAAAAGAGGATTCATGTCAACATGGCTGTTGCAGTAATAACTTTATTTTTGCATTTAAATATTCATTGTATATTTTCATCATACCTCATGAAGCCATGAACCAGATGTCAAAGAGTAACACCAGGTTATAACTAACAAACAGGAATAGCCCGTCTATTTCTTTTTCTTTACAGAAGTGAATAACTAATAGCTAGCTCTGTCCCCTCCATCACATGAGCCTACCAGTGTGTTGTCCCATGGCTGAGACCTGAGCCTGTAATATTGTATAGGTGCTACACTGCCATTTCAGAATGGTCTGGGGGAAGTTTGAGGAATGATTAAGGAGTTGTCTGTTAAGTATGTGCAGAATTATGCCATTGGCCTGACAAGAGAAGGAAAAGTAGCCAGAATCAAAATGAAAGAAAACATTTGCAAGTAGTAGTCATTTTTAGGGTGCTGGAACTTGAGTTAGGGCCTCCATAGGCTAAGTTCTATTCTGCCACTGAGCTATACCTGCAGCCCCTTGCAGGTAAATTTTACAAATGATAAACTCTCTGATGTCTTCTTTGCCACGGTGAACTTAAACTTTTAGATGTGGGGGTCAACTCTGTAATGGCAATGTGAACGTGAACTCTGTAGGAGCAGAATAACACCGTGGCTAATTGGGCATCCTACCAAAATGAAGGCATCTGTTAGGATGGAGCAAATATGTACTTGGGATTGGCAACTGTGCTCTCACTTCTCAGGATTACAGTCATCCAACTGCTGTTGCCCCACCAATTGAATTAAAAGTTGTAACATTCCCATTTATAGATATTATATGTTTACAATATGTACAACATTGTAGAATAAGGCTTTGTGTCAAAGTTATATCAAATATAAGTTTTAGTGTAGCAATGTACACTATGTTTTTATTGCCCATCCTAAATCTGATTTGGGGAATGTTTGAAACTTTCAGGAGCTGTCAGTTAACCTAGACCTGTAATGGCCAATCTCTCAGAGCTTTCAGTGGTAATGAACAGCTGGCTGCTGCACTTGTGCCATAGGTTTGCCATCACTGACCTAGACACACACTACAGCTTTGGGACTCTAGTGAAAAATAAGAAATCTTGTAAAATTTCTCTTGGTCATTATCGTTCAGAGATTTTAGATGACTGAGAGGCAAGAGTAAAATCTCTGTTAGCAGCTATTCATGAATGGAAGTGAACTAAAAAGATGGCAGAATTTTTTTATTTACAGAAGCAAGGGCATAAATGGCACAAAATTACCTCTGAAGTCAAATACTGTGTGTGCCGTAATTTTTAGATTCTGAAAAGTGAATTCTGAACTTATACTTTAGATTATGTCAAAGCAGTGGGGAAAATATTTTGAATTTTTGATAGCCTAAAAATACACTCTACCTAGGAATGCAAGGAAAATGAAAAGCCATTGATTTTTCAGTGAATTTTGTTAAATGTTTGAACAAATCAGAGATATTTTATTTGTCATGAAAACTGCTTGAAACACAAAGTTCATATGAATGGGTCCAAAAATATAATGCTCTTAATAGTATTGTAGCTAAAATGTACATATTGTAGTGCTAAAATAGAGAATCAGAATATTTTCTATGTATTACATTTTTGTGTGAGTTTTCATAGTACTAATTCCTTTAAGAGAAAGTATTTCTTAATTATGGTCCACAGTGGAATTGATTAAGATGTCAGTTTAATGACCATTAAGTGCAACACTGAAGCTGATTAAGAACAATTTTTGGAATTATGAGAAGTGAAAAGATGACATTAGAATGTATTTTTTTGATGAGGCAGAACTATAGAGTGAGAAAAAAACTAAGATATCTGAATATATATCATGTGTGATTATTGGTTACATACAGATCAATGTACACAAAATATATTTTTGATTTGAAAAAATATGAAAATAAACAAATACTTTTATAGTTCTACTAATTTGATAAGATAAAGTTTTTAGCTGACACCTTTCAAGCATTATATTATTTTGATTAATTTTACTCTGAAAAATATACATGTCTGATGATTATTTTATCCTCGATCGGTGTTGTGGGGCTTTTTAGCCTACATTTTGGATACTAAATATTCAACTTGAAACACAGGATTCATGAAAAACTAAAAAGACCTTGTGAGAATCACTTACTGGTTTGTGTACAAGTAATGCATTCCTCACAACCAGAACTTCAGCACAGTGTTTGATTTTTTCGTAGGGAAAATAGAAACAAACAACTGAAGTAGGAGGTTTTTATGAAATTGAGCCACATGGAAATTTAAGTCATTTCTCCATGAAATTGTTTTGACCTAAACTGGAGGCTGCTGAAAGGAAGAAGCCACTTTTGCCCTCTGGGTCACATTCCCCAGGGCTTTCAAATGTCCCTTTGTAAACTCGGTACTGACGTGATAGACAGAGATGGGCTTTCACCATTGTGCCCTTTGATAGATGTCAGTGGATTGCTGAGCATGAATTAGGTCGCTCTGGCAGCATAGCTAATTTTTTAACACCAAGTGCTTAAAGAGTTATAGTGATGAAAACTAAGAATTTCTCATGAGGGTACAAAGTAGAAATGTTTTGCAGGTTTGATGTAAGAAGAAACAGCGGCCTGGTTTTTTTTCCCCCTATTAAATGGTTAAAGGGTACTGAACGATTGGACAAGAGTGCAGACCAGAGGGAAACACGCTTCTGAAACCATGTTAGCACCTTCTGTAGAGAGGTGGAGGCAGCCTTGCTGCAGGAGTCAGAATCTCATAAACAAGGGAAGATATAGAGGGGAAGTTTGTGCTTCTCATGGGTCCACCTTCCTGCTGGATTTATGAGTGTTCTCTACAGGATGGAACATGCTCTTTCTCTCCGTCCATGGCCTCAGCTGGATGGAGCTGGGAATACAAGATGAAATGATTTTTTCTCTTTTGCCGCACAGCGGGTACTATGGGACTGTCCTGCTAAGTTTGGAAGTGTTACCTGAATAACGCAGTGCAGTTCTGATCCATGTAAAACTCGAGATATGAAAGAAGTTTTGTAGGCTTGCTTGAGGTTTTAGGTTTCATCTGGCAGATGTAGTGACTCGAGTGACAGAGAGAGGCAGCGGTGAAGACAGTGACCAGAACTGAGATATAGCAAAGTTCACAGGGAGTTGGGGCTATCATCACAGTATAAGAAACAGTGTACAGTTATCACTTCCTGAAGAGTTTTTTCCTCAGACATTTGAATATGATTTGCTATTTTTATATAATTACAGTTACCTAGCATGGTAAATCACATTTAAGATCTTTTAAGCTGGGCATGGTAGTGATAACACAGTCTGTGATCCTAGAACTCTGGTAGGCAGAGGCAAGAGGATTGCAACTTTGAACCCAGCCTGGGCTGGGCAACTTAGCAAAGTAGCAAGATCCTGTCACAAAATTAAAAACAAGGGTTGAGGTTTAATCTCCATGGAAAGGACCTGGGTTCATTTCCTAGTACTAATGATAAAAACAAAACAAAACAGAACAAAAAACAAAACTGTATGCAAAGTAAAGGGTAATTTAGATAACTGAATTCCATCGTACATATAGAGCTGGAGACTGAGGAAGATGAACGTGTGTTTGCTTCCAACTTATGAAGAGATCACAGCCCCTTCTCTGGTACCCTTATACCTAGGGTATCACACAGGTGGGCTGCTCCCTCCAGTATGTGATCCCGTTCCTCCCTCTGCAGGTGATTGCTGTGTTTCAGAGGTGGGTGCAAAGGGTGATTGAAATGTTCCTCAGGCCTGCAATACGTTGAAACTCTGACTTAAAATACAGCAGAATTTGCCTAAGAGGCCCCAGTCCTAGGAAGCATATTACGTGTATCTCTAACATACCATGTTGTTGCCTGCGGGAGCCTTTCTGAAGTTTGCAGGGGCTTCTGCCTATCACCTCTAGCTTCTTCACTGACGCATGGACCAAGAATCTTTGTTTTTTGCAGCGATAAACTTTTATGTTGTGAATATATAATTCATCTTTTAAAATCATGCTAGTGGTAAAAATCCATGGTGTCATTTCTGTGATCAAATGATCAAATGAAGTCCCTGAGATATATCTTGCTTTCTTGTTTCCTAGGAGTCTGAGAAAAAGGGGCTAATTGAGAGATTCTATATGGTACAGGATATTGTGTCAACTGTTCAAAACATCTTGGAGGAAGTAGCATCATTTGGAGAGAGAATTAAAAAGTAAGTCTGAATGTGTGCTGTGGTGTCGGAAGTGGGCCTGCTACTCACAGAGATGTTGGGGGAGAAGAGGTGGGAGCAGAGAATCCTAAATGAAAACAAGGTGAAGAATGGTGTCTCCTAAGCCAGCTTTGAAGCTTCACAGTTGGGTGGTGCCTCCGAGCAGGGGACCGCATGGCTCAGTTTACAGTTGTTTTCCTGACATAACTATGAATAGTGTCCTCTCCAATTCTCAGAAATACCCTGACTTTGGTGATGAATTATAGATTAAAAAATAGAGTCCGTATTCAAACATATGAAAGCAAGCAAATGCATTCTAAGGGAGCCTTTTTTGTTTGAACCTCAGTACATGCTAAAAGCCTTGGTGAAAGTTTTTCTCAATTCTCTAAAAAATATTACATAACTAACAGTGTCCTGCATGGGGAGACATGAAGTTACCTCAGCGTGGATGTCTTAGGACAGAGGCTGACAAACCTCTGTAGTGGTCAGCGATATTTTCATCCTCTTAGGCCATATGGACTTATATCAACTATGTTGTTTTAAGTATAAAAAGTCACAGTTGATATGCAAATGAACAAGGTGTAATATGTATTGAATGAATCATTTATGAAGTGGGGTGGGTGGTACAGGCCTATAATCCTACCTCTCCGGGAGACTGAAGCAGAAGAGTATCAGTCTGACCGCAGCCTGTACAACTTAGCAACTTAGATACTGTTTTGAAAGATAAGAACAGGCTGAGGATGTAGCTTCAATCTAGGTTCAATCTGTAGCACCACCAATAAACAAAACCTATCTATGAAACAAGAGCCATTCTGGACTGTACTCAAATCCAATCCATGATTTGCCTTATTCTACCTTTGTGCATAGAGGTTAACTTATTTAATGGTATCCTAGAGAAGAATGACTCTGTGATTTATATATTTTGTTTGTGTGGTTTATGTTGCACATTTTAAATCTGCATAACTTGCTCTTCACTTGATATCAGTGCACGAAGAGGATTTAACCATTTCCTTTGGGTTAGAAATAGATTTCTTCCATTGAATCCAGAATTGTGCTGAGCATGTCTAAGAATTAAAACTTACTTTAATGGCCAATGTATGGGGGTCATTCTAGTTTCATTAAAGGAGATATTGTTTGTGAAGTTGTGTGGGGAAGGAGGAGATTAAAATTAGTGCTAAAAGCCAGTTGAAAGTCTTCTACATCAAAATGCAGGGCATCCAATCAATAATGATTAACACCAGGCAATATAAATTGTTAATACGCAACTCTGAACACTGTTCTTTCGCAGCTGTTGTTCAAGCTAATTGCATTGAATGCCCTTGTACCAGCAGCACTGCAAATGTGATTTTTTTTTTTTTTTTACAAAAGGCTAAGAACAACTTTTAAATAAATTTATTAAGGGCTAACTGAATTTGCACAGTTTCCATTGTTAACACTTAAAGGGAAATTTAAAGGAATTCAGGGCTTTTCCATCTGCTTTATTCTTCATGAGTTCCATGTAATTGACAAAGTGATCCCTATATTTACCTTCAAAAATGTATTTGACCAAAATATATTTGACAGCAATAAATAGAAGAGTGTTGCATTGGCACATTTGGTTTCTTATTCAGTTATCAGTTACAGAGCTTTCAGCACTGATTTGGTCTAAACATACGAAATGCATCCATGATAAATAACGATAGCCATGTCCACTAATGCAGCGTGGCCTGGGCCCTGTGCTGAGTCCTTACCCATAGGAACTGCTTTGAGGAGTTGGATTAAATCATTCCAACAAGACGATGCAGTAAGAGTTGTTAATAACCTCATTTTACAGATGAGGATCCTGAAGCACAAAGTGATTAAATTGCTACTCCACAGTGACAGCTAGTAAGCCACGCAGCATGGAGCGGAGCTGTCCTCTTCCCTGTTACACTGCAGGGCGATTTTCCTCTAGGAATCTAGTTTTCAATGACAAATAAGTGACAGCCAACTAGAATTTGGTAGCGCAAGTTCAAGGTAGTGATCAGGTAGGATGCTAGGGAATGTGTGACCAGCCTAGGAAAGGATGTCGGGGGTGGGGGGGAGACAGAGAGAGAGAGAGAGAGAGAGAGAGAGAGAGAGAGAGAGAGAGCCTGAAGAATTCAAGAATTCACAGTACATCAGCATCTGTGAGAATCAGAAAAGATAGCAAGGCAGAGACTGCAGGAATGGTGGGGTCTGCAGGTGTGGGCCGTTGTACAAACACTCAAAGCCAAGACCACGAGGTAGACTCAGGAGCACAGGGGAGGTTTGTGTCTGTGCCACAGGAGGTGGAAGTGGCAGTGGCAGGAGATGGGGGCGTTATGCAGGGACTGGAGGGGATGGAAAAGTCAGTGTTGAAAAAGCAAAGAAGAGCGGAGGAGAATAAGAGGATTTGGAGTGGGGGCAAGGAAGGGAGACCGTGCTTGGTGTGACCGTCTTCCGTCTTAAAGGTCTCTACTACACAAATGTAGCTGTTGTGCAGTTGATAATGTTAGAGGAAATATGTCTGATGAGAGAGGAGGGCAGAGTGATTTAAACAGCTCTTAGCTCGACGGGGCTTCTGAGGGGCAGCTGTGCCCAGCACAGCTGGGATGGACATGTATGAGGCGGATTTCAGCTCATGAACAGAGTACTGTTCTGCCCAGCTGCAACACAGGAAGGCTCCTGAGGCTCAACTCCTATTAATTCTTTGGCCATTCATTATTTCATTGACCTTAAAGTCCCTGCTGGGCGTTCAAGTGTGATTTCGTGTGTGACTCTATTGGAATTCTATTGTAATTCAGTGTTTAAGAACCAGGAAAACTTTTACTCAACTTTTCACAATGAGCAAATAAATAGGCTTCCACAAAAGTCTTAGAGCAAGCCTTCCTTGCTACTGAGTGGGAAACCCCTATGGGTGTGGCATATACATGGAATAATGTGGATTTCCTTTTCCCTACTCTGCCTTCTTTAATCCCCATCTCTAACATTACACTAATGTAAATATCAGGCTGAAGTATGTAGTGTGCAGCATTTATATTGTAGTGGACAGTGTGGGTAGAATATGATACCTATTGCAGCTTCTGTAATTATGGGGTAATGCATCCCAGGCTCTGTGTCCATCAGTGCCTCTGCAAATCTCCACGGAGATGAGATTAAGGGAGACTTAGGAGGACTGGGAAATCATTCCTGCAGGTGTTCCAGACAAAAGGTTAGGAGGTGTATTCACATGAAGTGGAACAATCCTGGCTCACAAGTGATGGTGAGAAATTCTAAACATTCCAGGTAAGAAATCAGGTGAGATGGAGCTGGAATGGCAGGGAAGATGCTAGATGGATGCATTGTGTGTTTAATCTAGGGGAAGCCTGTTAAAAAGGAGAACGAGTAAATGCAGAAAGACCCAGGAGAGGAGCAGAGGCCACATGTGTGGAGTCAGGGGTCAGCTAGTGAGGACCACTCAGGAGTGTAGGAGAGCGAACATTAGAAGGGACTGCAGAAGCAAAACGGACAGCACTTCATGACCAGTTTTGTTTTATTTCCATGGGAAGAGACAGAAGACTTCATTTTTCTTAGCCTATAAAATGAGGAAAATAATGAATTCTTTGACACAAAATTCACCGTAGTGGGACAGCCAGTTGAGGAAGGACTAGAGAGAGGCCCTGGACCCATCTTAATAGAAGTGAGTGCAGTCGTCTTGGCTAAGTGTCTGACACGTGGATCACCTTACCTTTGCCTGTTGGTGAGCCCCATGGTTGAAAGAATGGAAGGGATCTTTGAAGTTTTCATTAAGACAAAGGGTTTTAGAATTTAGGGAGCTCCCATGTTAGGGAAACTGGTAAAGCCTGAAAATATTTTACGAATTCTTTGACTGTAAGATGGAAAGGTACAGACTCACCCCAGATCTTTACCCATGGGTGTCCTAAGGAAGACCCATACCACAGATGCTTCCCGATAAATGGGAAAAAAGTCCAATAAATTTTTTGACTATTATCAGTATCCCTCTTAGTGTCTAAGTCATCATTGAAATAAGAACACTCAACTGTATTGAGTAAGTATCATGTACCTTCTTATATTTCTTACATACTTAAGGTAAAAGCAGTGAACAGAGGCTTTTGAGGAAAACATTTTAGCTCAAATTCCAATTCCAATTGCTAGAAGTAATCCTGGACAACTGAATTAACTGTTATGACTCAGAGTCCCCATGTGTAGCATGGAATGACAGCACCAACTACTCCCACTACTTAACATTTTTAGGAGAATTAAGTGAGTGGGTACATATAAACCAGGGGATAGCATAGAATAATCCCTTAAGATATTGGGTCTTGGTTTTGATAACTTGTGTTTCTTCCTCTATGTTTTCAATCCAGTGAAATCATTTCAACAGTAAGATTGTGGGAGCTTAGAAAAAATTGCTCTAGACCACAGAGTTGACTGTTGGTGAGGAAAATAGAACAGTTTGAGAGTGAGATTGGGGCCCATCAGATTTCTAACCTTCAGCACAAATGCACAAGACACACCTTACACTTGTACGCACACACAAACCACCAGTGGGGTTTTTATTATGATTGCATCAATTGGGAGACAATGTCTATTTTGACAGATTTGCAATTTTCCAACATCGGAACTCGGTATCTTCGTCATTTTTGATCATTTCTCTCTCCATTTTATGTCAGGCTTTTCTATCTAGAAGTATAATACGTTTTGAAGGACGGAAATCTTCCATCTTTAGGTACTTTCAGACGTGGCGCCTTCTGAAACTTTTAAAGGAGTGAGGGAATTGGCAGTGTCATGTTGCTGAACTCAGAGAGAGCTTTGTGAGTCTAGCAAAACCTACAAACTGGCCGGAGAAAGTGATAAATGTGATAATGTAAAAATATTTTATATTTAAAAAAGGATAAGGCAGATAAGGAATAATACAGCCGTTTCAGTACCTTCTCCATGCCAAGACACACATTACTGGACACCTACTACTTGAAGGTAGGCATGGTATGATGGAAGGGCCTCACCTGAGGGAAGCTGCTCACAGCATTGCAGCCAGGAAGCGGAGAGAGAAGGGAGAGGGTAGGGAAGGAGACACACCCTCCCAAGCACAGCACCGTGACAGGCCTCCTCTGCGCAGGCCCTCCTCTGAACAGCTAGTCGGGGACTGTACCTGCACAATTCTGTCACTCTCCAAAGGCTCAGACTCGGAGCACATGAAACCTTGAGGGGACAAACTACATCCAAACCATAACAGTAGCTACCTGGAGAAAATGCTTATAATAAACATGATAAAGAACTGATTTCCTTACTCTCCCAAGAGATCTGAAAACACAGAGGACAAGCTCAAGCAAAACAGCACCAGGGAAAATTCACAAAAAGTAATTAATTGCTTTCCTTTTTCTATGGGGGACGGTGCAGTTTACAATGTGCCATAAACTGAGCTAACTACTGAAAGGCAATTCCTGTTTAATCCCAGCAAAATCTGTGATCTGTATATTGTTATGCCTGTTTTGCAGACAGGGAATTATATCTCAGATTGAGTGAGTCAATTTTCCAAAGTCACTCAGCTTATTAGAAATGGATCCTGGACTCGAACCCAAGTCAGTTGGCTTACAAATCAATTTTCGTAAGCACTCTCCTAAACTCTAAAACTTCTAGACATGGAAATAACTTCTCATTCATTTCCAGCTAAAATAACCAACAAGGATGTTTAACAGTGTTTCAATTTGCTTATAATTCAAGGAAGTGAGACATTCGATACATATAAACACTGATGACACTCAGTATTTAGGTGAGGTACCTGGAGTTCCGTACTGTTTATAGAGTTTTATTAATTTACACGTGTGAGATCTCTCTCAGCTGCATTTCTCTCATCTACAATGGGAGAATATTTACTTGGCAGAATTATTAAGAGCATTACAATACAAATATATGAAGAAAACCCACAATGTTCCATACATTAAATGGCTGACTATAGTAATATGCTGCTTCCCCAGAATTACCCAAAGTCCCTCTCTCCAAAGAAAACTACAAATTCTTTTATATTCAAAATATAAGGCAAAGGATTGACTGGTAAACACATCTGCAGATGAAGACCAGTGAGGAAGTGCTCTGACACCCATGAATTCCCAGTAGGACCCTGGATTTCTAGGACTACACCCTCAGCTCCACCACTTAGCACTGGTCCCCATTTTCACGTGACTGAACACGGGCAGTGTAACCAACCACTCTCTCATGACAGCCTCCTCGTTCATCCCAATCAATTTAGCAGACTTTTCTCAAGACTTTTTTAACTGGCACACAATGATGTATGTATATTTACCGCCACGCACAGTATGATATCTCGAATGCATAAATACAATGCACGTTACCTCTTAAGTGTTTAAAGAAACTTTTAGCATGATTTTTATGAACGTAACTATGCACCAGAAATACCCTAGACTTGGTGATGACACTGTGGAGGTTGCCAAGCCCCAGGGGAAATGAGACACTTTGATCTTTGTCCACAGCACCTTCAACTGGACGGTCCCTTTCCTTTCCTTGCTGGCCTGTTTGGTTCTGGCGGTGGCTACCATAATTTTGTACTTGATTCCGCTGCGGTACATCGTTTTAATCTGGGGTAAGTTTGACATGGTCCTTTTGCTGGCCATCAATTCCAGGTAAGAACCAATGACTCACTTTTTAAGTATGACTGTAAACTTCGCACACGCTCTTACTGGCAATTAAACATGAGATCAAGGAAAGTATTTTGGGAACAGAAACTTACAAGACCTCCCTGAAATGGCCAGTTCCTTGAATGATCAATGTGGATATTTATAGGTCTCTTGATTAATTGTGATCAAATAAAAGTGCTATTGTGCATGCCATTTCCCTCTGGACCTTCCCAGCAATAAATTCCCTTAAATAATATATGGCTGTGGCCCAGGAATTTTCCGGAAACACTGCAGTTCAAATGTTGAGCAAAACACCTGCATCTTCCCCTTTATAAAAGGTAAGAGATCTGGCCACTGTAGGGTGCTCCCAACACTTCATTTTTCCTTCAGGAAAGAGTAACTTAATCCCATTTTAAATCCAAAAGCGGTAAGGAAGGAGAAAGCGGGGCTGGAGGCAGCCTGTGGTTACCTACCCAGGGCCAGAGAGGAGAGGAAGCTGTTATTTACCAGGGGAAATGGGGTGCTCATGTAAAGGTTAGCTGCTGTTAAAAAGGACAAACAAACATGGCAAACTTGAAATGAATTTAATGACTTGATTTACTACTTATGCTAGGAATTGGGCAGAGTGTAAGGAGCTTTGTGAATATTTGTGTCTGTCTCTGGGTGGGCTCTAGGTTGATATAAGGGAAGTGCACTGCAGAAATTTCATTTGGATAAGCAGACAGCCTTTCCCCTGGGACTGTGAAGTTCTCTCTGCACCATCACTTTAACTTTCTTCAAGATGTTCAGAGAACTCACAGAGATGAGAGGCTGCAATGCGTGCACATTTAATGTGTAGCGGAGAGGCCACACTTGCTTGGGAACACCTATGACTTTTCCTTCTTCAATCATTAAGAGAAACCAGAAAGGTAGAGCCCCACTTACACGGAGAGCCATAGATGGGCACTCAGGGATGGGAAGAGCCGCGGAAACATTAGGAAGACTCACAAAAATACAAAAGCTGGAAAATTTTGAGAGTAGAATCTGGTCATTCTCTGTGATATTTAGGGAGTAAAAATATTAAAGCCTTCTCCTTTATAGCAAGTCCAGGAAAAAGAAAAAAAATCATGTTCTAACCTCCTCCTCAGGGGTGTGACTTAAGACTTGGTTCAATCTCATACCCATGCTTAGAACTGTCTGTGTGGTTTGTTGAGTTGGCGGCAATGCTTGCGCATTGGGCCTTAGGAAAGAGCATGGACCTGTGTAAGGGCACATTGATTGAGAAGGTGGATTTTGCAAAACTACTTTCCTAAATACTTTATATGCTGCATATTTTCTGTGTAGATTGGATAATCTGATTTGTTTTACAATTGTTTTACAAGTATTATTTTCCAAATCCAACTACAGATCATGTTTAGACTGGGCATATTGGGGCTGGGGATACAGCTCAGTTGAATAAGCGCTTGCCTAGCAAGTGCAGGGTCCTGAGTTCGATCCCCAGTACCGCAAAAAAAAAAAAAAAAAAAATAGACTGGGCATATTAAAT
This sequence comes from Dinomys branickii, assembly GCA_004027595.1. Taxonomy (NCBI): domain Eukaryota; kingdom Metazoa; phylum Chordata; class Mammalia; order Rodentia; family Dinomyidae; genus Dinomys; species Dinomys branickii. The sequence goes on along the minus strand of PVLD010000440.1, from coordinate 17,789 downwards.
TTGCTGTCTGTCCCTAACCAGATATGAATCAAAATCCTTTAGCTTATGCTCTGTTCATTTTAAAGTTCATACAAGTTGAATACGCTGTGGTCAGCTGTTAAACCCTGGTGAACGCTTGATTTGTTTCTTGTATCCTTCCCACCAGAGGAAAGGCTAATACAGTTGTCTCTTAGTTGCCTCAGAGATGGGGTCCAGGACCCCCTGAGGATGCTCTGGTCTCAAACAATGGCACAGGATTTGTACATGACCTATCTACAACTACCCCTGTGTTTTAAATCATCCCTTGATGACTTATAATGCTCTAATGGAAATGCAGTTTAAGTAGCTCTTACTGTATTTTTTCTAAATTAATGACAAGAAAAATCCTCTATGTTCAGTGATATTTTCCAAATATCTTTTGTTGGTAAAATCTGAGGATGTGGTACCCACAGATATAGATGGCCTCTTGTACCGTATTTCCTCCTTGGATTGTCAATTTGGGGATGCAAAACCTTTTTTGTTTACCCAAATCACTTTGAATTCTGATCATAGCCTCTAAGATACTGGCAGCTTTCCAATTGTTGGGATCTACTTATTGAAGCATTTATTTTTCAGTTTATGGATGAAATTATGATGCAGCACAGAGTTTATCGTGCTCTCTTGGGCAGATAGTGAGTCTTTACACTTTAGTTCTGCATTCTAGACAGGTGTTTATAGTTCATCGATTAGTGTTCTAGAGATAATGTCCTCAAAAGCCTTGCCAATCAACATACGATCTGTTGTTACTTCTCAGCATGGAAAACCTGCTCTTCAAGCCAGGAAAATATTCCACAGCCCTATCTTGACTTACTCTTTACAAGTTATTAGCTAATAGAGCCCATTCTTTTATATGTTTTATATGCCTATATCCTCTGCAATAATTTTCTCAGATAAAATACAAATTCATATATTAAACTTCTAGTGTTCCTTGTTTAAGTTTCAAAAGACTTTCTTATTCTTTTACTCATTTTTACTGAGTCCTACAAATGAGGAAATCAAAGCCATTTAAATGTTTTCCAAAGGACTGAAAATATTCAGCTGTATGTACTGGATTTCTATAGTCTATATCTGTTAAGTATTTAAAATTATGTGACATAAGCACAAGTGTCCAGTTTCATAAGGGCTTTAGGAAGTATTCCTGGACTCACCCAGTTCCTTGTAAGGATTTGATGAGTGAGATACTTGTTTCTTCCTATAATTCCTCTATAACTTCATAAAGATCAGATCTTTAATTAGCAGTTGAGAACTGTTTTATGGGTGAGGCTTTAAATATTCAATATCCAGGATCTATGTAGATGACATTTTATTGGATCATTACTTTTCTTGTGTGGGAGGGATATCTGAAGTTTTCTTCGGGGTATATTATCTCCTGAAACTTAGTCACCTATTTTGATGTGGGTATTTCTTAGGCTATGACCTCATTCATGTTTTCCTTTCCCATTGAGAATTTCCCCATATTCCTTCTATTCTGTTCCTTTTCATACAATTTCCCTGTTCTGATTCCAGCCTCATCACTTTTTGCAAGATATGTATGAATTTCCCAAGCTAAATTTGGTGGGTTTTGCAAGAAGGAACCAGGACTTGTTTAACTTTGTATCTCCATGTGACAGCACTGTATCTCTTCCAGCCAAGGCCTTTAAAGTTCGTCAAATAACTAGGCAAGTGTTCTTTGCCTCAGACCTGCCCCAATGTTGCACAGGGAGCGTCCTTGATAAAAATATCTGAAAAATAGTGCTATCTTGTTACAAGTAGTTATTCTTAAGTGTGTAACATTACCATGCAGCTTACCATCACTGCTAATTTTCTTCAAGTGATTATTTTTTCTATGGAAAGGCTCATTTCTCCCCTCTGATTCAGTCTGTCTTTGGCTTAGGACCATTTAGCAATAGTCTCTTCCCCAAATCTTATGCCTTGATTAGCTCTCATTTGGTCACCCCCCTCAGCTAATTCAATGTCTAGCAGATAGACCCCTGTATCTGCATTGTTTAGTTAAAAAATATATCTAACACTCTACTGGAGAAAAGCCACAACTTCAAATCTGGGCAGGTGATCACACAGGTGATACTAGGAAGCCATTCTCCTCTCCAGCCCTGTTGTCTTTCTCAGTTACTGACTTATAGAGCAATGGTGTTCTTAGGCCTCTACAGGATTGTGGGATCACAGAACCCTTTTGCCTACAGTAGTATTGGGATTGTCCTATTAACCCTCCAAACAATGCAGGGCAGATTTTTAGTATAAAAATTTCCTTGTAAGAAATTAAGCCAGAGGAAGGTGAACCACTTTGCCTGAAATCACACAGGCAATACATTATGAATCTCGCCTTTGGGCCCAGGTATCCCTGCACCTTAATTATCGTTACATCACCCCATGGAACCTTAAAGATGACCAAAGCATCTGTGATCTTCAGTTGACCCCTGATCTCATAATAGATAGTACAATGGAATTATTGAAAGATTTAAGACCAAGATACCTTTAGAAATAAGGTGGGCTTTTGAAGCATGCAGTGGTGAATGCTTAGTAATTTCTATTTTAACCTTTTCAAACACAGGCAGTCTCAGTGCATTGTGGACTACTTCTGCCTTTATTGGTGCATTCGAGCTTCTGTGCAGGTTTAAAATCTTCTCTGTGTCTAAGAATGCAGTGTTTTGATCGGCTGTGATATTATCCCTGCCTTGCTGCTCATTGTAAAGGCTCCAGATGCGAACACTATATATAATTAACAATAGAAGATATATCTTTTCTCAATACGTCTTTGTCTCCCTTCATCATTTTGCCTTGTCTGTTTTCTTTAGCCAAAAAGCCCATACTACAATTAAATGTCTTTAGAATAACACAGTCAGAGTGTTTTAGTTTAAAGGAATGCTGGGGGGAGTCTTAGTTAGAGACATGGCGCTTGCTGTGGGTGTAAAGGGAAGAAAGGCAGAGTGCAGCTTTGACTTAAGGGAACGGCGACCATTTGCTGGGACCCTTCCTCAGCCCAGCCACCAAGCCCCCATTTGCTCGTGCACAATGGCTACCTCCACTTGCAAAGCAGATGTAAATCTGACCCCCCAAAGAAAGGACCGGAGGTTGGCATTGTATCAGGTATAATGCCATGCAGGAAGTCCAGTCCTTAGATGAAAGCAAAGTAATATTTAATGAACAAAGAAAAACATCAAACCTTTTATGTGTTGAGGACTGTTGAGCTTGGCTTCTGAGTAGGAGCCATTCAGAGCACAACTAAGCTAAGAATTCATTCACCATCATTGGGAATGACAGGCCTTCAGATATGATCCTTGTTAAACAAGCACCCTGTGGCAAAACTTCAGAAGGCCACCTACTCTTTCTGCTTCTAAAACTCAACATGAAAAAAGGGTTGACATTTGGTGAAAAACTACAGCTTTTGAGCTCTGGTTACAGGCAAAGTGGCTCCAAGGAGCAGAGGAGAAGACAAAAGGTGTTTGGGAGGAACTTCCCTCTGAAGACGCGCTGGGGGCATGTATGTTCTGGGCAAACCCACGAACCCAAAATGCAGCCACCACAGATGGATCTCTACAGTGTATTGACATCTTAAATGTTGAGTCCTATTCTAATTACCACTATCCCGGTCTTAAATTAGCATGTACTCCATTGCCCAGACAAACCCACATGTCAATGTTGTGGTCCATATATAATTTTCCAATAATAACTTTTCACAGTTTCCTGAGGCATCAAAAGCAAAACCAACATGTCAGGTTCTGTTCTGCGGGGAGAGATGAGGATCCTGTGAAAATGAGTTGGAGGTGGGGGGAGAGAGATCTCTGTAGTTTCTAACAACAGAAAATTCTCCTCCCATCTCCCACAGCTACACCGGGTTGAGAGCCTCCAAGCAGGGACTTGTTTGGGCTAATGAAGGCCTTGTGCCATCTGGGACATTTGTTTTCATAGCAGAGGCAGCTGTTAATCAGTGTATTCCAAAAAAGCCAATGATCTCCCCAGTTTGAGCGTGTGTTCTGCCGCCCTGCTGCTGGGATTGTAATGGGATTTTCACAGCTGAGGAAGGCAGCACCCCCTTCCACAGCTCACCCCCCCTTCCTTCAGGAAGAAGCATTTGTGAATGATTCCACATGACAGCAACATGTGCATGACTTGAAGTCTAGTAATTGTTTTCACACTAATTTTTACTTGCGAAAACTCACCCTCCCCAAGTCAGGCAAGATTTTAGATAGGGAGAGGGAGGGATATAAAGAACTCTGATGTTTCTATTTTGCAGGCATAAATAAATTTACTAAGAAGCTCCGAAATCCCTATTCCATCGACAATAATGAGCTACTAGACTTTCTCTCCAGGGTACCGTCAGATGTTCAAAAGGTAGGTAATGAATGGTCACCACCAACAGGGGCCCCAGCGTTGAGGTCTGGCCAACCCTGGAGCTGTACAAGCACAAGGCTATGCTTGTGTGAGTAATTGAGATAAGGAATCAGAAAATCCCTAAAGAGGCCTGGCTTGCAGGGAGGTGGCAAAAGCCTTTGTCCCAAGCATGAGATGATTGGGGAAAATCATCCTGAAAAAGAGCTATTTAAGAATGATCTGGAACTCACACTGTGCAGCTCCAGCATGATGATGATTGTCCCTTTTTTACTGCTTGCTTCCCTAACGAGGATAAGATGAGCTCCGTGAGTAGAACTGCTTGAGATCCAAAGCTGAGGAGTGATGCTTATTTTCCTCTTCTTCCGGATGGCAGGCATTTTACAGGAAGTGGGGGGACAAGAGGATTATTCCTTTCATTTTTGTTTGCCCCAATTATCTCCTGGGCCTCCTTTCTATCTCCTTTTCCCTAAAGACTTAGGAATGCTGAGGGCAAATCCCCCACTTACTCTAACACCACACAGAGGAAGAGATGGCGTGAAATAATTTGAGATCAGTCACAAGTATTATTCACAGGTAATGGTCACTTAGTCTAGCAGCGTCTTGTTTCTGTGGGCACACAGAGATTAATGAAGCCAGAGATACCAGAGAGTCCCAAAGAATAGCCAGTGTGGGCCCCTGCAGATGAGCCTGCTATAAATCCAGAGGAAGGAGGGCAGGCGGTGATTTCTTTGATGGAGAGCAGTGATTACTGAATAGGTAGATGGGGAGAGCATGCCATGAAGTGTCATCAAGATGATCACAGGTGTAATCCTTTCTTACCTAAGAGAATCCCCGACCAAGTATTGATTTTCATCATTGGGCCTGAAACACAACTGGGCTTCTCTGTCCCAGTTGCAGAGACATGGACTCCCCTCTCCCTTCACTCCAAGTTCTAGAGATTAAAATGGCGTTTAGAGTGCTGTTTCTCTTTCACCTTCATTTTATGATATAATTAACAGTTAAAGTACATTCCATAAAGAGGAATTTACTCCCTAATATTTGCATTATATAATTAAAATATAAGCTGGCCTCTCTTTCTGGTATTATTAAATAACAGCAAGTATGCTGTCCTCTCTTCCCCCAAGGGACCTTCACAGAACACTTGAAAGAAAGAATTTTTTTTTTTCCTTTCCATTTATCTGCTTTTGGCAAAGTGTAGACCAACTTGTGATTGGGCATTATATCCTTGGGGAGTGTGGCACAAATGCTAAAAATAGTGAACACATGTGGTCTGTAATATAATAGCTTAAATGAAGGCTTTCCCCTGCCAGCCTATCAAAGCGCACACACACACCAAAGCAATTATGTTTGCAATGTACCATCACTTGGGTCGCAGGGTGAGTTCATGCTGTATCCTTGAAGAACAGACATTTCCATCCAGTCCCCCCAAGGCCTGTCTGTGCGTAGTCTAGCCCCCAGCCCTCGGAGTGGTCATCCAGTTGGAGCTGGCATGCATACAGAGAAATGCAACAGAAGAGCATTTGGGGAGGATCTGCGTTTTGCTAGTAAGACCCTCGTGCCTGCCACGGGCGCTTTCTAATAGCACAATGTCAGTGGACAGCTGGGGCTCCCCGAGTGCTCATATTCATCACAGATGTTTTAGTCATTACATTGTAAATGAAATTAATTTTTAAGAAAAAGCTATATAGGTCTGGGGCCCAGTATCACTTTTCAGCATTTTCTTTTTATCTCTTAGGCAAAATAAATGTCTCTAATTGACTGAGATATTTTCCCTAAGATTTTAGATATTTTTAACTGGATGATTCTCAGTAAGCTGCTATATTACATGCTAAGGTAAACATTCCCAAGAGGTACTTATTAAGCTTCCCTTTGGTGGAACACTGGCCCAGACAAAACTGAGATCGGCCGGCAGTGCTGCAAGCAGGTAGAAACCCATGCATCTCATTAGAAAAATCTGCTTTTAATATTTTGGTTTCAAGAAATGATGCATGACTTCTCAAATCCTTCCTGCAATTAATCCCTCCATGTTCCTGTGTTTGGAAAATGATTCATTACTTTTGAACCTTCCTTCCTTTGCCTGGGTTTGTCCTTGGGGAGCCATTAACACACTCTGTGGTGAGCTACGGTTACCAAACTGCCAGCCTCACGTCTGTTTGTTTTCACAGGTGCAGTACTCAGAGCTGAAACTCTGCAGCAGCCACAGCCCCCTTCGGAAGAAGCGCACCACACTAGGTCCTCACTGACTTTCAACCCAGCACCCTGTATTGAGCGGTTGATTAGACCAACGTCGTAGCGGCTTCAGTGGTACCTATGGTGTTCTGAAATGCGTGCCGCGTGGAGCCCACTCTGTATTCTCCCCTCTTCTTCTGGTGTACAGATGCACAAACACCTGCCCACGCAGCCCACACAGGATTCCTAGCTGCATAGACTGTCAGCCCAGCAAAAAGAACCAACCCCGCGACTGTCAAAGACTCCCATCCATTCGCAAAGAGGAAATGAAGCAAGGCTTCCGTGGGATGTGGCTGAGTATCTTGCTAGAGAACCGTTAGGAGACCACGTGGCTTCGAGAGTGGCTTCGCACTTGTTTTCACACCTCCCCCAGATTCTAATTAAGACGCAGTCATTTCCATTCTCCACCCACACGCTCCTCGCACATTATTGTTCCAGTAAGTTTCTTCTGAGTTAACAACTCTTTGGTGGCTGTGGTCTGTCCAGATAATATATGTTAGAGAAAGACTTTGATGGTTGTCAGAATTAACCCAAATCTTTAGAAGGTTTTCCACTGTGATCACAAAGGATATGTGTATGAGTTTCTGGTGATGTTTTGGTGCTGGCTGCGGCCTACATCATGGTCCATTGCTGGCAATGGATATCCCAATGGATCCCTCTTTGAAAGAGTAAGGGTTTTACACAAGTATTCACTTGCTTTAAAATACCATTTTTTTTACTTACTGTTTGCTTATTTCCAAAATAAAATATCAGTATATAACTTCAGAAAGCAGACTGGGGGGAGAATGAGTTCATTCAAGTAGTTAAAGTTATGATAAACTAGAAATTAATAATGGGGCTACTTGCCTAGATATCATAATCATTTCATTTGCCCAAATGTTTTGAGCAGAAAGTTAAAGTACTTTGACCACCCTAATTTATATTTTATCTTCAGGTCAAAACTTAGCTATATACCATTAAAAAAAAACTATTTTAGGACGAAATTCTCAGAGAAATACCACACACTTGTATACTGCACAATTCCATAGTACTCTCCCATTCAGTAAAAATTTTGATTCGTGCCTATATGAAATGTATGAAAATATTTTTCTGTTCAAATGATATTTAAGCTTCACAGACTGTATTTCATTGACACATACTTTGTATGTGCAGTTTTATATATGTATATGTATTGTAAAGAAAAGGTAACACAATCCTAATTTAATAGTTTGCTATGTTTTTTGTCTCTGGGTTGTAATTTAATTATCTTCAAACAAAATGTTTATGAAAAATGCCAAAGATTCTAAACCTTATCATCTTGTGTCTGTTTTTCTTCATATTGTATCTTCTTGGGTTTCTTTCTGGCTGAGCCAGATTTCTGCATGATTTGATTTACTTCAAGTTAATGAAGCTGGCTGGAAAAGAGCTTTGCAGAAATTATAAAAGCTCCAGTAAATCTCATAGTTGTGTGTACAATAGATACCCAAGAACCTCTTTTGTTAAACCAGTTACTCAATCTTCTGTGTAAACAATGCCTTATTGTCTTGCTTCTAACTCTTATCCATTTTATCATAGTCTGTCATTTTGTAACGACCTAAAGCAGACATTTTTAAGCAGACATGTGAGATCTGATCAGTCATTCTAATGAAAACTTCAGGAGCAAAATAACCCGTTATTTACTTAAAAGTGGAAGTGATACTTTATTGTTGTTCCTTTGCTGTAGAATTTCAAAATGAAATTTTTCCTTATAGAAGACACCGTTAGACTTCTTTCTTCTGTGGCCCGAGTGGAATTCATAGCATTGAGTTTAGGACACAAATACCAGCTGGAATGCCAGAGCAAGGCCAGATCAGCCTTTAATAGACAGTAGCTGGAAAACAATTGTTAATTGATTATAGACACTGCATGTTAAAAATTAATGCTAGTTGTAAGTTACATGTTTAGGTTATGCCTGTACAAAAGTTCCCACCCTGCCTCAGGGGCCACTGTCTTAAGACTCCCAGTGGATACCCGAAACCTTTGCATAGCTCTAAATTTTGTAATTGTAATTTAAAGTCTTTTACGTCTTAATTCAGCATTTATCAAGTACTGTGACTTTAACTTTTGCAGTTTCAGGTGTGACAACAAAGCTAGCATGGATTTACTTTTTCCTTTCTCAATTGCTCTTTTGGAAAACCGATTCTTACCCCAGATTTTAGCAATCTCAGCACAGGACTTTTTTTATTGGGGACATTTACATCTTCAATTCAAGACAGCGTTTTATGGCTTTCCTTGGCACTTTAGAACTCCTACCATTACTGTGCTTTTGCTTTGGGTCAGTAGTGAGAAAAAAAGACTTGTATACAATCACTGCAATACAGTGACAAGGCAACGTCATCATTGAGATGGCTCCTATAGGACTTACAGGCAGGAGCATATACAGATTGGGTACGCTGGACAAAGGGATGATTCTCAGCCTATATAACATGAGATTCAACTGCACAATATTTCATCATGGTATTCAGAATGGTGTAAAACTTAAAACCTGTGGATTTTTTTCTTCCTAGAACTCTCCATGTAATAATTTCACTTCCTGACTCACTGAGGCTAATTGAAACCCTCAGAAAGTAAAACTATAGCTAAGTGGGGGCAGAGAGAGAACTAGTATTATCAGAAACATTTGAAACATTCTACAATGCTTTAGGTAAAATTTATGGGTTAGATTTATAGTATGATAATGAAAAGTAACTAAGAATGTCAAAGTCTTGCCAAGTTTTCTTTGCTCTTATCTCAAACTTCATAGGCTCATTTCAAGCAATGTCCATGTATCTTATAGGTATCTACACCACTGCATATGGGAAACTATATGTCACTTCTCTTTCTGGCTGCAGGATTTTTAATCCCAATTATAGCCTTCAAACTTCCCATTTTCCATATTACCATGGGGGTCTTCTAGACTGGAACCTTCTCCCACATCCCACTTTTATTCTTTGTGGTTTGCCCCTTCATCTGTCAACCCATGAAATCACATAGTACAACTGTTGCTATGTCTCTTCCCTTGTCTACTTATATTCAGATGATCAACTCCACAACAAGCCTCTATATCCTTTTACCAGTCACGGCAGTGATGCCGATTGTATCATGCCAGATTAATCCTCATTCAGATTATCCTTTGCACTTGGAATGCATTTTCCCTCATTTTCTACCTAGATTCTGCTGTCCTTCAAAACTGCTAGAAGTCTCTGGATGAGATTTCGCCTTTCTTTGATATGCTCCCATCTTATATATCTGTCTTGGTCTATTTTCTGTTGCTATTCCTGAAAATGCTACAGAATTGTAAATTTATAAAGCAATTTATTATTATCTCCTGGTTATGGCAGTCCAAGAGTGTACTGTTGACTCTGGCTCTGAGGAAGGCCTTCTTGCTGCAATTTAACATTGCAGAATTCCTCCCCTGTCAAACAGAACAAGCATGCCAGCCCTTCTCCTCTTCCTCCTCCTGTTGCTCATCTTTTTGCCTCTCCTATTCATCCCACTCATGTTTTTCTTCCTCCTTCTCTTCCTGATAAAACTGTTATTGCACCTGATAGGGTAACATCATCACAAGTTCATCTAATCCTAACTACTGGTTAAATTTTCTAACCCCAAATACCATTAACTTATGACTTCAAGGATGTTTCCAACAAATGAATTCTGAAGGATATATTAACCCCCAGAAAAATCTGTCATATTTGTCCTATTTTGTCATAACTCAGTTCCAGAGTCCTCGATTCTTCTTCTTCCCTATTGGACATTTTATCTCAGCTGTCACAGATACTCAGGAATCACATAACCAACAGACCAGTTCATAGGTGATTTTTCTTTCTGTGCCTTTTCTGTGCTGCTATTAGAAAGAGTTCTGAGTCAGATAGATTAGTGTGGTCTGACCTGGAGAGTAATTCCTTGTATCAAGTGGAAAGCTGATTTTTTGTGATATTATTTACAATCTCTGGCTATGCCAACTGCCAAATTTTAAATTAAGCCATGTCATCTATTTGGAGAAGTTCTTCCCTACATATCAAAAGAAAAGATATTCATGTATAGGTGAGAAAACAGATTTTTTGATTCTGTTTTGTTTATTGGCAACTTATGACTTTATAAGCACATTGAACACTGATGATATCCCTGAATAACCTGCCTCCTTTGGCATGGGCCGACACTAAACAGATACTTTCAAGCAATGGCAAGATTTCAGTTTCAAGAAAAGCATCATTCTAGCTACAGTGGGCAGATTAATAATCACTGTCTCTAATAAATTAATGATATTCTGAAGTTTAATTGTTTTGGTACTGGCACTTGTCAGGCAGGGGCTGTACACCTGAGCTATATCCTGGGCCCTTAGAGTTTAAATAATGATCCAAAAGACAAGTTTCTCCAAGTCTAAAATGATAGCATTGCCTTTTACCTATTAGAAGCTATCTTAGAACGAACCAGTGGAGTAATATTTAAAAGTGCTGAATTTGAGGGACCCAAGAGGTCTCCAAATGGTAATACTACAGAGGGAAAAACATGAATACAGCATCCAAAAAGCACACTGTACCTGCAGAGATCCATTTAAAGGACAGCACGAAAAAGTGAAGATGCACACTTCAAGAAAGTGAACTTTGAACTCATCTCTCAAAGTCGTATAGGTAAAGATGAGCTGGTTAAAAACAACAAAAGAAATAGTAAATGGGGGGAGGCAGACAGAAAAAAAGCAAGCGCCTGTTGTTTTAGAATTCAATGAACTGTGTTTCGAGAATAGAGGTGCACTTAAGACACCAAAGTCAAGGGAGAGCACGTAAGTTGAGGGTAGGGTAATAATCCTAATGAAATAGTTTTGGGAACTTTGTGAGTTATTTTAGTCACGATAGGAATGTTACCTGTGTTTTGCTGAATGTAGAAAAATGAAGCCCTCATGCAATGGAGGTAACTTGGAAAGTCTTCCATGAGAAAGGGAGGGAGAAGGCAGTGGTTGAGAATGAACAAAGGTTTGTGGGAAGACTGGTGAGTAAAAAGAATCACATGTGTGATGAAGTCAGTGTCCCCGTAATCTTCAAAGAATTCTTCGTGGGTTTGAGTGAAGTTAGCCACATTCATCATTTAAACTTGTGCTGTCCAAACTCACTTTCTTTAATGTAATAATAATTTTATGGCAACAGAATAAAATATCTTCTGAAAATGTTGAGTAGTCGATTGATAATTGAATAAAAGCTGAAATTCTGAAGGTGACTTCTAAAGGAATTACTGAAAGCACGTTACCTCTCTGAATAAAGCCTGCTGTTCATTCTTGGCATCATAATGTAATGATTTGCTTGGCGATAATGGATGTTCCAGACATAAAAAATGTTAATATTTTATAGCACTTATCAAATTCTAGCTACTGTCTTAAGTGCTTTAGATGTGATAGCCTACCTAATAATAACAATCAAAATTTTTGGAATTCCTCCAAAACCTCATTGGGAAAACCCAGTCTTATACAAATTCTCCTAGAAACTAGAAAACTGGTACTACATTCCTGTATGTACTATGGGGCCAATAGTGTGCTCATTTCAAAGCCCAACATAGTCAAAAAGAATCTGTCTTCCCAACATAGCTTTGTAATTATGAAAGGTATACATGACTCTTAACTAAAATCATAGAAAAATAATTTATGGATTCATAAAATTCAAAACTAATGTGTCAGTGGATTGAATGTAATCCTGATTTTAAAAATTATTGGTAATCTTCACAGGAATTGATCAGATACTTCTATTATCTGAAATGCAAAATCCAAGAATAGCAGAAACACTAGTGCAGAAGGTAACTAATAGCAGATATAAAGTGTATTATAAAGCCATTATAACAAAGAAAATGTGACGTTGGCATAAGGAGAGACAGATCACGGGCAGATCAAAGACATTGAAACTGGTGCGAGCCACAGAACTCTCATATACTAATCTGTAATCTGATTTCTCTCAAAGGTAACATAGTTGGAGCATGTAGGAAAAAGATTATTTTGTAAAACTGTGCGGGGTTATTTTAATATTCACATGGATCAAATAAACACCAATGGCCTCCTTATACTACAGACAAGTATCAATTCAATATGAGTGGCAGATCCAAAAGTGGGAGACAAAGATTTCAAAAAGAAACAAGAGAATATCTTTATACCTGTGTGATAGGCAAAAGTGTTGTAAACTGGAAGCAACATGTTAATTATAAAGGAAAATACATCACGCATTACAGCACATTAAAATTTATCTTTGAATTAGAAACACCAGTAAGAGAAAAACGATGAGCTACAAAATGGGAAGTACAATTTTCTAAACATACGGCCTAAGATTCATTTCCAGAATACAGAAATAACTTCTACAGTGAAAAGTCAAATAACCCAGATGAAATTTTTGCCAAAAAAAAAAGAAACCCTTGAACTTGCATGTCACAAAAAAGCATACCCGAGTGGCTAGGAAACATGACAAGTGGCTTGATGTCATTAGCCATCAGGCAAATACAAAGTAAAACCACAAAAATAATAAACCGCTTATTACTCAGGTGGAGAAAATGAACAAATAAATATCAAGAATTATCAAGGGCATGAAAAAAGCAAATGCTCATCATTGCTGGTACATGGGATTACAAACGAGTAAGAACATTTTGGGAAAGTACCTGGCTGTACCTATTAGGGCTGACCAAAAAGAGGTCATATGATCCTTCCCCCAAGTTATATATTTTAACCAATAAATATGTTCATATGTTCAATAAATGACATGTCAAAGAATATTCATAGCAGTACTTGTTCCCAAACTGGAAAGTCTATTTCCATTAGTATCTGAATTGATCCTAAAATTGTGATTACAAAGTAGCACATCATGCAGAAATAAAAGGCTGCTACGATACATAAAACAGAGAAGTCACACAAAGAATGCTCAACCAAAGAATTTCAAATGTAAATAGATGCAACGGATAATTTCACTTGCAAAGTCCAAAGACAGGGAAGCATAGCCTATGAAGTTAGAAGTTAGAAGAGTGGGTGCAGGGACTAAATAGTGTTATGAAGTGGGTCCTGGTGCGATGCTAATATTCTGTGTTTTGAGTGCTTTTGGGGGGAAGGTGTGGATTCCCATTACATGAACCTATCACTTCAAAAATTTTTGAGCAGCAAATTTAAATCTTCTGTATTTTCTGCATGTTTACTAACACAGAAAGCTATGTAATATAAATACATATACACCTATATATAAAGACACCGAGACAATTACTCCAAAGGACCGTAAATATGAAGGAGAGATAATCCTATCTTTACATTTTAAATATGTTTCTCAAAACCAATGCACATAAACACTTAAATTTTGTGTAAGTACGGAATCATTTTAAACTACGAACTCAAAATAGTTCTTATTGCATTTGGATATTCAATTCTTACCTCAACACAGATTAATCATCATTTGAACTTCAGATTTATATTCAGGACTTCTAAAATCACTTTGCCTGATTGCTGCTGAAACATTAAAAAGTTCCTTTACAGGAGCAAACTGGCCCATAAAACCTCAAGATGTGAAATGTACCGGCAAGTTTTTATTTGCTTTACGGGTTGTACTTACATTCACTGAGAATGGCACCTGGGACGAGCCCTCTCGCAGGAGTGATTTTATTTTTCCCTTTCACACATTAAAGTTTGTAAAGCAAAAAGGTCATAAAAGTTTGAGTATCTGAGAAAGGCTATGTATTTTTTTTCCTCCCAAGGAAAGAAATAAATTAGATAGATCAGATGGATGTAGGCAGGCAGGCACACACATGTATACACACACATACTCATAAATTCAGCGTAACTTCAGACATTTCTAAAAACTGATGGATGGATGTTCAGTAAGGACACAAGCACTTTCATTTTTTGGGAAAATATTCAAAGTTTGCCTCTTGCTGACTTTGAAAACTGGTAGAGAAGTGTGTGGTGCAATGCCTAGAGGCTGCTCAGCACTGGAATTCAGGACATTTATTCAGCGCAGCTCCTCTCTGGAAAGATTTTATTGTGATTTTTTTTTCAGTGCCGGTGATTGAACCTAGACACTTCACACAAACATGCATCTCTATCCCCAGTTTATGTTTTTATTCACTAAATTGCTCAGAGTGGGCTGAAATTACAACCCTCCTGCCTCAGCCTTCCGCAGTGCTGAAGTTACAGGTCTGGACCTCCATGACCCACTGTGATATTCTCTTGAGTGAAGAAACCTTGAGATTTCACTTTATTTCCTTAGTTTATTATAATAATGTACACAATCCTTCCCCATGTCTTCTTATTAGAAGAAAAGCACAAACTGGTTGGAAAAGCACAAACATATGACTCATTTGTTCAACTACCTAATAAAGAACTGGCATAACTGATTTACTGTGAGTGCACTAGGTAAATTATGACCTAAGTAGTGCTAACTACCCACCTTTTAAAATTTGTTTTAACCTCCTGAAAAAATTAACAAATGGCATATTCTTTGCTCTGTAAAAGGGACAGTAGATTGTTTTTCCCTAATGAAGGCAGAAATCATGTGTATCTCATCTGTGTTGCTTTCTGGTCTCAACCCAGGGAGCAAAAGGAGGTGGATGGATAACCAGTGGGGGACCAAGTGTGCCTGTCACTGGGACACCACAGGAGCGGTGGCCAAGGACACGTTCTCTCTTCACGCAGACAGCTGCGATCTGATGGGGAGCAAGGCTCACAAGGGGAGAGAAGCAGGCTTGTATGTCAGACTCAGAAGATTTACTCCTGACTGTGTTTGTCTTCTGCATTTGCAGCACTGGAGGAAATTTAGAAGTGCTACCGAGTGTGAATATATAGATATGCATATAATATATAAAGCATACATAAATAGATTATATTGTATATGATACATTATATAAACATAGTTTTTCTATGTTTAATTTACCTGAAGTATTTACACGGTACCAATCATTGATAATGCTGCTAAAACAGGTCAGCAATAATCTATATTCTTTGGCCCACTAAGCAAACAAATTTGTTTAACTAGATACATTAGCATGTATCACTATTAGTACCCTAAAACATGTAAATGGCTTGCCATCTATCAGCTTGTGTTTTCCTTGCTGTACATTAAATTTTAAACTGGCGCTTTGCGAGACTACACTGAATTTTCTATTTGTTTTAGGTAACTTATAGATCTCATGGTTATTTCTATTTAACTTTTCCCCAACCCACTGCCTCACCTACTCATGCCGAACTTAAGCTTTGAAATGTTAGCGATGTATATCCTAGTAAAAATCTCATGGTATTTCCAAGTAGAAGCCCAGTTACAATCAGACTAATCAATATCATTTATTGAACATGAGGCACTTGGAAATCATGGTTTTAATTAATTACAGAATATTTTGGATAATTGACATGGCCCATATGGATTTAGATTTTGACTGATGCTCCAATTCTGATTCTACACCAACTACTACTAAAGGGCCATAGTGCAGTTTTAGAGTGGCTGACACTGTAACCATGATTGTTTTCTGGTAGTTTTATCTTATGCTTCTTACCTATGGCATCTTACAAATTGGTTGAGCTATTTTCATCTAGTATTCATGTGGGTTGCCCCTGTGAAATTTTTCTAAAATGAATAGTGTATCACCCATTTCAGTAATTAATATCTCTTCTTTGTACACTTAGCTTTCAGCTTAGATTTTGACTATTGAGAGCCCTGTGGGAGTATCATGAATGGAATTCATGTGTGGTCTTAAAATTTTCCATTATGGTTTGAACATCAGTAATTTTATATTTCTATCCCAATCTTCAGATAATCTATGAAGTTATCACTTGTCTGTTTTCACTATTTTCTCTCTTTTACCATCATACATTCTTCAGTTAGGAAGCAAGAGATGTAAAAACGAAGAAAACTCATGAGTGCTGGTTGACCCTACATTTGGATCCTATGAAAATGGAAACCATTTTTTTTCTATGCAAGTGCCTATAATTAGCATGTTCTTGTTACTGGCTTGGAGTTGAATGCCCTTAAAGATCTGGAGTCAGAAAAATAAAGGATTCAGTCCAAGCTTTGATAATATGGAATCAACTTACTCTAAGTTTCTGTGCAGCAAATCATCTATTTTACCAGAGCCCAAATTTCTTCCTTTCTGTAGTAGAAATAATAGCAGCAAAATTATAAAGAATATAAGGAACCAAAAAGTATCATGCAAATTCCATTGTCTTCTATACAGTTACTATACACACTACCCCAAACCCACAAACACATACGCAAAATCATAAACCCTGGTGAATTTTCACAAATTGAATATCTGCATAAAATCAGGACTCAGAAAAAAATTATTACTAGCAACCAGGAAGCTTTTGCTTGACTCATTCCACAAAATAAAGATTTTAAAATGTCTATCGATATTACCAAATGCTTTCTGGTGTTAGGGTGATAGGGTGAGCAAAATTGCTGAGAAGCTCTGGGGTCTAAGTAGCACCTCCCATGTGCAACTTCAGCCCAGCTCTCTGGCCACAGAGACTGCACACTGCTGGGAAATGGTGTGGAGGAGGGTGCCAGAAAACCCAGTTATAGGGACTTCCGGGAAGATGGCTACCGGGTAGGCAGCAGAGAGAGAACCTCCCAGAGGATTACCACCCAAACAATGAAATATAGCAATATGAAGACAGAAATGAGGACTTCCGGGAAGAAGACGACCAGCCGAGAGAGCGAGTGCGGAGGGAAGAACGGCTTCAGCTCCTGAACCCGACAGAGAACACGCTACTCGGACAAACTGCACCAAACCGGGCAGCGCTCCAGGATCCCGCTCAGAACCCCACCCCCGCAGCCAGCGCTGCGCGAACTAGAGCAACAGCGAGCGGCCGGCGGGATTTCTGAGTTGGGGAAAATCTCCATCCAGGGAAAAACATCTGAACGGCACTCCTGTCTGCACGATCACAGGGTGAGTTAAGTGCGCGCTCTAACTGGTTTTTCCTGAATCGGGAAGAAGCTCAGCCCAGCGAGAGACATCAAAGCAGCTTCAAGGACTGCGGGATCTCCCGGGTGGGAAGACCTACTTAGGCGCCCCAACTGGTTTTGTGAGGGGGGAAGGAGCTCCACCCAGGGAGGAACACCTGAGTGGCCTATCTGCAAGAATCCTGGGGTGGCGAGCTGTTTATTCGCCCTGGCCAGGTCTTGGGGTAGGGAGTAGAAGCGGAAATCTCAGCAGACAGCTTAAGGGACATTCTCCCAAAGAGAAGTAACCATTGGAGCAGCCTCTGCAGCAGACCT